>OU898280.1:113932589-113965089 GCA_918026665.1 Diabrotica balteata | reverse complement strand
GTTTTCTTCTCGTATTACCCGTATTTCTAAACTCTTCAACAACCTTCAAAATTACAGCATTACTTGGAGAACGTTTATTAAACCGTTGTGTAAATTGGTCACACACGTATTGCAGATATGCACTATTACGTCGGCCGATTCCTTATGAGCAAAAATAATGCTAAACAAGAAACACCTTCTTCCTTGTACTAAACAACATTTTTATATACTAGTTAATTTAAATCTATTCTAGTTAATTTGAATATGACAGCGCGCATAAAGAGACATTATATGTTTCAGTTTCAGTACTGTTTATTTTGGGCAATACTGTATTTTAAAACAAATTGTTTAAATAATATACTATATTTTAGCACCTAATACGGTTCTGCTTTTAAGTATAATATGTACCGATATTGATGTCAGTTAAAAAGAAAAACTGCTAAAAGAAAGCAATAAGATTAAGGAATAATGCGCGAAAAAGGTGCGTACTTAGGAACGTGCCTACGACTTTAAACTATATGTTGATATCGTAACGGTCGATAAATAATGGCAAGCTTACTATAGCCCAGTCTGGTTAAAAAAATAAGTCGAAAAATTTTTCGCAGGTATCGGGAGCTTTTAAGGCATAGGTGGGAGTTACTAAATGACGAATAGATGAAAAAGTACTCGTATTTTTAACTTGCGTTTTTTTAAACAATAATTTATGGTAACAACTTGATTTTTTGTCTATAATTTTTTCCCTTCTATTTTACATAAACAATATTGATATTAATTTTTTATATTAGGAATATCTTTACTTTCTCGTTTTTTAAAGTTAAATTAGTAAATAATTTACTGAGATAATTGCAAAAAAGCAGTTATTTTACAATAATTCATAAATTTTATTAATTTTTTTATTAACGAAATAAAATGTTTATTTATTAATTTAAACATCAAGAAATTACTAGCTTTTAAATTTTTGCGAAATTCCCCCCCCCCGATCGGTCAAATAGTTGACTATAGTTTGATTTAGTAAAATGGCGTCTATCAAAATAGACAATCGTCTGAAAGCAGAATTGCCAATAAAAAGAGGAGTTCGTCAGGGATGTGTACATTCTGCACTGTTATTTAATATATATTCCAAAAAGATCTTTTAAAATGCCCTCGAAAATATTGAAGAAGGAAAAAAATCAACCGAGAATACGTAAACAACTTAAGTTACGCAGACGACACCGTCATTATTGCGGACAGTGCTGAGGCTTTACAAAGACTTTTCAATGTCATAACCAAAGAGGGAGATAGCTTGGGACTAAATGTAAACACAAACAAAACAAAAGTAATGGCTGTTACACGTGCACCAAATGTCGACATTATTATGTACCGGGTGGTCCAATAAGCCGATCTCTCGGCTATATATCAGAAAACTATTCATGTTATAACTTTAGGAAAAAAAATTCCTTAGTAAAAGTGGCCAAGAGAAATCGCTGGAAATAACTTTCAAGATTCTGGATTAACCGCTAGGGGGCGTAACCTGCGAAGAAAATTTTGAAAACCAGTTTTTTGGGAAATATGTTCAATTATACCAAGTGTTAAATAAGTAAACTAGAAAGGGGCATAAATTCTGCACCAAGTTGTTCAAGTACTTTTTTTTATTTTTTCAAATAAAAGGTGGGGGAGAATGGGAAAGTATTTGTGAATAAATACCTATAACTTTGGTTTGGTCCAACCGATTTTAATGAAATTAGTGTCGTTAGAAAGAGTGTGGATAAATTAATTCACATCTACTATAAAATACTTGCATTTAGTTTTCATAGTCGTAGGTAGAAGGGACTTTCAAATAAAAAAATTGAAATTTGTTTTTCTTCAAAATTTTTAATAGAAACATCTATTTATTATAAATTATAATGAAACTGGAATAAACTCGTAACAAAATGGAGCAAACCGCATGTTAATAGCCTTTGTTGAACTCGAGATATGAATAAAAACTCATAAAAATAAGCAAGTATAGTATTGACACACCCTGTATTATAAATTACATTAAAAAATAAGAAGGTATTTTCAAATTTTTTTTATAGCAGAAGAATCTTAATGTTGATACCTATTTTGGAAAAAATAGTTTTTTTGAAACTAAGTAGGCTACGACAATGAATTTGATTGTTCATACTGTTTATTTATTGACAGCAGTCAAAACATTGTTAAGAAGTGCTATATTATAATTCAAATTAAAGATTGCACTTTTTTCAATATTAATATTGGTAATATTAGTAATTAATAATATTGGTAATATTAGTAATTAATTATCAGTACAAATAATTCGTGGTGAGTAGGTATATCAAATTGTATGATATGATTGGAGTTTATTTCGAATGTCACCAAAATGCCGCTATTGCCACACGTATATATTTTGTAAGATATCGTGACAGGAGACATTATGGCAAAGAAGTATTTGAAAGAAGGGCAAAAAGATTAAGAGAAACTGGTAGTTTTTCTCGTCCTTGTTTTAAACGACGTAGTAGAGTTATGACCAAAGATAATTCAATCAATGTTCTTGCTTTAATTCAACAGAATCCACATATAAGTAGTCCGAAATCTCTACTTCTTTGCCACAATATCTTCTGCCAGAATATCTTACAGAATATATACGTGAGGCAATAGCGCCATTTTGATGATATTCGAAACAAACTCCAATCATATCATACAATTTAATATACTCATCACGAATTATTAGTACTGATAAATTAATTACTAATATTACCAATATTAATATCTATTGAAAAAAATGCAATTTTTAATTCGAATTATAATACATATAACACTTCTTAACAATATTTTGACTGCTGTCAATAAATAAGCAATATGAACTCCATGTCAAATTCATTGTCGTAGTCTACTTAGTTTCGAAAAAACAATTTATAATCATATGAAATAACAATGGTCAAAATAGGTATCAACATTAAGAGTTTTCTGCTATAAAAAATTTTGAAAGTACCTACTGACTTATTTTTTTATGTATTTTATAATACAGGGTGTGTCAATACTATACTTACTTATGTTTGTGCGTTTTTATTCATATCTCGAGTTCGATAAAAGCTATTAACATGCGGTTTGCGCTATTTTGTTATGAATTTATTCCAGTTCCATTATAATTTACAATAAATAGGTGTTTCTAATAAAAATTTTGAAGAAAAACAATTTTTTTTTTTTTTTTTTCGAAAGTACCCTCTACCTACGACAATTAAAACTAAATTCAATTATTTTATAGTAGATGTAAATTAATTCATCCATACTCTTTCTAATGAAACTAATTTTGTTAAAATCGGTTGATACAAACCAAAGTTATAGGTATTTATCCACAAATACTTTCCTACTCTCCCCCACCCTTTATTTGAAAAAATAAAAAACAAGTACTTAAACAACTTTGTGCAGAATTTATGCCTCTTTCTAGTTTACTTATTTAACACTTGGTATAATTGGACATATATCCCAAAAAACTGGTTTTCAAAATTTTTTTCGCAGGTTACGCCCCCTAGCGGTTAATCCAGAATCTTGAAAGTTATTTCCAGCAATTTCTTTTGGCCACTTTTACTAAGGATTTTTTTCTAGTAAAGTTATAACATGAATAGTTTCTGATATATAGCCGAGTGATCGGCTTATTGGACCACCCGGTACAAAGATTCTAGTATCTTGGTTGCTGGATAACAAACTATCTTGACCACGAGGTCGAAATACGTGCTCGTATAGAATATGCTAGGTCCGCATTTCAACGAATAAAAAAATTCCTAATAAACTCTACGTTATCGTTGGATATCCGATACCAATTGGTAGAAACGTTTAGTTATTCCATATTGGTATACGGAGTGGAAATATGGACTCTCGGAATTACAAGTATAAGGCGTGTAGAAGCCTTTGAGATGTGGGTTTTTCGAAGGATATTGAAGATAGAGCACGTGACCAACAACGACGTGCTAATAAAAATGGGTGAAGAAAGAGAACTCCTAAATATTGTAAAAAAAACAGAAAAAAAATATAGGCATATTTACAGAGGAGAAAAATACAACTTCCTACGACTTAAAGGAAAGCGAAAGGAAAAAGAGGTCCAGGAAAAAGAAAATGCTCCTGGTTGAAGAAGGTCCAGATGTGGATACATCTGTCCAGAAGACTGGACAGATGAGGACACACATTCGATACTAAGAACAGCTCAGAATAGAGAGCAATTTGCTGTAGTCATAGCCAACCTTTAGTAATGGAGAAGGTACCTTAAGAAGAAACACAAATTTTTAATTTTCCAAAGTTTAATGTGAAAACGTGTTACGTGGGTTTATTTGGGATGTTAGCTATACTAAACTACGTTAAATGCAAAACTCTTAAATAAAAAAAACATGAGATCTAAAAAAAGTGTTTTTGCGTAATCTCTTCTAACCGGATAGGTGAGATTACGCGTAAGGGTAAGAGAGCTTGCGCTTATTCAAAAAAAAAAGTTATTTATATTTCAAGAGATATTTCATTTAATTTTTTTAGTTTGCATTTTTTGACGACCACAATTTATACATTTTTGTGAATAGAGTTTGCATATTTCATGCAGCCATTTTTGGCAGATGTTTTCGGACACTTTATCATAAAGTAGTTCCATTTCAACTCCGCTGCCTTCTTCGAAGGTTGGTGAAGATTCATTCTTTTTCTTTTTTCTTTCAGTTTATTATATTTGCTAACAATAAATAGTTATCTCTTCATTTTTATTCTCAACGACTTTTTATTTTAAGCGATTGCCAGTTTTTGGGTCAGTGATATTCATTGTACTTATTTTTTTTTGACTCGTGATGCTGTTAAACTGCATGGGATTGGTAATATTTCAGTCAAAAGTTTGTTTGGTGTTTCCATTAATCAGTTTTTGGAAATGTAAGCTTAAAAGTTGAAGGTTGATAGAAAATTTATTCCGGAGAACAATGGGCCACTTGAGAAGTAGTTTTAGAAAATGACGCAGCTGAAGAATCGGGCGGAGTAGACTGAGTCACAAGTAATTTTAGTGGTCGAAGGAGTTGAAGAGGCGAGCGCAGTAGACAATATACTAAAATGAATGAGTTGGTTCAATAGCCTTTTCATGTATGTTTTGGGCACAAGCCAATAGATAAGCATGAGCTGGATTAGCATTTGTGTCTAAAGGATGAATACCTGTAGCCCGGAATGCTGTAGTTGCAGGTTTAACAGTAGCAGAACGAGGCCAAGCTAACTGTAAAAGTTCACCAAAGTCCTCTCATGTAATTCTGCCAGTCCTACTTCCTCTAGTTACTAACTGCTGACAGGTGTCTTTAAAATAAGTTTTGAAAGGTTTAAATACTATTCAATCCAAAGGTTGATGTATTGTATGGCTGGGGAGACATAGAAGAATTATATCATTGTCTGAAGCAATGTAAAGCATGTCGGCGTTTCTCATGTGCGAGGCATGTCCATCAAGTATAAGTAGATTTTTACTTTAGGACTTACGAGGTATAAAATGGATTGTGAGCCAATCCATAAATAATTCGTTGCTGATGTACGCACTCTCTTTCCTCATTATAATTACGGCACCAGACGGAGCACTTTTGGCATATTGAGCTTTTCTAAAAACTCCTTTAAAAATGCAGTTAAGTGGTAAAAATTTCCCCTTGGCATTGCAACATGCTAATATGCTAATAGTTTCTCCTTTGTCGGCACTGGTGACAACTAGAACATCATTACCACCTTTAGATGCAACAACTATTTTGGTTCATTATTATGTAGATTTCCAATTTCATTACAATAATATTGGTTTGTTTAAAATATCATTTATTGTTAAAATGTTACGCAAGCTTGACTGTATGAGAAATATATATATTGGTAATTTTAAACAACTTCTAACATTTGGCGTAGAAGTGGACATGGACAATACAAGTTTAAAATATAACTTTAAAATATAACCTCAATTTGACACTATAACTTAAAAAAATTTAATGCAATACAAAAATAAAAGAAGTTCCTTAAAAAGTAAACAATAAAACCTGGAAGTGTCTTTAACAAATGGGGCGAAATGGGAATCAGAATACTATAGGCTAACTTTGGGCAATGTGAACATTATACACATGTAAATTTAAATGTGTAGGTGATGGTAGCTTACCACATTTGTACAACATATACGCACATCGATCATGTTGAGTTCTGATGCTTTGAAGTATGCGCCACGTCTTACGTAGTAGGTCAAATCCAGGAGTTGTCTCTTTGATGCAAGGTATAACTGTATTTAGTTGAGGTTCCGACCATTCATGGATCCATTTGGTGGTCATGTTGAACTCGTAGCTGCAGCTAATTCTGCGGTTTGTATTGGAGATTTTCTGGAGCGCAGTCGACCTTGGTTTGCATCTTTTGTATAGTTATGAATCGGCAGCGCCGTGTTGCTAAGAATATTCTTATATTCTTCGGTCAACAGATTGAGTCGGCAAAGGTGTGATGGTGTAATGTCGCCCAGCATTGGTAGTAAATATATTGCTGTAGGTTTAATTACTTCAGCTATTATTCTCATGCTGTTATTGAGCTGGATATCAATCTTTTAAACGTGAGTACTGTTGATCCATATTGGTATACATTCTTCAGCTATAGAATAAACAAAAGCTAAGCCTGAAGACCTGAGTCTGGATACCGATGCCTCTATTTTGTGCCGCAGAACTTCTGAATTATGTTATTTTTGGTTTTTAGCTTTTTAGCAACCATACTAAAATATTCTCTAAAGCTTACCGTTCTGTCCAAAGCCACGCCTAGGTATTTTGGATGTTTATTGTGGTTAGGTTATGTGATATCAAAAGAACGTTAAGTAGTGTTTTTGACTTCAGATTATTGTGTAGATAAAAGTAAGTTACTTCAGTTTTAGAGGCATTGGGGCGAAGTTTCCATTTTTGAATGTAGCGTCCCATAATCGCTAGGTCTTCCATTAGAATATCTTCAGTTTCTTTTGTGATTTTGTTGGTGTTAATAAAGCCCAGTCATCAGCATAGCCAAACTTTGTTGGTGTTGTCGGTATGTCTGCGATATAAAGGCTATAAAGCAATATTGCGAGCCTCGTGGTAGACTATTTTTGAGTTTTCTGGGGGTGCTTATTTCGGATCCCATAATTACTTGAGATACTTTGTCGGTGAGCATATTTTCTATTAGTCTAGCCGTCAATTTGCAAGGCAAAGTACGTACTAGTCTATAAATTATTTTTTCTGATCAGACTGTGTTGAAAGCTGCAGATCATTGGGCTGAATATTTTAAACATTAGTCTTTCAAGTAGTTTATACTATAAGATTTATATTATAAGCAATTGCTCGATAGCATTTTGGGTGATCAAATGGTTTGTCTTGGTTGGTTGATCAAATGCTGGGAGTTTGATCGTGAGCTTCATCAGATGTTCATAAATTTTAAACAAGCATTTGATAGAGTATGTAGGGACAGACTGTGGACAGCGATGCAGGAACTTGGCTTTCCAAAAAAACTAGTCCGGCTGATACGGATGTGTATAGAACGGTTACGATGTAAGGTGAGAGTTAGACAACAATACTCGGAGACATTTGAAATAAACAATGGACTAAAACAGGGAGATGCACTTTCACCACAAGTCTTCAACTTTGCTCTGGAGCACATAATTAGAAGTGCAAGAATCGAAAAACCGAATACAGTATTTCATCGTGAAGGGCCAAACTTACTACTAGCATTTGCAGACGATATAGATCTAATAGGAAACACGCGATTAAGAATGAAGGAGACTTTCGTAAGGTTTGAGAAGGAAGCAGAGAAAATGGGGCTCCAAATCAACGAAAACAAGACGAAATATATGTATATGAGCCGCAATAACCAAAGCAGAGACAGAATCGGTCAGAACATTACCATCGATGACTTTAACTTTGAGCGCGTTAGAGAATTCAATTATCTTGGAACAACAATAACTGAAGACAATAACGGATCACAAGAAATAAACAACAGGATTCAGGCCGGCAACAGATGTATTTTTGCCCTCCAAATCCTTATAAAATCAAAACAACTAACACGACGTACGAAGATACAGGTCTATAAAACAATCATACGACCCGTTGTGATGTATCGAAGCGAAACGTGGACGATAACAAAGGCAAATGAAGAGAGACTACGTGTTTGGAAAAGAAAAATCCTAAAGAAGATCTTTGGTCCGGTGCTTGATGAAGCATCAGGACAATATAGGATAAGAACTAATAAAGAGCTTGAAGAACTTTACCCAGACGCCAACATTATAAAAGAAAAAGTCCAGAAGACTCCAATGGGCAGGACACCTCAGAAGACAATCTGACGAACGAACAGTAAGACTGGTGTGGGAGGAAGTCCCAACTGGAAGGAGACAACGCGGACGCCCTCGTCTCCGGTGGCAAGATAATATAGCAGGAGACCTAAGCACTATGGGCGTGGAGAATTCGATGGAGGTTGCTCAAGGCAGAAAACAGTGGAGGCATGTTGTCGAGTCGGCTAAAACCCACGAAGGGTTGTAACGCCACGGAGTAAGTAAGTAAGTAAGTAAATGGTTTGTCTGGTTTTAGTATTGTTATGAATTTTAAATGTTTAAATTTCCGTGGGATTCTGAATGCAATTGAGTATGTATTCGGGGGGGATGCCGTCGAAACCTGGGTCTTTTCTCGGTGAAACGTCTTTAAGGGCGATCTCTATTTTTTCACTTGTCAAAGGGCAAGAATGTTTGGTCTCAATTGATTGTGATTTTAAGGAATTTTATTAGCTGTCGGAAGTGGAAATTTCGGAATCATCATTAAGACTAATAGTCATGTCTATACATATTAATAGATCTCCCGAAAAATATGCCATTTTAAATACGGTAATTTAAAAACTTATGAAGTTAGTATCAAATGTTTTGTAACATTTCAGCAATTAGGTGGTAGATTTGGTTTAACCAACTTTTTGCTAAAAATTTTAGAAAATTGTGGTTCAGAAATAATTTATACATATTTATTCTGCGCGATTATATCCACAATACTTATTTGACCAATATCTTTATTAGTATATGTACTTACCTAATTTCTTTACAAAACACAAAATTGTACAATACACAATATAAGTCTTAACATAAAAGTACGCCCTTGTATAAAATACCGATAACCGATTCTGCGAAGTAAGTAATTTGACTGTCGTTTTTTAACAATCACGTGCAGATCATGCATTTTTTTACTCCGTCTTTTCGGTAGACAGATTATAATATCTTTTCCCCTCAAGGACTTTCCCTCTATACGTTATATAGTTGCAGTACAACCGATAATCACCTGTCACTAGTTTACCGTAAGTCCTTTAACAGTGTTTTCTCAAACATTTAATCCTTGTATTGACATTCAAGTAATATTTATTTATTTAATTTTAATTTTACGAGAGCGTTTTTCACTTAAGTTTTGTTTTAATAAATTTAAAGTCATATTTTATAATTTCACACATAATAATATAGGCGTAATTGCTGCATATTCTGTACCAGACAGCACCCTAATATAGGTTATTATATTTGCAGCATTTAGTTTACCATAAACCGTTGACCTGAAGATGCATAACAAATTATAGTATGCTAAAACGGTCGTTGGTCGTAGAATAAATTGATTGTGACTCTTGTTCTTATGTTCTGTTAACTATTTTTTTCCTATTTGGTACATAGGTATAATACACTCACCGGTAAAATTAACGGAACACCTTAAAAATGGGACATGTTAGATGACTCGAATTTCCTAAACCTGTTGTCCGATTTTAGTGATTTTTTTAGTATGTTATAGGTATATTATTTAAGAATATCAATGGAATAATATTGTTGCTGGACAGGTCAATGTTATTTTATACCGGGTGTAACAATCATACTGTGTTTTTTCCTTAAAGTTCGAAACACCCTGTGGAATATTCTAGCATATATAAAATATTGAAATTAAAGCTCATAGTCTCAGGCTTCCTTAACATTTTCTTTTTTGATTAATTTGCTTGTGTTGGATAATAAAAAAGTTAGGTACGTTAACAACTAGCCATGTTTTTCATCAATAAATGCTCATTTTCTTCTTAGTTTCACCAGCATATTTAAAGGAACAACCATAAAATCTGAGTATTTTCTCTCTAGTCTATATACTGTTTAGATAATATCATAATACGAATGTTGGTGAAGTATTTTGAATTTATATTACAATGGTAGTACAATATTAAACCTGTTTAAGAAGAAATAAAACACAAAGATGTCAGACTCAACAAAATACGGATTTTAAACGCATTAACTTTATTGTACAGTTTGAACTTAAATTGGTTTTTTATGCATTTTTTTGGCTTTAATAGCGTGTGTTTCCCCTACGAGCCCTTACAACTGCAGTTATTCGTCTTCTCATACTTCTGATACCGCTATCGATCAGTTGTTGGGCAGTATCTCCCATTCCTCAATCAAAGCAATTGTGACTTCCTCTCTGTTTTGAATAGCAGGAACCCTGCCCTAAGTTTTCTGCCTAGCATGTCCCATATATCCTCTATCGGGTTTAGGTCTGGGGAACAAGCTGGCCAATTCATCGTTGTTATACCCACTTGTAATAAGAAATATCTTACACAGTCTGCGACGTGTGGGCTCGCATTATCCTGCATTAAAATAAAATTTTCGTCAATATATGGTGAAAAAGGTACCACATGGTCTTGGAGAATATCTCTGATATACTTATCTGCTGTTAATGCTCCATAATCAATCACCACTAACTCTGTTATTGCTCCCAAACATATACTGCCCCACACCAAAATTGAACCTCCACCAACAGGTACGGTCGTAGTAAAATTGAAAGGGGCATTTCGTTCTCCTTTGCGTTGATCTCTACCGTCGATGTAATTTACACAGAAACGGCTCTCGTCCGTAAAGAGAATTTGACTCCAGTGGTTATCATTCCAATTTTGATGTACTCGACCAAATTGTAGTCGTGCTAAACGATGGTGTCTCTGGAGTCTGGGAGCTTTTATTGGCACATATGACTTGAGACCGGTTTTTTTAAGTCTCTTTCTTACTATGCGCTCAATTAAATACAAGTTTGTACTTGTTATGAACAGACAGAATGACTGTAAAATGTAAAACACAATACAAATAAACAAATTAATTTGACATTTAAGACTTTCTTGTGAAAAGGAGCTTTCAAAGCTATGTATATTATATAGTCTATAAAATACAAATATAAAGAAATATTGCATTAATAACAGGTTCCTTTAAATTTGCCGGTGTGTGTATTAAATTGTTAACTTCTAATAGCCTACTTTAGGCTTGTTTATTAAACTAAGCAGAAAATGAGGATTTATTGATGAAACACATGGCTAGTTGTTAACGTACCTAACTTTTTTATTATCAAACATAAGCAAATGAATCAAAAAAGAAAATGTTAAGAAAGCCTGAGGCTATAATTAAGTTTTAATTTTAATATTTTAAATATGCTAGAATATTCCACAGGGTGTTCCGAACTTTAAGGAAAAAACACAGTAGGATTGTTACACCCGGTATAAAATGACATTGACCTGTCTAGCAACAATATTATTACATCGATATTCTTAAATAATATACCTATAACATACTAAAAAAAGCACTAAAATCGGACAACAGGTGTAGGAAATTCGAGACATCTAACATGTCCCAATTTTAAGGTGTTCCGTTAATTTTGCCGGTGAGTGTATAATAAGAAGTAAAAAATATGATATATTCAGATCGATTTTAATGGGTGGAATACAAGAAAGAAGTGGCTTAGGTAAATAGCAACATTCGTATCAGTGACATATAGGAGTTGGGTGCTGAATTCAAAATGTAAAGTGAAATTTTTAAACTTACTAGAGAAAGACACTATTACAAATATGTTATGGCAAAATAAGTTTACACGCTGGAAGTGTATGGCAGTTGAACAAGCAAAAGGTTATGTAATGGATAGGTTAAAAATTGTTCTGCTTATTGATTTTATACATGTATCAGTTAAAGTTTAAATTTCCACAAGTTTTGATATTTAGGCCTTGCTAAATTCAAGAATTCTTTAAAAATTTATAAATATAGTAGAAGAATATCACGTATCTGTTGAGCTGCTTTTGTTACAATTAAAGACAGATCAATATTTAAATTATCGTAAATTCTAATCGAATATTAGTAACAAAGGAAAGTGATGTTAAAAGAACAAAATGATAAACGGTCCATTATCTGAAAGAAGTCAACAAATACATCAATAAATAACAATCTAATCCGAATACCGCTCTCTCAAAAACTTCTTAATGTTCCATTTGCAGATCTTGAAAACACTCATCGGTTTTTATATCGTTCGACTTTTTCACAGAGTTGTAATAGGCAATATGGAACTCTTTTGTGTATACCTACCCAATTTTGTTTACCTTGCATAAAAACTTTGTTTATTTTATATTATTGAACTCTGTTCAAATAGACATAATGTTTTTATAACTTGAAAAGGATAGGTATGTAAGCAAACTAATGTTTTCAATTAGCATTAAATATTTAAAGACATAAAATAAAGAAACTTGATATTTTTTCGTTTAGTGCTATTTATGTTCTGTTTTGTGGTATTTACATAAGTAATTTTTGTGCGTGCAAGTAAAGTTTATTTCTTATTTATGCGAAATCATTATTTTAAACGTAATCGAGACCTACGTACATACGACCTACCTACTTTTCGATGCCAACTTGAATGGTAAATTATGTTTGCATAATTAGGCCCTTGTAAATAAGCAAATAGGTAATGGTGATATGATTTATATAAAAAATACAAATAATTCAAAATTATTTATTGACACATAAACACACATAAAAAAATTAAAATTAAAAATTCAAATACAGCATAAAACACGGCACAGCACATAATCCCACATTACAATTTTTGCAAAAGTTTCTGGTTTATTTTCGCTTTTTCTTTCATTTTTCGTCTCTTTTGTTGCAACATACTGCACAATACCTACATGGATTAACCCTTAACTACTGACGTGGATGTTTCAGGACGTAGACTCTAAAATGCGGCAGGTCATACCGTTGCCTATTCTCCTTTGTTTTTATTATGAATTTATCTTATATCACTGTATTTGTTTTTTATATCAACTACAGAATGATTCTTCACATTTCTGTAGCATAATATACTGCTACAAGTAAAATAAACTTTACTTTTTCAAGAATATTATGAATGCATGCATAATATTTAAAAAATAGGTGGACGTTACTACAAAATCGTTTATAAACTAAATTACAAGAAAAATTGATTACTTGTGACTAACAAATGGTAAAATAATGTTAAAAGAAACAGGCTAATGATTTAAATTTAATGAGAAACTAAAATACAAAATTCTGACCATAACCAAAAATTACAATAAAATAACTAGTCATTTTGCGCGCAAGGTCCGCAATTTTTCTTTTTACCCTGTAAGCACACTGGTTTTCCACAAGAAAATCACACATAAAAAGTCTTTCGCTTTTATGCTCTTGGGCATAAGTAACACGTCTTCTTTTTCCCAAGTATTTCTTCAAAATCTGCTTCGTTTTGGCGTTTTTTTTTTCTAGTATTCGTTCAATACCATATAATAATTCTCTCGGGATTCTGGGATTTTCGAGTATTCTTTGTAGATGAGGTAAAACTAATTGTTTCGCCAACTCCTTTGTGTAGTTTAGCCTTTCCATATTATCTTCTTGTAGTGATTGATACACAACTGCGAATTAACAGCAGCTATATCAATGATGTGGTAAAAAATAGTAAGTGGCCATGGGCGAGAACGACGTTTTACAGAATATTTGACACACTTGGCATCTAAAGTATCGTTACCTCCTTTCGTGTGATTATAATGAGCTATAATTTCTGGTTTTTCAGTAATCCTATCCGTGCCTATTGAATGGTGCATCGAAGAAATAAGTAAAACAGCCCCCGATTTTTTTGGAACATCAGAAATTAGGGATAAACTTTTCGTAAATCCGTAAGTAGTTGAATTTACTTGCCTACTTGCCTACGTGCCTACTTGCCTAAATAGGTTTAGCAAGCCGAAGAACAGATTGAGTTGGTTTATTCATCTTCTTTTCTTCCTCAGATAACCCAGTCCGTCAGTGTCCTTGCCTCCATATATATATATAGGCATTGTATAAGTAATTTGTTCGTGCATCAGTCAGGCACATTATTTTAATGCCATATTTCACAGGCTTATTAGGCATATACATTTTAAACCTACAAACCTACACCTTTCCCTAAAGCCGACCAACATTTCATCAATACAAACACATGTTCCTACGGAATACAGTTTTTGACAATTTGATATGAATATATATATATCGACTTTCCCATACTATATGTCCCAAATAAGACATTTTACGATGTTTAACAGTCTTTAGCAGTTCTCTGTCTTTATTGACGCTCCTTAGTACTTCTTTATTAGTTTTTTCTACTGTCCAAGGTATCTTCAGCATTCGTCTATGAACCCACATTTCCAATGCTTCAATTTTGTTCATGATCGATACTTTTAGACTTCAATCTTCTGCACTATACAAAAATACAGACCAAACGTT
The DNA here is from genome assembly GCA_918026665.1 of Diabrotica balteata. Lineage (NCBI taxonomy): Eukaryota > Metazoa > Arthropoda > Insecta > Coleoptera > Chrysomelidae > Diabrotica > Diabrotica balteata. The sequence goes on along the minus strand of OU898280.1, from coordinate 113,950,598 downwards.
AACCATTATTTGCCTTAGTTCTAAACTGAGATGGTTGTTGCAAAGAAATGACTTCATTTTCATAAAAGTAGTTTTAGTCATTGCTATTCTACATTTTATTTCTATGTCTGTATCTAGTTGGTCCGTTATCGCATTTCCAAAATATGTCATTTTGTGAACTTTCCTAACTTGGATTGCGTTCAATTGAAGCTTTGCATAGGGATGTGGGTCACGCCTAAACACTAAAAATTTGGTTTTGTTTGACTTTATTTTAATGATCATTTCCTCTCCTACCTCGTGAATACGATTAAGCAGAATTTGAAGACCTTCAATATTATCTGATAGAATTACTGTATCTTCTGCATATCTAATCACATTAAGTAGTTCCCCGTTGATTTTTATTCCATATGGTTATCTCTCAAGTGCCTTTTTAAATAGCTGGTCAGAGTAAACATTGAACAATGTTGGCGACAAAATGCAAACTTGTCTGACTTCTCGCTGTATGGGAATTTCATCGGTATAGTTATCTCCATATTTTTACGATAGCAGTTTTATTCCAATACAATTTTTTATTGACACGTATATCCTTGTCATCTATTCCGACTCGCGAATCACATTACCATCTAATTACCATCGACCGTATAAATAGATCATATTTTATTAACAGTAAACATTCTGAACATAGTCGTTGGTTTTGTGATATGCAATAACGGTGTTTTAATCAACTGACCACTGATCCAAGCAGAGGAAGCCTACCAACAGGAATCGATGAATAACCATCTTCTTTTCGGCCCTTGCCTCCATCTATTGCTCTCTTCCAGTTGCTTTAATTTCCTGTTTTGAGGAGTTAAGCCTGCTAGTAGGTTTAACCTACAAAAATAGTTTAAAACGAAATAACTCGTACTTCCTGGGAATACATTCAGACTTTCTATTTATAGTTCGGTTACAGAGCTCTTAAGCAAACACCATATGTATTTTAAGAGTACCTTGTAATTCTGTGAATTAAATAGCGCACAAGCGCAGAATACCCAGTTCGATTAAAAGTCAATTTTACATTCTATTAACAGTCAAGACACGTTAACATTTTTAAATTAATTTAAAAATAAGAATTTAGAAATAATAAAAATAAAATTACAAAAAAAAAGAGAATTCAATAATGATAAGATTCATATAATCATTTTATAATATATTTATTAATATTTTAATAAATGCTAAGACCGACCTGGTTGATTTGTGGAAATGTTGGCTAATACTTTATTAAAATATTCTTCGAAACTAATGAGTTGAAGCTCTAGCAGAGGGTTGCTTTTGTGTATCTGTCAATTGTTGGCCAAACAGGCAAAAAACGAACAAGAAAACAAACAAGAAAGATTGGCAGAATGCTAAAGGTCGACATAATAAAAATGCAAATGACGACCCCAGTTAAGTCGAGGCAAAATATGAATTTTTCATTGTGCTGCCTGTGAGGCGAATTTCTGGTGTGGGCTTTAGAAGTTTCATCAGGTTCAAAAATAATTATAATAGAAATCCATTTCTAGGCCTGACATTGAATTTCTTATTATCTTTCGCAGGATACTCCACTAAACGGGTTATTCGTCGCTCGCGCTTTCTTTGGAATACTCGAAATACTCTCAACTTTTTGAAACTTTATAAAAGAAAAATTGCCATTTTTCATATTAAATTTATATTATTAAAAGACTATACTAGACTTATTCATTTTTAATCTTAAAATTTAAATTTTATATACTAATTACCAAAATGATTGTTTTAGTCTTCATTGCAACAATAACTGACCTAATTACATTTTACCATATTTTTGTATTACGAACTCATTTTTCTATTACAGCACCGCCGTCTTCTTATGAAGGTTGTCAGTCTAAATGCCAATTGCAGTTCTGGAATTTGTAGCATTAAAAAAGTTTTGCAGATGAGCGGTCAAAGCTCCTTCTCAGATTCTTTAACCCTTTGGGACTCAGTGGGACTTATAGATCCCAGCGACAGTTTCAATTTGCCTGATGTTGCAAATAAGTCCCGTTTTACATTATATTTTTCGATATCAGAGTTTATCGACTACACTGCACATGTTTCTCTACTAAAGTGATATTGGAAACGTTGGATGGCTCAATTTGTTCGTAAGTACAACGCAGTCAACACGTGATTCTTACTTTTCGACGTTTTTACGGTTAAAACAACTTGGTTTCAACACAATCGTAAGGTAAGTTTGTTGTTTAGTGTATGTTATTATTCTACACGTTAATCTGAGATTCGATTACTTTTGAAAATTGGCAAACTTACATCAGAAATCACATGGGATTTATGTGTCCCACTGGGTTTGTTGGACGGGCCTTTTACATATATCCCATTGGTTTTTTCAGTATGTTAAGAAAAAGAAAGCTTACTCAAAAGGAACTGCAAGAACTGGCTGATAATATAAGCGACATACCTTCATGAGATGACATAGATGCAGAATCTAATATATCTTCAGAAGATGACGAAGAAGAATTGCAGTAAGATATATTATGTAGAAGAACTGCTATCCTGTTTCAAGTTCACATTTCAGAAGTATCAAATACGACAGTACTAGACAATCAATCGACGAGAGTATGGTAAAGTTAAAAGTTCGGTCGTCTCCAAAAACAATACGTACCTCTAAAACCAGTGAAAATTGGTATAAAACTATGGTGCAGGTACGCTTCTAAGACAGAATACACATATGATTTTAACGTTTACTCTGGAAAGGAAGTTGACCAAGCTGATGGAACTTTAGGTGAAAGAGTAGTAAAAACGCTATGTGAATCGATACGTATTGATTATGTTGTTGTGGCTTTTGACAGGTTTTTACCTCTGTACGTCTAATGGGCACTATTAAATTCGCTGTAGTTCGTACAGTCATTACAAATAAACGGAACATGCATAAGGAGTTTTCTATAAAAAGCAAAATAAACAAGAGAGACTCAGTATTTCTAACAAATGAGTTCCAAACTCTAGCCACAAAATGGCAAGATACCAAACAAGTATCCTTGTTAAGTAACTGCCATAAGAGTAGTTGTACAACTATTCAAAGGAAAAATAAAAGTGGGACGAAAGTGGATGTTCTTTGTCCTGCTGCTGTTGCTTTACACAACGAAATTATGGGTGGTGTGAACCTGGCTGACCAAATGAACGTAGTGGGTTGAAAATTACCCCTAATTTTCAAAAATTGTAAAATAATATTACAAATCTTAAGATGAGTGAAATTTGGTTTGGATTAGTTAAATAGTGATTTGCAACTTTTCAACTTTTGAAAATCACCCTTTACAACATTGCAGTTTTTATAAACTAATTTATAAGATATAAATTAAAAAAAGTAGAATTAAATACAAAAAAACTTATTAACATAAAAAGGCACCATAATTATATTCTTATACATTTACATAAATAGTTGAAAATATTTACATTTATAGGTAAATCAATTAAAATATTAATTTTATTCGTCATCAATTACATCTTCATCGTGATCTATGTCATCCTCATCTTCTTCAATTATTGGTGGACTGTTATTGCACCCTTCACCTGAGCACCCAGAACAAGTAGAGTTACAGTATAAACCAACTTTTCTGCACCCACATGAAACGCCGCATGCTTTTTTGCATTGGCAAAAAATAATTTTCAAAAGTTCATCGGGTGCAGGTTGTGTGTTCATGCGTACGGGTAATAATATACCCATCTTTGGAATACCATCCCCAATCTGTTGCTCTGATATTTTCATTGCCAAGCCATAGACATATGAGCAGAAGTTTTATTCTGTTGTATGGGATTTCAAAATAAGAACGCTTAAAATTTCGAATGTATAACGCCCCACTAGCTGATATACCGGTTTTGTAGATTATTCTGCTCCGAAATGTACTGTACTATACTAATGGAATTTTCCGGAAAAAAATTAACTGGTTTTTTTAACGTATTTCCTTTAATTTTTAACGATAGAGTGTTTCTTCAAAAACGATTTGTAGAGGTTTTTAAGAGCTACAAGGATCTATGAATTAAATCTTTTTGGAACCCTTGGTTTTTAAATGGAGATTGAAAAAGATGGTGCTTGATCGTAAATCGATGCTTTAAACGGCTATATCTCGCCAAATATTCATTGTACAACAAATCTAAATAAAGGATAATTTTAGTCATTAAAAAAGCTACAATTTGGTAATTTTTATTTTTTTCATATATTCAGTATTTTCGGGCATATTTAAAAAAAGGAGGGTAAAAAATATGAAATTGTAAATCGTTTCTCGCTTTAAGCTGTACTTTTTCTAAAACTAAGCATTTTAAATGGGTCAAACTTTTTGGACGTATTAACAATACATGTACAAAGGGAATTGCAAAAGGGTGAAGATCGATTTTAATTATGAGGGTGGTTAGGGGGTTGTTTTCATCGATTTTTTTCGTAAAAAATGAGGTATTGACCTTATTTTTTTCATAACTCACTCAATTTTTGAGCTAGTGTCTTTTTTTATGATAGGTCTATTTATGCTTTAAAAAAGGTTTTGTGAGTTGTCTTCCAAAAATGCATCATTTTCCCGATATTTGACTTTGAATCTTTCAAATTTGGCATTTGAAGAAAACCGCTGAACATTGATAGGCCGAATTTCGGTTCCTATTATATCGCAAAAACATTTTAAAAAATGAATTGTATTTGTCTTTTTAAAAGCTACAAATTTGTTCTCTACAATTTTTTTGATAAAATGCACCATTTTCGAGTTATTCGCGAAAAATCGATTCAAAACGTGGATTTTTTCGTCTAAAAGTTGTTACTTTCAATCGCGAATAACTTGAAAAATATCATTTTATAAAAAAAATGTATAGCACATTTTTGGTCTAGAATCACTTTTTTAATCAAAACCTGTAGTTAAAACGTAAAAAAAATTTTCACCCTGGAGATGGGGGTGGCAACCACGCCCTAGGCTTTGGCGCACTTTGGTTCGATATAGATTTTGATCCTTAGGCTATTACCTACCTTCTGTTAAATTTCAAGTCAACCCACGCAGCACGAAAAAATTGCGAGGTGAAATATTTCATTTCCTGGACTATAACTGGTTTGACAGCATAATAAAATCGTAGATTTATGTGTAGCTTTCAATTTTTATGAGTTCAGAATCCAGCAGTCCGCAGAAGTATTGGGTTTTTATAATATAACTATTTGACAACCTTTTGTTGGCCAACCTCCTACAGCAGAATTGAGCCGAAATACATTATATTCCTATGTTCCGAATTTATTTGGTTCAATCTGTATATATATATATATATATATATATATATTATATATATATATATATTATATATATTATATATATATATATATAATATATATATATATATATATATATATTATATATATATATATATATATATATATATATATATATATATATGTTGACGATACACTTTAGGTCGAAGGAATTTATATTACTGGCTGCCATAGTTTAAATATGGTCTACTAGTTAGCGCGAATATTTCGCGAGATAACCCCTCTGTATATTAGACGCCAACAACATATCCCTAAACTATATAGGCAAAATATCAGCACAGAATCAACATCCAGTAGTCTCCCAAATTTGCCATCCCAGTATTGCTTCTACAAAACTAACTAAAAATAGTACTCCGCTTATAGAACGAATAAAATTCTATAACTTTGACATGGATACGCTAACTCGATCTCTACAAGTCAGTGTAAATTTTTCTCCATGGACAATCCAACCACTTACCATTGACTTAACCCTCACAAAATACCCCAAATCAACTACAAATCCGATTTTCATTAAACACTTGTACTCCGAAGTGATATCTCAATATCCTAAATATCTCCAAATTTTCAGTGATGCCTCTGAAGCTCATGACGGACATGCTGCTGTATACTATTGTAAATACACGTCTCACACTATATCCATACCTACTAACTGTTGCATCCTCACAGGCGAGACCACAGCCATTTTGGAAGCCTTAATTATCTTCAAAACGCATAGTGAGAATAAATGTCATTATCACAGACCCATTAAATGCTCTTTTTGAGGTGTAAAACAAATATACCCTACAAATCCAATATTTCGGGCTATATAAAATGAGATAAATATAATTCAATCAAATCGAAAAAAAGTAGCATTTATCTGGGCACCGTCGCATGTAGGAATACCTGAAAATGAGAAAGTGGATAGCCTACCAAACACAAGTCAAATAAACTCACAATACACAAACAAATCAAGAAGTTACCCATACTACGATCTCAAAAACCTAATTAAAGACCACTGTATGAACATATGGCAAGACTACTGGAAAGATTCAGGAACCAAACTATATGAGTTTTATTCCCTTGTGAAGACCATCCAATAGAAGGGCCCAAGTAATAATTAACCGACTAAGAATTGGACACACTGCACTGATCTATAAATTCTGAAATAACAAAGAATCTTCTCCAATCTGCAGAAACTGTTCTCTCCCATTGACGGTGAAGCATATTCTGATTGACTGCCAGTACCGCGAATAAACAAGAAGAAAATATGAAATCTCAGATGACCTCAAAAGCACATTAACCATAAACACTGACCATGTAATAAATTATTTAAAAGACTTAAGTTTATATACATCTTGATGGATCCGACCGTCACTTGATGGAAATTCATTTTAAGTAACAATACAACACTGAAAACTTTGTTTTCAAACTTCCACAAAATTTATTTTACCTATTATCACTACAGATGTTTCGGCTGATAGCCTTTCTCAAGTGATCTATTTTTGGCATGCGTTTACAATTTATAGTCTCTAATGAAATAGGTTGAGGAGGGGAGAACTGTTTGTCTCAAGTTGGTCATTCAGAATTATATCTGTGTTTTTTAATTTATTGATTTCATTAGATTCTAACAAAGATAGCTTAAGGCCTTTATTTTGAACGTGAAGAATTTTAAATTTGTCATTAAAAGAATGATTATGATCTAGAAGGTGAAGTGCGTATGTCGAATCTGTTTTTCTATTCTTGAAAGCCCTTTTATGTTCTGCTATTCGTTTCTCAAAGTTTCTACCAGTTTGACCGATGTAAGTTTTTGGGCAGTCGCCACATTGAATTTTATACACACCACTATTTAGCTGTTTTTTATTTTGGCTCTTGTTATTTTTAATATATTTACCTAGGTTGGTATTTGTTCGGAAAGCTGGTGTTATTCCTTTCTTTTTTATATGTTTGGCAATTTTTGTTGTTATTTTGCCTGTATATGTAATCGAGCAGAAGGTACTGGGTTTTTTCTCTGGTGGTGGAAATACTATTTTCAGGGCTTTCTTGTGTAGTTTTTGATTTAACATTTTATTAATTGTTTGTTCGTTGTATCCGTTGTTTACTGCTATTTGCCTAATTATATTTAATTCTGTCTCAAAGTTGTCTTTTGACATCGGAATTTCTGTTAATCTATGTAACATACTATGATAAGCTGCCAGTTTATGTTGTGTTGGATGGGATGATGAATTGTGTATAGTCGTGTCAGTATGGGTAGGTTTGTGAAATATAGAGAAGTCATGTTTGTTTTGAAGTCTGCTAATTTTTAAATCTAAAAAATTTATGCATTGATTTTGTTCTGTTTCTATTGTAAATTCAATATGATTATGAAGTGAATTAATATACCATGAAAATTGGTCGAGTTGCCTGTTAGTTCCTGTGAAACATACCAGTACGTATAAAGAACAGAAATAGAACAGAAATACCTCAATATCATGAACCCACAGCCTCCTAAATTATACTCTTTTATTAAACTACACAAACCGGATCACCCAATAAGACCTGTAGTTTCTTTTTATACAGCTCCGTCACATAAACTTTCCAAAAAACTGTTAGAGATTATTTTAGAACACACTAAATTTTCACCTATATTCACCATAAAAAATACAATAGAACTAGTTAATAAAATACAACATTTTCAATTACCTAACAACTCCAGATTAATTTCATTTGACGTAAAAAATCTTTTTCCTAGTATCCCTCCTACAGAAACTTTTATTCTAGTAAAAAACCTTTTAGACCAAAATAGTACAAATCCAGTAATTACATCTGAAATATTACATCTTCTTGAAGTTTGCATAAACCAGGACTACTTTGAATTTAATAATAAAATATATACAAATAACAGTGCAGGACTTATAATGGGTAATCCTCTAAGCCCATTGCTATCAGATATTTTTATGGATCATCTAGAGACAAAGATTTCAAAACATCCCGTATTCAAACAGTTTTTATATTGGTGGAGATACGTAGACGACGTACTGGTATGTTTCACAGGCACTAACAGGCAACTCGACCAATTTTCATCGTATATTAATTCACTTCAAAGTCATATTGAATTTACAATAGAAACAGAACAAAATCAATGCATAAATTTTTTAGATTTAAAAATTAGCAGACTTCAAAACAAACATGACTTCTCTATATTTCACAAACCTACCCATACTGACACGACTATACACAATTCATCATCCCATCCAACACAACATAAACTGGCAGCTTATCATAGTATGTTACATAGATTAACAGAAATTCCGATGTCAAAAGACAACTTTGAGACAGAATTAAATATAATTAAGCAAATAGCAGTAAACCACAGACACAACGAACAAACAATTAATAAATGTTAAATCAAAAACTACACAAGAAAGCCCTGAAAATAGTATTTCCACCACCAGAGAAAAAACCCAGTACCTTCTGCTCGATTACATATACAGGCAAAATAACAACAAAAATTGCCAAACATTTAAAAAAAAAAGGAATAACACCAGCTTTCCGAACAAATAACAACCTAGGTAAATATATTAAAAATAACAAGAGCCAAAATAAAAAACACTTAACTAGTGGTGTGTATAAAATTCAATGTGGCGACTGCCCAAAAACTTACATCGGTCAAACTGGTAGAAACTTTGAGAAACGAATAGCAGAATATAAAAGGGCTTTTAAGAATAGAAAAACAGATTTGACATACGCACTTCACCTTCTAGATCATAATCATTATTTTAATGACAAATTTAAAATTCTTCACGTTCAAAATAAAGGCCTTAAGCTATCTTTGTTAGAATCTATGGAAATCAATAAATTAAAAAGCACAGATATAATTCTGAATGACCAACTTGAGACCAACAGTTCTCCCCTCCTCAACCTATTTCATTAGAGACTATAAATTGTAAACGCATGCCAAAAATAGATCACTTGAGAAAGGCTATCAGCCGAAACAGCTGTAGTGATAATAGTTAAAATAAATTTTGTGGAAGTTTGAAAACAAAGTTTTCAGTGTTTTATTGTTATATACATCTATTTAACGTAAATAAAATGAATTCTTGTGTATGTTACTTCACTAATAACCATGCGTGGTCAAAACGATAAAAAACTAAACTTTAAAAACGTTTTTTCTCGATTTCATTATTTGGCATTTACCTGTTTTCGCAGTATACCGACAATATATTAGAAGTATAGAGTCAGAATAAATACTGTACTTTTACTATAAAAGTAAAACTAAAAGTAGGTAAAATAAATAATTTTTAGGACTGTGTAATTTACCCGACATTAAACTCTTAATTAAATGTACGTCTTTGAGGGTATTTCCCACTTGAATCGAAAATGTTGCCAGCGAGATTACTAACAGAGGTTACAAAGTAAATAATTCGCCGAGGGAACTATTCACTATTAATTCTGTCACGGTAAGGTAAAGAGTTTAGCTTCGAGACTTCACAACATATCAAAGTTCAGTGGAAAAGCGCGAGGTGTATTAACTTCCGCCTACTTACCTATCTGCTCACCGATGTAAAGAGCGACTTTATCTTTCCCAAGTTATTAACGTACTACACGCAAAACTTTTAAACAAAGAAGGAATTAAAAACCGCTCCGAGCTACTTGGAAGCAGGTACGCTTTTATAAATTATAGAAACATTAGGTTAGATGGCTCGATAAAGATGATGTGATACTTCATAAAACATATTATTTTACTAGTTTAATGGGATTAAGCAACAATTTAAGATAAATTTAAATTAAACAAATCTTGTTTTTTGTTACTTGGTGAAAATTTCTTCTAAAAATTTAATTTTATTTGACTTATTTATATTGACAATTCAGACATATATACATTTAAAAGTAGACGACTTAAATGATATCACCAATATTGCTGAGTTGCGTTCTTGAGACCTCTCTCTCTCTTCAATCCTGACCCCCCAGGGGGAGTGTAGTGGTCGGCGTGATGTCGTGTATTGTCCGTCTCCAGAGATCTCTGTCTCTGGTCATTTCTTTTAATTCATGCATAGGTCTTTGGAATATTCCTGTAATTAGCTCTATCCATCTTGTTGAGGATCTTCCTCGTGATCTTCGGCCTTCTACCTTTCCTTGTATTATAAGTATTTCCATGTTTTTTGTGTTTGCTCTCATAACATGCCCAAAATATTTTAATTGTTGGAGATGGACTTTACCAGAGAGTCGTTGGCTAACTTTTAGCTCTGTTAAAATTGAATTATTTGTTATACGGTCAGGTCAAGGAATTCGTAACATTCGTCTCCAACAGAACATTTCAGTGGCGTCTATCTTTTTTCTCTCCGATTGTCTCAGAGTCCAATATTCACATCCGTTGGTCAGTATTGGAAATATTAAGCAGTTGATCAACCTCATCTTTATCGCTCTTGAAATTTAAAAGTTCTTATATCATATTTTGGTCTTAGTTAGGTCATAGTTCATATTTTGGTCATTTTTGCTGTGGCAACTTTTGCTAGGTCACATCTACGTTTAATCTCTTCTTGTTATGACCCTGTGTTTGTGATTAATTATCCCAGATATAAGTATGAGCTCACAACCTCGAACCCGTCAATTGTGGTTATGTGTGGATGATTGTTGTGTAGTCTATCCACTATCATGATCTTTGTCTTTGATATGTTTAATTGCAGACCAAATATTTGACTTTCGTTTTCGATCAGTCGTATAAGTTCCATCAGCTCTGCTTGACTATTTGCAAGAAGGACTGTGTCATCTGCGAAACGTAGGATGTTTAGTTTATGACCATTTATTGAGATGCCCTTTTCCCATCCTTCAAGTGCTCTTCGCATAATATACTCCCCATAAATGTTGAATAATTGTGGAGATAGTATACATTCTTATCTGACACCCCGTTCTAGATGAAACTCGTTCGAAAGTGTGTCAAGTACTTTAACTGATCCAGTAGTGTGTTCATATAGTTCAGTTAGCGTAATTAGATGTTGTGGTACGCCTACATTTTTTAGTATTCGCCATAAGTGTCTCCACTTGACCCTGTCGAACACTTTACGGTAATCTATAAAACAGATGTATAGTGGGATGTTGAATTTCCTAGATTTCTCGATTATCTGTCTTATATTCAGCAGGTGTTCTCGAGTGCCTCTACCTTTGGTAAATCCAGTTTGCTCTTGTGGAAATTCTCTTTGGAGGAATGTTTTCAGTCTCTCATTGATTATATGTAGCATTATCTTGCTGGCATGGGATATAAGAGAGATAGTTCTATAATTGTCGCATTTATGGAAGCTGCCTTTTTTATGTATGGTCGTTATTGTAGATTTTGTCCAGTCTTCAGGCCATTGTTTGGAATGCCATATTTGGTTACAGAGTAGATGAAGTAACTTTACGCCGGTTCCTTCTGTTGCTTTAAGCATTTCTGCTGTTATTATATCTGGACGTAATGCTTTTTTATATTTGAGCTTATTGATGTCTTACTTCATTTTCGAGTATATCAGGTTCTTCTTCCACCCCGTCAGAGATTTGGCTAACAAGCTCTTGGCGTTGATAGGTCCCTGCAATACGATCTCCATGTCTCTGCTATGTCTTCTCTGTTTGTTCTCAGGGTTCCAGTGTTATCTTCAATGGCTCAAGTTCTGGCTCTGAAGTCTCTTGTCAGGTAGCGTATTTTTCTTAATAGATCTCTCGACTGATTATTCTGACCATGTCTCTCAATTTCTTTGCTATATATTTATGTATATACTTTGATAGTACTGTTTTGTGTCGGCCTTACATCTTCGTTTTATTTCTTTATTGAGGTTTCTTAAACTAGCTTTTTCCCTTTTTACTATGTACACCACTTTTACAAAGCTTTTTTCTATTCTCAATTATTTTAAGAGTTTCATCTGTTATCCAGTGTTTCCGTTTCACCGGATTATTTTTCTTTGAGCGATCCACTGGTGTTGTTACGCAATGTTTAACAGTCTCCCATATTTCTTATGATGTTCCGTTACGAATACAGGACATACTTTTCTGTACTTCCTGTAGAAGGTCGTCTTTCTTTCTTAGTTCTATCCTCTTTATCTCTCTTTGTTTGTTGGGTGCTTTAAGTTTAAGCATTACTTTAGATACGAGGAGAGTATGATCGGATCCGCATACCGCCCCTGGATATGAATTGACTGTTTGAATGGACAATCTCCAGCGAATATTGGTGAGGACGTAATCTATTTGATTTCTAAATCTATCTCCAGGACTTTTCCAAGTATAAAGTCGACGTACATGGTGTTTAAATCGAGTATTCATGATAGAGTAGTTGTTTGTGATAGCAAATTCGATTAAACGGTCTCCTCTTTCGTTTCTCTGCCTATGCAAAACTTTCCCGGTACATTCTTTAAGTCGTCATTTTGTGTAGTATTGCCAACTTTTGCATTAAAGTCGCCACATATTATAGTAAATTCTTTTTGGTATGTTAGCGATTGTGGTCTCCAGTTTTTCGTAGAACTCCTCGATCTTTATGTCATCTGATGTGCTGGTTGGCGCGTAAACTTGTATGATATTAAGTTTATGTGGTTTGCCATCCAGTTTAATTAGTACTATCCTATCGTTCACGGCTTTAAATTCGACAACTAACTTTTGTAATTTTAGGACCACTTTATTAAAAATACACAAATTTTTTGATATAAGCTGTCAAATATTGAATTTAATTTCATCAGCTATAATGGAGTTATTGACATGTTGGTCTAACAAGCGGCTCCAGTTTATCTTCAAGCTCTTATTAGCCAATATATTTATGGAAGATTTTAAAACAAATACTATTTCTAAACCAAATTTATAACCCACAGTATGGAGTTAATATTTAGATGATGTATTCTTAATATGGCCTCATGGATCATTGATGTTGGATACATTCCTGAAGGATATAAATGATAAAAAAGAAGACACAATAATAATTACCATGAAAAAGAAATATAATAAAATACTATAGTCAGAATCCAGAAATCTAGGCAGTAAATTCTTGGAAGTAATAGTGACGGTTCATAGCTATTATAGGTCTTCCAATGCCGTACGAAAAATGTCATAAGAAGTTACGACAAAGCTACTTGTATTAAATAAATATGTACCTATTTTTAATTATGTTAATTTTAAGATGATTATTATTAACATTTGGGTTATTATGTATATTAATATAATATACATGGTGTTTGGTAACGAATGGCTATAACTTAATCTTAGATTGATAATAAGCAAGTTGAGAATAACCAAAATAAAGGGTGTCAAAGTTAAACTTTTATTTTTTAATATTTCGTGACGTTCATGGAATAACAACACGAAATTTGGTAAGCTGAAGTTTTTTGGTACGCCTTTCAGTGCTCGTTTAATACGTTAAATTTTGTTTATCTCCTACTCGACATACTTTTAGAATCAAAACTTTGATTCTCTTAATATTTTTACTTAGAAAAGATATACTACATTGCCGTATAACACCGTACAACCCAATACTTTCTATTATTGTTTTATAAAATCGAGTTAATTACAATAAATAATAATTTTAGGTAACAAAAGGTAATAGTTATACCTCCCTTAAACCGCGAGAGTCGGTGAAAGTCGGTCACTCAGATATTCAGTTGTTTTGCTGTCGAAGTAAACAGTAGTGGGATGACGATGAGTAGAATACTATTTTGCTGATGTCACGTTGCCTAGCAACCGTCGATTTTATTAATCGTTGCCATGCAACGTGACGTCAGTAAAATAGTATTCTACTCACCATAGCACCGCAGGACATGACTCATATATCGATTAGATTATCTAAGAAGTGAACACATATTTTAGTTTTGTGAGTAATATGGAAAGTCAAAGCAGTGAAAGTAAACGACGTCCAAATTTTTCGATGGGAGAAACGTAAAAAGAATAAAAGTATGTTGGTCAACGATGTAGTTACCCTGTGTAGTGATCTGACTAAAGTATCGACGAAAAATGTATACAGAATTGTAAACAATTTCAAACAAAGTTATGACAAACTGGATGATGGACCTGCTGAAACCATTGAAACCAAAGGTAGAAAACGCATCCAGATTGAATATTGTACCAAATATGCTATTCGGAGGAAATTCCATGCTTTCTTTTTTCGGAACGAAATCCAAACCTTAAAGAAAGTTAAAGTTGAAATAAATTCCGATGGTTCAATACCCAAAATATCACGACGTGCTTTATTGCGAACATTGGAACAAATTAACATTAAATATATTAAAATAAGCAGGAATAGTATTCTTTTAGAAAAAGATAAAATTATTTTGTGGCGGAGAAATTACTTACAAAAAAATCCAAGAGAATTATCGTGAACGACGAATAGTATACTATTTAGTGTACACCTACATTGGAACCGTATTTCTCCCGATTCGATATCTGGGACGTCGGCCGACGTCGGATTAAAAACAAACTCAAGGTATTAAATCAGAGTGCCTATACTGCTTCGTCATGGAAGCATTTTGGTAATGTCGCATCGAAGAACGATAACCGAAGATAAGCTTCGCGACATCGCGAACGTTTCAGAGAGTGATGAGTGCATATCACAAACAGAAATCATTACAAGTAGTGAGAGTAAGGAAGAAAGAAGTGATGGTTCTGCTGTTCTATTCTACGTACAACATCCAGTAGAACCTTCTGTACTGTAGAACAGTTCCTTCAAAAGACAGTAATATCCAGTGGTCTTTCGATTCTCCTTATCAACGCGGTCGTTTTTCCACGGTCAGTGTTATATATAATACTCCAGGAGTTACAAGGTACGCATGTGTACGAATTTTTAATATCAAAAATTAATTTGACCTACTGTTTTCTGACATAGTTGCTAACCAAATTATAAATGTAACCAATATAAAAAGAGATTAGGAGCCAGTAAAGGATGTTAGAATGGATGGAATGCTCCATTAGCCTGTATGGTCTGAAAAACAAATAAAGCATAAAGTATAGCACTATGCTTCACTAAAACGAAGAACTGTTTTAAAAATTTTCGTTGTTCCTAAATATTGTTTTAAGTCTGCATATTGTTTGCATAATGTTATTCATAAATAACACTAATATTTTTCTAAAATAAAAAAACTAGTTGTTCAGATTTCTTTTTATTATTTTTTCCCTTAAAAATAACGAAAATCCAGTCTGCAAACTTTTTTGTAACGAAAAATAAAAAATCATGCAGTGAAGGGTTAAGTGGCCAATCAGTGTCACCTTTACCCTACATTGGAAAATAATAAAGAGAGTTTTACTTGACAATATTTTCTTAAATATTTTATAATGAATTATGTTAACGGTGTCCCAGTTAAATAGGCCAAACTAGACTAAACATTAAAAATTCTCATAACAGTAATATAAGAAAACAATAATAATAATTTCCCATTAGCAGTTGACAAGGCTGGCGTCCTGAAATCATTTACATTTCAATTAAGAATTCCGCTTGCATCATAACCATCGTCATCAGCCATTTCATGTATACAAAATTCAAATGAAGCTTCCACAGCAAAATAGCACTAAAGTGAAATTAACTTAAGTATCTAATTATGCTTAATCTGATAAAGTAGAGGACCTATTAAAAATTTGCATCTGTTTACGTTATCTGCTTTGCATTATAGAATAACTTTTTTGGCATGTTCAGCTTTTAATATAGATAATCCAGTATCTTATTAGGAAATAGCTACACATAATTAGTTGAAATTATTAACGAAAAATAAAGTTGCAAATACGAAATAGGTTAAAGTTTTCTGAAATTGTCTGACAAACATTTAGAAAAATTGAAGTAAAAAAATGGGTCTCTTGGCAGTCCGGTGGAACTGCCGGTAGACCCACCGGACTGCCGGCAGTCCGTGAAATTTATATGGAAGTCAATCGGCATAATCATGACATATGTAATGCGATAGGTAAGAGAGAGCAGAATGAGAAAAAGAATTAGATATATAGGTATATGGTGTATCGTTGCTGTACATAAACATTAGACCTGTAATAGGAGTATAATAAATGGAGGATTGAATCAATATTTTAATGAAAATATATATTTTTAAATCATGAATGTGTTGCTTGTGTGAGTCCATATCAAATAGGTAAAGAAATAATAATAAGACTTACTCACAATCAATTTAATTTAACAATCAGACGACCGGTTTCGCTTTCTACAATTTGCAAAGCATCTTCAGGTCTAGATACAAAGTTAAACTAATGCTGCAATAAAATAAACCCAATTAGAGTGGTGTCTAATAAAGATAAAATAAACAAATAAGTTAGTTCATACAAATTATAGTAATTATGCCAATATTACATGTCTGTGGTTTTTAAAATGAATAAATTTGAATATATAAAAGGTATTAACAGACAAGGTAAGACCCACACTTGGTATAAAGTAGTAATATTATATTGTAATAAATTAATAAATGAGCAGATAAATAAAACAAACAAACATTACTTACATGCCGGTACTCTATTAATTGATGGATGGTAGGTCATGGTTGCAAACATCATGTATTGTTGATTGGAGAACTTTAATGTGCTATTGCAGTTGTTTTGACAATAAACTGGAAGTTCTTGAGGAGAACAGATTTGATCCAATGAATTAGAGATAGGTATATTGTGGTTGTTTGTCAAATGAAAGTGATGTTCTTTACTATTTTATTATTTAAATTATTTAAACTTATGTCAGAGATATATTTTTGGAATGTGTGTTATTTATTGAGTATTTATGTTATGAAGGAGACAGTTTAATGACAATGAATAAGAGTAGCTGTACCGATTGTGTGGTTGTGCAATTATTTTGACTTGTAATTATCAAGTCTATTGGCAAAATTAATCAATTATTGTATTTAGTAATAGAAGAAGAACTGTCACACTTCAACCTACATATGTCAAATTTGCCTCTTAAATCTAATAGGTTAAATATAAAAAAAACTCATTACTTCCAACAAAGAGATGTAGTGCTTACAGTTTCTTCCATTCCCCAAGTTTAAGTTTTAAATTCAATGTTTGTCCCGTCATTTAGTGTTTCTGTTCCTGTTAATGTGTGTTTAATTTGTCCCTGATTGTCTTAATTTGTAATAATTTTATATACTTTTTATATACTTGACTTTACAATAATTGATTAATTTTGCCAATAGACTTGATAATTACAAGTCAAAATAATTGCACAACCACACAATCGGTACAGCTACTCTTATTCATTGTCATTAAACTGTCTCCTTCATAACATAAATACTCAATAAATAACACACATTCCAAAAATATATCTTTGATATAAGTGTTAATAATTTAAATAATACAATAGTAAAGAACATCCCTTTCATTTGACAAACAACCACAATATACCTATCTCTAATTCATGGGATCAAATCTGTTCTCCTCAAGAACTTCCAGTTTATTGTCAAAACAACTGCAATAGCACATTAAAGTTCTCCAATCAACAATACATGATGTTTGCAACCATGACCTACCATCCATCAATTAATAGAGTACCGGCATGTAAGTAATGTTTGTTTGTTTTATTTATCTGCTCATTTATTAATTTATTACAATATAATATTACTATTTTATACCAATTGTGGGTCTTACCTTGTCTGTTAATACCTTTTATATATTCAAATTTATTCATTTTGAAAACCACAGACATGTAATATTGGCATAATTACTATAATTTGTATGAACTAACTTATTTGTTTGTTTTATCTTTATTAGACACCACCCTAATTGGGTTTATTTTATTGCAGCATTAGTTTAACTTTGTATCTAGACCTGAAGATGCTTTGCAAATTGTAGAAAGCGAAACTGGTCGTCTGATT
>OU898280.1:113905496-113932089 GCA_918026665.1 Diabrotica balteata | reverse complement strand
AAGTAAAATGTCGTAAGTAAAGTAAAATATAGTAAAATATCGGTGAAAATATAATATAAAATCAATAAAATGCGTAAATAGGAATGATAAAATAAAAAAGTATGTTATAAAAAGTATTTCGTTATTGGATAATCAACTTAGCTTGACTTTCTGTATAGTGAAGATTATTAATTGAAAATATTATAATATATGTACGGTTATGTTTGCAAATATTAAAATAGTTAAAAACGACATGATTCAATAACTTTAATTAACAGAACATCGAGGACGTCTTGTTTTCTAACGGGATCTGCTACCAGAGCCTTCACCAGGTGTTCCTTCGTAGTATCCAATCCAGTTGAATGAGGACCGCTCTAGGTTCTTTTTCCGTTGAAGGATAGGGATCCGCCGTTGCTAGTGAGTTTCCTTGTTTTAACAACGTTGACCGGATCTTACTGACTGTGCCAAATTTTAAATCACTAACTTTTTGATTGACTTTTTAAAAAGATTTATTTTACAATTAAAAGTTACACTTTGTTCTACGATAAAATGAAGCAAGTAAAATTAGATAACAAATATGTTAGTAGCAAGATACTTAACTGAGGAATGTGAATGATGAATGGCAAGTGTAAATGACGAATGACGAGTTATACAACACTGTTAAAGTCATAAATTTATAATCTTTCTATAAAATTTGGTGTTGGCATTTCCTACGAAAGGCCAGCTGTGCTCAGAGTTTCATGTCCGTGCATGGTCAGCTATCTCTATGGGAACGCTTGCTGAAAGGATGATGAAAAGAGGAATTGTTATTGTCAAACCAAAGTGTCGGTAAATCTTGAGTGGTTCAAGGTGACTATTTTCACATATAACATATAAATATATAAATATTATATTATATATATATATATATATATATTTATATATATTATATATGCTATTCTTAGAAAGGGCTTTAGTGACTATGTGAGTAATATATATCGGATATCTTGGGTTTAGTAGTCAATATTGGCCTTTAAGTGAAACTCTTTTAGGTTTGTTAAGATTTCGAGTTTATTGTATTCTTTTTCAAAAACGTACTAAAAATTAATATAAAAAACTACATTAGAAAAATGAAGTTGTTATAGGCTTACCCTTGTGAGTATTTGTGTTTTAAAATTAGCAAAAATTAATTAACATGATGACATTATTAATTTGATTTTCTTTTTCGTTGTGTCAAAACTTATTACTAAGGTTTACATGTCTCTTCTATTTTTTATATTTATTTTAGGTTAGTTTGACAGAGGAAGTGTCTATGTTTATGCAATCCTTTGCAATAGTAAACGAAGAAATTAAGGCGGGCGATACTTTGTCATCATTACTCTTCATATTTATGCCCAGAAAAAATAATGCGAGAAGAGAAAATCAATAGAGAAGGACTCCTATATCATAAAAGACACCAAGTTTTGGCAGTTCCGGATTATATAGTGTTGTTGGCAAGAGAAAAAAAGAGCTACAGGAGATAGTACAGAGAATAGTTAAAGCAGCAAAGAGAGTGGAACTTTAACATAAATGAAACTAAAACAAAATGTATGCAGTGGACATATGGATCAGTTTAGGGATGGACAAAAGTTTAAAGTAGAGTAGAAGAAAGATCATTATACGAATTCAAAATGGTAGAAGGATTTACATACCTAGGTACAAATATCACGTAAACCTAACATTAAAGAAGAAATACAAGCTAGAATAATGGCAGGCAATGGAACTATACATGCTCTTAGTGGAATGTTGAAAAGCAAATTTTTATCAAGAAAGGCAAAAATACAGTTTATACAAAACAACTATACAACCAATAGTAACATACTGTAGTGAGACGTGGACAATGACAAAAAATGGACAAAAATTTACTAGAGATATGGGAAAGGAAAATCCTGAGGGAAGATATATGGATAAATAATAAGGGACGGTTTATGGATAAGAAGATCAATGATGAGTTAAAGAAATTATATAATCAACCTAGTATAATAGGAGTCATAAAGGCACAGAGACTAAGATGGCGACGTCACCTAGAAAGGATGCCGAACACGAGGACTCCAAAAAGGGTACTAAACTACACTATAACTTTAAAAAAGAGAAAAAAAAGGCCAAAAAATAGATGGAGTCAGGAGATGGTAGAAAAGGATATGGAAAAAAATTGGGACTAGAGGGCCAGAAAACAAGAATAAATAACAAGAAGGAATGGAGAAAAGTCACATATCGAGCCAGAGAAGATCTCAGTGCATAAAGGAAAGAAAAATGAAGAAAAGGACAACATTTTTAAAGCCATGGGCCTCTAAGGCCTTTATTTTTATGGTATATATATATATTATATATATATATATATATGTATATGTTTTTATTAAACGATGATTAGACAGCGAAATAATGAGATTTTCCCGTTAATTTTTATAGCTTAAGGCGTTTATTTTGAATATAACAAATTTGAAATTCGTAATTAAAAGATTAGAAGAATGATTATGGTCTATAAGGTAAAGTGCGTACGTAGATTTTATTTTTCTATTATTGAAAGCCGTTTTATGTTCAGCTATTCGTTTGATAAAAGTTCTACAGATTGAGCGGTGTAAGCTTTCAGGCAGTCGTCCCAAAACCCCCGAGAAAGGCACCATGGCCGAAAATAGCTGCAATGATAATAATTTAAAACAAATTTCGTGTATAGTGTTGAAAACAAAAGGTTTTAGTATTTTATTGATACATTTAATGAATTTCCACCAAGTAGCGGTCAAACAAATTGTAACGAGTCCGTTACTTAAATACCCATTTACTGCTTTGTCACTGGAATCCTTTAATTTAATTACAAATTAAATTCATTTCTAAATATTCTTAAACCAAACATTTGAATAACTTCGGTTAAATTTTATTTTTAAAAGTTGGCATTAAATCCCGCCCTCTGTCTAAGACTCTGAAAATACATTGTCGTGACCGCCGAAGTGCCATGAGGACCGGCACTTGGTCTTGGAATCGTGAAGTGAGCAGACGTGTTCAGAGGCGGCTGTGGGGGCCATCTTTATTCCATGAGTTTGGTTTAATTTTTTTTTATTTTTTTGGATAAATCAGTTGTGTTGGAAGAAGCCTTTTTGTTATTTTGTTGTTTTGGGGAAAAACACTTTAAGTTTGGACCACAGCCGGTGAGTTTTAAATTATAAATAAATTATATATAAAAAACATGTCACATCATCCGCCATTGTTGGTGAAATTCAAATCTATTTTAATCCTCTCTCGATTATATTCTTATCTATCTATCTATCTATTGTATCTTATATATGTCCTATTTCACTTATTTCATTAATACCTAAACATATTACATTAGATTTTATCATTATCTCAAACTTTCTTTCCAAAGATGAAAACCAACAATTATTATATATAATTAATTCTGTCTATCTATTTCAATTCCATACCGTTTAAACCGGCTAATACCTTTTTTTATACTTTTTTTATACTCAGGCGTTCCTTAAAATTACCTAGTTAATATATCCAAAAACCTTTTTCATACAGTCCCAAGGTTATTTTTTTTTCAAAGAAACACATTATAGTTTTTGCTTCAATTTGAAGCAACGTGTTGACATTTCTTGGTTTTTCTTTACTTTCTTGTATGAACAAAGGACTTTGTAGTAAACACAACTGTGTTTTTTTAGCCTAGTTACGGATTCCAGGACAAGTCGGGGAGGGAAGAAACACTTTTAATTTAATTTTATGGGGATTTAAACACAGGGGAAGAATTCTATGGTTTTAGTTTAAAGAGTAAAAAGTCTCAGTACCTTTTATTGGAGTCCAATTTTGGACCTCTACCCACCTGCATCTAGTTCTTCATCCTGACCACCTCCCAGGTCCACCGAGAAAGAAACGACAGGAAGAAACTAGTTTTGTTTCTTTGTTTTTTTTATTTAATATTTGTAATAATACCTTTTAACTTCCTCTTCAAGGCTTTAACTTTTTATTAATAATAATCATATTCATTTTTTTTTTTAAATAATAGTCAGTGTAAATTTGTAATAATACCTTTTAACTTCCTCTTCAAGGCTTTAACTTTTTATTAATAATAATCATTTATTATTCATCAAGGGTTGAGATTGTAACTCCCCTGGAACCTCTCGTTAACAGGTTATAGTGTGCACACATATCCGGAGAGGTTTTATTTCATTTATTCGATAATTGTAACATTTATATTATTATATATTTCATTTTATATTATATTTATATAACTATTGCATAACCTTAGTCAACATTTCACATAAATAGGTACATTTGGGAAAGGGGAAACTGTTTTATCATTGCATTCAGGGGTTTTCATTGTAAATATAGATTAGTTAATTGTACATAAGAGGTGGTGGGTCATAGATAAGTATTTAAAATAGTCTGTACATAAAATTGGTGTTTATTAAAGTTGGGTTAAAACAATTCAATATTTCACTTGGTACCTATCCTTTAATATTTCAGCAATACAAGATATCTCGGAAGAAAACCATTTAACTTCCTGGCGCCCAAATATTCATTAGAGCAACTTTATCTTTCTTCTGTTTATTTCTTGGTAGTTTCTAGTCATTAATTCTTACATCTTACGGTCTCTGTAGGGCATGCAAATTGGCCGAATCCCTCTTTGATTGTCAAGTGGTCATTCTCCTGCATAGTCGCTAGCCAGCATTAATTTTATTATATTTTAAAATTCATATTTACCCTTGATTTATTTCTTTCACATAATTTATTTCTATCTACTCCCTTTCATCTTCTGTTATTCCACATATTAGTTCGTTGGTGTATCAAGGTACATTTTAGAGTTTACCCTATTGCTACACTACACATTCTTGTTATATTGGCGCTCCAGCCAATCCATTTTTGTTACATTGGCGTTCCCAACGTGGTGCCTTTTCTCAGTTCAGACCGTACATTCTGAAGTATATTTCTCTTTGCAAAATATTCTTTATTATTTCTAATTTGTTCCTGTTGCTCTTTGTTCATTTTTTTTAACTTCTTTATTTATTTATTGTTTTTCCTTATTAGAGTTACATTTATAGATATACTTGTATTGCTGTAGTTTACTTATATTCATATTTAAACCCTCACCTTTTAATCTCATTGTGTACAGTTAACTATCTATTTTACTATTATTGAACTTTAAGAATTTAATAATTTAGATATTACTATTTTATTTATAATATATATATTAGCCAATATTGGTGAATTTTTTATATTCAAGTATTTGTTAACCATATACTTGTTGAAACCATTGTGTGTTGCTTCAAGGATTGTGTTTATATTTACTTAACTTACTTAACCATTTTGAAATTTTTGTGAATAACTTGAAATTATTTTTGGATTGATTTTGTGGTGTGTTGGTACATATTTACTTATATTTTTTTTTGAAAACTTTATATTACTATTCGATTGGTTTTGTGGAGTGTGAGTATATTATCTCCTTGTCTATTCTACCTATTCATCTATTTGTTTTTCTTTCACAATGTCTGCATTCAAGGTAGAACATTTATTAGTTAAAGAATTAGATTATGAGTTGAGAATTAGGGACATTCCCATTGATGCGTCTTCCAATGTGGATTTAAAACGCAAGATATTGCGTGGAGCTCTAAGGCAAGAAGAAGGAAATAGGAGCTTTCGACAAATTTCTGCCACCAGTATTCCCTTTTTGGAACAACAAGAAGAGATTGATGAGACTATGGATGATTTGGCTAAAAGGATATCCGATTTTAGAGGGACTGTCCAAGATAGCCTATACTCCAGGCTGATATCACGTCTAGCCCATGTCTCAGGCCGTGTTCATTTATTATCTTGTTCGAATGAGGAGCAGCAAACTTACAAACGCTCTATTTCAATCCGAATTCTTAGCCTAGAGGGTGAACTTGATTCACGAGTGAATCCAATTGCTACTTCAACCCCTATTTCTTCAGCCCAAGCAGCTAATTCATTTCTTCACCCCAAACCTGTTCAGGTACATAAATGGGGCATTACATTTTCTGGTGAAGGTCATTATGACCAGGTTATTTCCTTTTTGGATAGGGTGGAATGTCTTCGCATATCGAGAGGAGTGAGTGAGGAGGATCTTTTTGCAGCTTCTGCTGAGTTGTTTACAGGCACAGCTTTTACGTGGTTTAGAAACAACCGCAATAATTTTTCTAATTGGTCTGATTTGGCTCAGAAACTCAAGTCTGATTTTCTACCTTATTCTTTTCAAGATGACCTTCTAGACCAAATCAAAAATCGTAAACAGAAGCCAAACGAGTCTGTTACGATGTTTATTAATAACTATTTTGGGTATGTGTAGTCGCCTTGAAACACCTCTGACAGATTCTGCAAAGATTAAGATCATCCTCAAATGTCTACTGCCATTTTATCATCAGCAATTAGCTTTAGTAGACATCACCAGTATAGCAGACATAACCGAGAAGTGTAAACGTTTGGAGGAAACTTTATCTTGGTCTTCTCAACCTCCAACCACTTCTAAACACTCTTCTGACTCTTTCGGTCATCAAAATTCTTTTAGACACCGTTCTTGGCAACCTAAGGGCTCTGAACGTAATATATCAGTTATTAGTTCTGTAGTGTGCTGGAATTGTCGTGAGTCTGGCCATACTTTTTATGATTGCGGCATCCCTCGTACCCGTATTTTCTGCCACGGTTGTGGTAAAGAAAATACCCTCAAACGCAATTGTTTTAGGTGTTCGGGAAACGAACGATCGGAGGTCCGTCCCCTGAGCGTTTCTCCGTCCACACCCCCATCAGGGAATCAAACCGTTACATCAAACGAAGTCACTGGTCCAACCACGTCAAGTCACCCAAACCCATCTTCCAGTCGGAAAGGGAAAGGGGTTGTCTCCAAAAAACCAACACACACCACACCAAGTCATTCCAAGAAGTAACTTCTCAATATAATACATTTGATTCGCATAGATTATCTTCCCCAAATATCTTCCCAAATTTTAGTAATAGACATAATAGTAGCAGTGTAGTAGTTCCAATATCTATACCAGAGTCTACCACAATTCAGGAGGATTCTTTTATTTCTGATTCTTCTTGTTTGCCTGTTGCATCCTCTGATTGTGTAGGTAGAGACAATAAGTTTAGTTTAGCACCTTTTAAAATTTTTGACCAATCAGATAATGATTGTTTTGATTTAAATTCATTATTAGTAAGAAACATAATGATAATAGACCTTATCTTCCTATTAAGATTTTAGGACAATCTTGTTTAGCTCTTTTAGATAGTGGCTCGAACATTTCTGTGATAGGTTCACATTCATTAGCTTTACTGAAAAATGCTGAGATTTCTATTATGCCCATTTCTTCTCTGCAAGTGTCTACTGCAGATGGTACAGTTCAGTCTATTACAGGCAAATTTGAAACTGAAATCACAGTAGCAGATTTATGTAAACAAATTACATTCTATATTATTCCTTCAGTTCAGAATTCTATAATTTTAGGTATGGATTTCTTAAATGCTTTTAATAGCACACTAAATTGTTCTAATTTTTCCTTTTCTATTTCTCAATTTAATCTGTCCTTACTTAGTGCTATTCAGGATTTTACTAGTTTATCTAGTTCCGAACAAAGGCAATTAGAGAATATGATCTCTAAATTTACAACTCTTTCGTCGAAAGACAAGTTAGGTCGTACATCCTTAATATCTCACACTATCGAAGTGGGAGATACCACACCTTTTAGACAATATCAATATCCTATTCCTCAGGCTTGGCAAGTTGACTTGGAAAAGGAAATTGATTCCATGTTAGAGTTGAATATCATTGAACCTTCCACGTCTTCTTACTGTAGTCCTTTGTGGTTAACCAAGAAAAAGGATGGATCTTTTAGGGTTTGCTTCGATGGTCGAAAGTTGAATAATATTACTACAAATCGGGATGCTTATCCTATTCCCCGAATAGACGTCATTCTCAGTAAACTTCAGAATGCTAGGTATATTTCTTCTATCGATCTATCTAAAGCCTTTTTACAAATTCCTTTGAGTGAGGAAAGTAAAAAGTATACAGCTTTTGCTGTTAGTGGAAAAGGATTATTTCAGTTTGTCACTATGCCTTTTGGTCTTGTTTCAGCTCCTCAGACAATGTGTCGTCTGATGGACTTAGTCATTGGTCCTCAGTTAGAGCCCTATGTTTTTTATTATTTGGATGACATTTTGGTTGTCACTCCTGATTTTTCTCTTCATATGGAAATTTTGGATAAGTTGTTTTCACGTCTCAAAGAGGCTAATTTAACTATTAATTTAGATAAATGTCAGTTTTGTCGTCCTAGTCTTAAATTTTTAGGATATGTAGTCGATAGTAAAGGTTTAAGGACTGATCCTGATAAAGTTACAGCTATCAAAGATTTTCCTATACCTAAGACTACTACTCAAGTCCGTAGGATATTAGGTATGTGTGGATATTATCGTCGGTTTGTGCCGTCTTATTCTACTTTGTTATCCCCACTTACAGATCTCCTTAAAAATAGGAAAAAAGGCCAAACTATTACATGGACTTCAGAAGCCGATGATGCTTTCCGGCGTATAAAAGAAGCTCTTACTAGTGCTCCTGTCATGACATCTCCGAATTTTAAAGAGCATTTCTATCTCATGACAGATTGTTCCAACACTGCGTCAGGTGGTGTACTATTTCAAATGAAGGATGGTTCGGAACATCCAATAGCTTATACCAGCAAAAAGCTCAATAAAGCACAGAAGAATTATTCCACCACAGAGAGAGAACTTCTTGCAATTATCCATGGTCTTGATGCCTTTCGGTACTATCTTGAGGGTCGTAAGTTTACTATCATCACAGATCATAGTTCTTTATTATGGTTACATTCCATGAAAAATCCGTCACAACGTTTGTCCCGTTGGATTTGTAGGCTTTCTGTCTTTGATTACAATATTGTTCATCGCAAAGCCAATGGTGTTGTGGTTGCAGACGCGTTGTCACGTACATTCGATATCAATCTTTTAGATCTGTCCACTTTATCTCCAGATAATTGGTATCGAAAGATGATTCATAATGTCACCCAAGAACCTACTAGGTATCCTGATTTCAAGGTGGAGAATAATATCCTCTATAAACATGTTATCAGTCCAGTTGAATCTCTATCGAATATGTCTGATTGGAAGATAGTAGTCCCAACAGCAAATAGGGATGAAGTCTTAAGAACTTTTCATGATGATGTGACATCAGGTCACTTTGGCTTTTATAAAACGTTTAGTAAAATAGCTGAGTTATATTACTGGCCTGGTTTGCGCAACTCAGTTAAGAAATACATCTCTAGATGTAGAGTTTGTGCAACATGCAAGCCGAGTAACCTACCTCAAGCTGGATTAATGGGTTCGTTTAGGAACATTAATTTTCCGTGGCAAATGATCTCTTTAGACCTTATTGGACCATATCCACGTAGTTATTTAGGTAACACATATTGTTTGGTAGTTGTAGACTACTTCACCAAATTTCCTTTAGTTTGTCCTCTGCGTAAGGCTACAACTCCAGCCATTTTGAAGTTCTTAGAGGAACAAGTGTTCTTACTATTTGGTATTCCCCAAATAGTATCATGTGATAATGGTCCACAATTTGTTTCTAAAGCTTTTAAAGATCTATTAAGTAAATATAAGGTCCAAAAGATATTCTACAATGCAGCTTATCATCCGCAAGCTAACCACACTGAACGTGTAAATCGTAGCATTGTTACTGCTCTTCGATCTTACACTTACAGTGATCATAGAGCTTGGGATAAGTATATCCATTCAGTTGCTCAAGCCATTCGAACTTCTGTTCATGAAATCACTCAGTGTTCTCCAGCTTATGTTAATTTTGGTAGGCATGTTCCACTGTCAGGTGATTATTTTGGTTTAATTTCTGAAAATTCAACAACTCTTCCTCAAATTTCTGAGAAACTTCACCGCATGGAAGATCTTCAAAACTTACCTCCAATATTCGCTGACATTAGGAAGAAGTTGAAAGCTTCTTACCTTAGAAATCAGCATCAGTATAATTTGAGGAAACGAGAGTTGCGATTTTTTGTGGGCGATCGAGTTTTGAAACGGAATTTTGTAAAATCAAATAAAGGTGATGCCATTTCTGCTAAGTTTTGTCAGAAATATGTTCCCTGTACTGTCGTTAGGGTAATATCTCCTTTAGTATATGAATTAAAAGACAATTCGACAAATAGACGAATTGGTCAATTTCATATAAAGGATTTACTCCCTGATAACACAACAGATGAGGCAGCATCTTCATCTTCAGAGGAAGATTAACTTAATGTCTATTAAGTTAACTTATTCCTATGATTGTTATTGTTTTGGCTCGGTTTGGTTACGATTTGATATTTTCTTAGATTTTGTTATTAATCACCAGATTTGGAATATCTACAGCTTATAATTTGATTAGTATTTGTTTATAATAAGTTAAAATTATTAAAGCCATTAGAGATTTTTACTTATATTAGGTGTTGCACTGGTATGGAACTAAATATTGTAATGCTACTATACTGTGCTATATGTTTATGTGTTGTATCACTTTCTTCCCATTTTACTTACTTGTTTTGCCAGTTTGGAAAGAATGTTGTATTTTTTTTACGGATTTGATTCAGTTTATTGGTCATGATCAGTTTATAGTAACATGTATCTCGATTTGCTATGTGGGATGTTTTTTTTAAATCAGTCATTAGGAATTTATATAGACAATCAGTATGCATAATTTTAGTACACTCCTATATTATATAGACTATTCTGCCTGTGTATAGGTGAATGAATACGTGGGTTCGAAGTTTTAGTTCAATTAGTGGCCTCAGTTGTTCTATGAATTTCGGAATTCACCATTTTCATGACAAGCTGTACAGTTATCTAGGCAGTAGAATGTCTTCCATAGATAGTAAATTATTGTTAATGTTAATTAGGATTTGAATATTTAACGTTAATCCTTAATATTTTCAGACTTTGGTCTAATAACTGAATTGTTCCTTAGCTGATTTATTAATTTTATTTATATAGTTTATTGGAGGGAGCAATCCATGACATATTCCCTTTACAGCTAGCATGTTTAGATTACAGTTATGGATAGTATTTCATATTTTGGCAACAAATGACCATTTATAGTTATTTTCACTTCTTTCCTTAGGCACTTATCTATATTTTGGTATATTGAACAAGAAATTATCCTGTTCTCTTTTATTAATATCAGAACGACCTATAAATTTGCAGTTTCTTCAGAAATTGGTCTACTCGTTCTTGATGTTCTGTTTGTTATTACTTCTACCTTACTCTTACTATTTAGCTATGGTTGTTAGAGTTTACTGGCACATTAAACTTTTTTTAGTGCTCTTATGCTAGATATTCTTATAAATTTGTTGTAGCTACATGCTATAGTTATCGAGTATCAGCATAAGTTAATTTTGTTGTAAGAAGTTACCACAGCAGTTCACACGCTTTGGTACTCTACCTTTTGAGCTTAAGTTGTTCAGCTTTGCATTTGCTAGGATGATTGAGTTTATAACACCTCCTAGTTTTTATTTTTGGTCTCTATTTTGGATCCCAAATGTACTGATGGCAGATCATCAGGATGGAATCGATTTTATGGCTGTCCTTTTGTTCAAGCCGTTAGTCCCACATTTTGATCCAATAATTTATTTGATGAATTTTTAGGTTAGGCACATATTACCGGATGTGGGTATATGTGGACCTACCCTTTTTGGTTTATTTGGTTATAGTGTGAATTGGGTCATTATTTGCCTGATTGATTATCTTTGGATATGCTACTTTATAAATCTGTTGTCCACTGTATGGTCAATTTTGGATTTACCATCCAATTCGACACTTATATTGTTTTATATACATTTGGTATTTTTATTGTTACGTATATTGTTTTATATACGTTTAGTATTTTTATTGTTACTTATTATTGTGTATCGGTCCACCTATTTGCCTGATTGATTATTCCTTGGATATGCTCTCCTATAAATCTGTTGTCCATCGATGAGTCAATTTTGGAACCAGGGTCCGATTTCACATTATTTTGGATTATTTGTATTGAGCATTTGTATTACTAGTCTATACTATGCTATGTTAGAGTCTTACTTTACTTTAATTTTACTCTAAATAGTATGTGTAGTATGGGTATCTTTAGATGAAACCATTTCTTTATTCCTAC
Organism: Diabrotica balteata; assembly: GCA_918026665.1. Lineage (NCBI taxonomy): Eukaryota > Metazoa > Arthropoda > Insecta > Coleoptera > Chrysomelidae > Diabrotica > Diabrotica balteata. The sequence goes on along the minus strand of OU898280.1, from coordinate 113,919,947 downwards.
ATCACTCATAATCTGTGGTTAATTATAATCGTGTGAATCGATGTAGATTGTTTTGGAAGTATTTTAGTGAGTTAATTTGATAGCTGTATTTGGCAAATTGGTGCCATGGCTATAATTTTTATATATGTTTATATTTTTTTTTCTCGATTCTTGATTGCTCTACATATGGTTGAAGTATTGGTTAACCTACATCTAATCAATCAGTCAAGTAAAAGAAAAAAAAAATTTTTTCACTTAAAAATTTTTTTCTCCAAGTAAGAGGGGAATGTAACGAGTCCGTTACTTAAATACCCATTTACTGCTTTGTCACTGGAATCCTTTAATTTAATTACAAATTAAATTCATTTCTAAATATTCTTAAACCAAACATTTGAATAACTTCGGTAAATTTTATTTTTAAAAGTTGGCATTAAATCCCGCCCTCTGTCTAAGACTCTGAAAATACATTGTCGTGACCGCCGAAGTGCCATGAGACCGGCACTTGGTCTTGGAATCGTGAAGTGAGCAGACGTGTTCAGAGGCGGCTGTGGGGGCCATCTTTATTCCATGAGTTTGGTTTAATTTTTTTTATTTTTTTGGAAAATCAGTTGTGTTGGAAGAAGCCTTTTTGTTATTTTGTTGTTTTGGGAAAACACTTTAAGTTTGGACCACAGCCGGTGAGTTTTAAATTATAAATAAATTATATATAAAAAACATGTCACATCATCCGCCATTGTTGGTGAAATTCAAATCTATTTTAATCCTCTCTCGATTATATTCTTATCTATCTATCTATCTATTGTATCTTATATATGTCCTATTTCACTTATTTCATTAATACCTAAACATATTACATTAGATTTTATCATTATCTCAAACTTTCTTTCCAAAGATGAAAACCAACAATTATTATATATAATAAATTCTGTCTATCTATTTCAATTCCATACCGTTTAAACCGGCTAATACCTTTTTTCGATTCTATATCTATATACCAGGCGTTCCTTAAAATTACCTAGTTAATATATCCAAACCTTTTCATACAGTCCCAAGGTTATTTTTTTTTCAAAGAAACACATTATAGTTTTTGCTTCAATTTGAAGCAACGTGTTGACATTTCTTGGTTTTTCTTTACTTTCTTGTATGAACAAAGGACTTTGTAGTAACACAACTGTGTTTTTTTAGCCTAGTTACGGATTCCAGGACAAGTCGGGGAGGGAAGAAACACTTTTAATTTAATTTTATGGGGATTTAAACACAGGGGAAGAATTCTATGGTTTTAGTTTAAAGAGTAAAAAGTCTCAGTACCTTTTATTGGAGTCCAGTTTTGGACCTCTACCCACCTGCATCTAGTTCTTCATCCTGACCACCTCCCAGGTCCACCGAGAAAGAAACCGACAGGAAGAACTAGTTTTGTTTTTTGTTGTTTTTCATTTAATATTTGTAATAATACCTTTTAACTTCCTCTTCAAGGCTTTAACTTTTTATTAATAATAATCATATTCATTTTTTTTTTTAAATAATAGTCAGTGTAAATTTGTAATAATACCTTTTAACTTCCTCTTCAAGGCTTTAACTTTTATTAATAATAATCATTTATTATTCATCAAGGGTTGAGATTGTAACTCCCCTGGAATCTCTCGTTAACAGGTTATAGTGTGCACACATATCCGGAGAGGTTTTATTTCATTTATTCGATAATTGTAACATTTATATTATTATATATTTCATTTTATATTATATTTATATAACTATTGCATAACCTTAGTCAACATTTCACATAAATAGGTACATTTGGGAAAGGGGAAACTGTTTTATCATTGTATTTAGGGTTTTACTGTAAATATAGATTAGTTAATTGTACATAAGAGGTGGTGGGTCATAGATAAGTATTTAAAATAGTCTGTACATAAAATTGGTGTTTATTAAAGTTGGGTTAAAACAATTCAATATTTCACTTGGTACCTATCCTTTAATATTTCAGCAATACAAGATATCTCGGAAGAAACCATTTAACTTCCTGGCGCCCAAATATTCATTAGAGCAACTTTATCTTTCTTCTGTTTATTTCTTGGTAGTTTCTAGTCATTAATTCTTACATCTTACGGTCTCTGTAGGGCATGCAAATTGGCCGAATCCCTCTTTGATTGTCAAGTGGTCATTCTCCTGCATAGTCGCTAGCCAGCATTAATTTTATTATATTTTAAAATTCATATTTACCCTTGATTTATTTCTTTCACATAATTTATTTCTATCTACTCCCTTTCATCTTCTGTTATTCCACATATTAGTTCGTTGGTGTATCAAGGTACATTTTAGAGTTTACCCTATTGCTACACTACACATTCTTGTTATATTGGCGCTCCAGCCCATCCATTTTTGTTACAAAATCACTAATTTATTAGCTATTTCTTCAAATGTATCAATGTTTAAAACGGTGATTAAAAGAAGGGATACGACAAATTTATATTTATTTTGTCTGTCATGCCATACATAAGAACAATTTTGTGTCTGGGGAAATTATTTCTGGAAAAATTGTAACTATTCGTTAGTAATCTTTGGTAGAATTTCCGCAGTAATCTATTAAATTTTCTTTGTTGTTTGAGATTTAAAAATTTCTCGTTAATAAATTTGTAAATCTAATCTAATTATATTTTTTGCGTAATTTATTTTTCTATGAGCTAAAGAAAGTATTTTCGTTTGGAGGTTTTTGTACTGTTTAAAACAATTTTATTTCACTATCTTAATAATGAGTTTACCAATATAATTTCTTGGTAACTTCCTCAAAGTTATTAATTTATTTGCTTAGTTTATATATACGCTATAAGTCTTATGAAAACAGTCTTGTTATGGATGACGTTCAATCAATTAAACAGAAAAAGTAAATGGATTAATAGAAAACCATCAACTTTGTCTCGAATAAATGCAGTGTTTTAAAAGACTTTACTTATTTACATTGAAAGTTGTATGTTTAATTTAGAAAATTTGTAGTTATTATCCGGCTCTATAAAAACTAAAACCCAACTTTCTAATTTAAAAGTTTTAAAGTAACTGCCACAACATTTCAAAGCAATCAAAAGTTTAAAACGTATACTAAATATGAACCTTTTTCACAACTTTTGATAACATCATTAAACTGAGTATAACACAGAATTTGCTGGACGCTGGTTGAGTGTATTGCCTTGTAGCAATTTTAAATTTCTAAGGTAATTATTGCTTTTTTTGCATTAAGTAATTTAAAAAACCATAATTTATATTTATGTTTAGTCTATAATTAAGCAAAAATAATATTTTTTATGCCAATTGTTAGGTCTTCTTTTAAAATAAATGTTTGTTTTCAGTCACAAAATGTTATAATAATGGTTCTAGAAAAGACGCCTAACAACAAATCCTGACCTGGAAATAAACCAGTATAATAAGAAAATGTCGGCTCTTAAGTTAAGTGAATTTTAAGTTAAATATACCCGTTGAACTAACAATTAGAAATACAATTAGAAAATAACTAAAACGCGCCATACAAAAATGGAACGAGCACTTAATAGAGCGGGTCATTGAAAACAACAGAGGCTTAAAATGTCCAAGATCCACACTGGGAGTTCAAAAGATCATCAAAATTAAAGACGCCAACAATAAGGTAGAGAAGGACAAATATAAAATAACAAATATTGTCGAAGACTTCTACACATCCTTGCACAGCTCGCAAGGCCAGCCTAATGAAACAACAAAGGAAACAACAAATATATAATACAAACATGTTTTGTATTATATATTAAATGTTATAATAATTATTTTAGGCTTTGGTATTTCAAAATAATAGTTAAAATAAATCACTGTATGACCGAGAACTGTCAATGTTGAAATACGTTAGTGTTATGACTAATTGGCATATTTCTTGTGTTTGTTTTATACGCTCGTATATGAGTGCACGAGATGCAAATCTCGCTTGTATGCATGTAAAGTCAATTGGAGAAAAGTGTAAAAAACGTTTTTTGCATTATATTTGTTAATAACCAATTAACGATGTTAGCGTGCCTTTAGAACATATACACCTCTAATAGTTTTTAACATATTTTAAAAAAATAGTGCAGATTTTTTAAAGTGAAGAAAAAAGAATGCATTTAGCGAGTTTTGCACCAAAAAATGTTACATCAATAGTTTGGAACAAATTTTATTCACAAATAAATTAAATAGTTATTTACATATTACAATAAATTGGTAAATTATTATCGAAAGGATTTAAACCACTGCAGCCAGCTTCAACATCGTTTACAGAAGTCTGGTTTTCCACCCTTCGAGGGTTAACAAGATTTTCTTTAAAGAAAAACAAATCAGGATTTTTTTCCCAGGCGTTTCCATAATGCTTTTATTAGGAGAAAATATTGTCGATTTATCGCCTTTGAGTTTGTCGCCAATAGAAAGTTGAGTAGGATTGATATGTGTCAATTTTATTCCTCTCTTAACAACATACTTTGCTTCACCGACGTCAACACAATAATTGGGCTCACCTCGTATTAGTGCATTGGTTTTCACTTTAGTAAGCACAAACCTTTTAGCCTTATTAAACTAAAAGTGCCATGAGGATGGTGCTTTGGTGTTTATTTGTGCTTCATTCTTCCAGTCATACACCTGCCAATCTAAACCTAATTTTCTAATTGTCGACAATTATTTGCTATAATATCTTCGTAGTCAGAAGTTTTTAAAATAATGGATTTCTTTTTTACCTCTCTTTTAATTATTCCGAACTACCTATCAGGTGGTATTAAAGAATGTCCCACTACGGAGAATATTATGTTAATTGTCTTTATGTTTGTGGGAGCTTTCGTCATCAACCAAACAGAAATCATGGTCATCATTATAATATTCTTATTTTGTCCCCCACATCCATCAGCAAATAAACGAATTGTATCGATTTCATTGGGAAAGTTAAAATTATTCAGTACATCCCAAACAGCTGAAGCTATCGAATTAGAATTTTTGGGAAAATCCACCTCCGTCCAAACATAAGAATAAACATTTTCTGGAACCAACTGTGCTGCTGATGATCCATGAATTACCGTAAAGTTATAATAGTTAATTTGTTGACTAAAATAATGACTAAAATAACTAGCTTGGTCCGGAAGCTTAGGCAAAGGCAAATTTTTCTGACAATCAAACGAAAAAACCGCTGTATTTTCTAGCGGCTGCTTTAATAAGGCAAAAAATGCCTTTGCTTTAAGTCTATGTATCCGTTGCTTGGTGATAATAATTTGCTTTTCTGAACTAGAAATATTTTTGTGTTTTAACTTTTTCTTGGATCTTAAGCAGGTTAAGCATAAATCAGTTTTTGGGGTGCCAAATCATGGGTTTTCATTGGTTACATTTTAAGTAACATGCTAGACGGGTGCTACTTGCCACTTGCCACGGGCCACGCTACTTTGGTGGACGCTCTCACTAAGTGAGAGCGCCCACGAAACTGGCGTGGCAAGTGGCAGGTAGCAAGTAGCACGCGGCTAGCATGTTAGTTAAAATGTAACCCCGGTATCCAACTTTAGAAATTTTTCTTAAAAACACGATTTTTTATCTTTTTTTTTTTTAATTAAATTTTATATTTTTATTGTCAACATAAAAAATATTAAGTACGTGATAACAGTGAACAATAAAAATATTAGGATAATATCTGTAACTAAGCATAAAATCAATATCGTCTCTTTATTATGATTAGGTGTTAAACCTGTTTGTTGCTTCTACTTAGGTTAGTAGGATTATTAGTATTCTATAACATAATTAATGAACAATAAATTACATATTTACTTTAGGATATTTTATGTTAAAACAATAAAAGACTGTTTTTGAGGTACGAAATTTATTAAAGAAATACAAAAGTTTACTTAAAGATTACAGATAAAAACTGGACAAAGAAAAATCTTTAAATTGGTTCTTTATTTCATCTTGAAGAATGTTGGCTAAACAAATCCAGTTAGCCTTCAAAGCCACAGGTATTGTAATGCTTCTTCGATCTGGAACCAAGGGGATTTGTTAGGGCGAGTGTCAGATTGTTATTATAGTACTAATACTAAGTTACTATTTAAAATATAATGCTGTGATTTAATCCTAAATAAGTATGAAATAAAACTTACCTGTAATTTATTTTTGCAATACAGCTGTAACAGATGTGTACAGTCGCTTAGTTTCAAACTTAGGAAGATACTTTCTGTCCAATAATCTTGATCTTATAAAGCCTTCTCGTTCTTGAATGCGACAAATGTGCTTAGAAGCTGCAGTAACTTCCTTTACAACTCGTTCTACCGCTTGAGTGAAAGTGGTATTTTGAACTCTTTTCTATCACTGCTTCCTGAATTAACAATCGTCTTAATCTCTTCTTTGCTGAAGTCAGCTATAAGTGGTGGTTCTGTAACTGTGGTGGATTGCCAGTCAATGAAATCGATGTAGTCTTCTGCCTCAAAATTAACTTGTGATGGTTTGAAGACTCGATGAGCTCTTGTTTCTGTCTGTCGAGCTTTTTCTATCGGTTTGCCTGTAAAGCTCTTATATGTTTTCGAGAGTCAAACAACATCCCTAAAAGGGTGTGTTCAGGATTAGCCATAAAGGCGTAAAGAAAGACTGAGCCACAGCATTCAGTATACTGTCTAAAAACTTGGTTCACCCTACGATGAAGAAAAAGTGTTATGATGCTTGGATAATTTTAGGACGACATTTTATGGTAAACCATGAGGTAGCATAGACTTTCATGATGAACCCAGCAAGCTTTCTAAGTTGAGGGGTTAGTTCAATAGTTGAAATATACAGATGCAAGGTTCTATTTGCTAATGTCAGCCACCGGGCGTGGGACAAGTTTCTAGGGTTTCTACTGGCCAACTTTGGCGACTGGAGAGAGACATTCACCTTTGACTACAGCCTGACATTATATCCTAAAGGTATTTCTGGTCCGTACTTAAGGGGCTATCTATTTTGTCATAATTTCTTCTTCTTCAGATGCAAATCCACTAATGGATGTTAGCGATCACATTTTCCATTAACTCTCTATTTCTTGCAATATGTATCAGAGATTGTATGTCGTTAATCCCTGTCCATTGCCTTATGTTTCGGAGCCAGGACATTTTCTGGCGTCCCATTCCTCTCTTGCCTTCAATTTTACCCTCGATTATAAGTTGGAGGAACTGGTATTTTTCATTTCGCATGATGTGACCTAGATACGCCGTTTTCCTTTTCTTGATGGTTTCGAAAAGTTGGCGTTCTTGGTTTATTCTTTTAAGGACATCTATATTTGTGATTTTCGCTGTCCATGGTATTTTTAGGATACGGCGATAAAGCCACATTTCGAAAGCTTCCAATCTGTTTATATCCCTCGTTTTGAGTGTCCAGCCCTCTACGCCATATAGCAGCACTGACCATACGTAGCACTTAGTAAACCTTAGTCTCAGTTGAAGATCGAACTCAGAACAAGTCAGTACCTTCTTGAATTTTACGAAAGCTTGTCGAGCTTGCTCAATGCGACATTTTACTTCCCTGTCCGATGCCCAGTCTTCAAAAAGCCACGATCCCAGGTATTTAAATTTACTCATTCTTTCTATGGATTTACTATTCAGTGTTATGGTGGAGTTTTCAAATGCATCCAAGTTTCTGGAGATGATCATGAATTTGGTCTTTTTGGTATTAATCTAGTCCCATTCGCTCACTGTATTCTCCGATTATAGTGACAAGTTGTTGAAGATCGACTATGTTGTCACAAATTAAGACATTATCATCAGCATATCGTATGTTGTTGATCAATACTCCATTCACCTTGATTCCCATCTCTGCATCCTCCAAAGACTCTTGAAATATGGCTTCTTGTCATAATTAACAACCGGGAAGTCTTGGCAGTTGGTCAAACCTTTGCCCATTGGCCCACTGAATGATGTTAGTCCTGTGGTTGGACTGTCAAGAGCAACAAAAACTTTCCTCAGAGGCAATTCGTTTAAGTGCAACATACATATTACTACTTGGACCGGATGTTTCAATGCAAGTTCAATCAACAAAACTGCTCCTTGTGATGTTCCAGTCTTCGTTGCCGTACCATCACATGCAAGCGCTTTGATATTTGAGTTATCAATGGAGTTATCACTCATGTAACTTAATATTGATGATACTATATCTTTCCTAGATCCATTGGTTGGAGTTACATGACCGAAATATGCTGAACCTGGTTCCTCGACCAAAGATATGTGTTCTTCTTGTATGGTTTTACGGACAGATTTCCCAAGTACAATTTCTTTGATTATGATTTCATCCTTCCTACCATCGAAGTAAAGAGCAATTATTTCGTTTGTGCGAGTTGAATTAATACTTCGGCGGTACTTTAACCTTTCACGAAAAATCTTGGACTGGTCAATAACTGCGGCTTGGTTTTCTGATGATATGACATTCAAATCTTGTAGAAGAGCACTTGCTAGTTGAGCACCTGCTCTGTTTGAAATGCCTCTGCGATCACATGCCCTAGAAAAAATGACAGATTCACTGGCAGGCCTTGTTTTACTTTCACGCTTGGACTTTTAATTTTGTTTCTTAGAGGAGTTATTTTAGAACCATGAACTTTTTTATCAGGCCCACTTGATTCTTCTTCCATGGATTCATCATCAGACTGACTTACTTCTAAGAATATCCACATTTATTAAATCGGGTGGAGTAGTTAGTTCCACATTCCTACTTAATTTAGATTGCAGGCACTTTTCCTTCCGTTTGTTTCGTTTTTAAATTTTTTTAGTCTCTGCTTGGTCAATACCACCGATACTCATCATCCTCAAGTTCCGTTGGTCTGTCAAGAATGCATGTTCTAATTTTGGTACTTTTCTTATAGCTGGGCACAAACATTTGTCTAGTTCACTACATTTGCATGAACAAATATCAAAAAGAATATTATCAATGTCAGATCTAAACTTTTCAACTGCAACTTTAAAACTCTTCAAACAGAGAGGCAATTTTGCGGTTGATTTTAGGAAGGGAAATTCAATCTCTGTGGGTTTTTCATTTTGTTAATTGGAAGAGTATTGGTTTTGATTACTTGGGTAATTTTGTGGTCTACCGTTATATTGATTGGAAGGGCATTGGTTTTGATTATTTTGGTAGTTTTGTGGTCTACCGTTGTATTGATTTTGGTAAGAAGGAAAACGTGATGAGCGACATTCGCTACTTAAATGACCAACACGACCACAACTTGTACATTTAGAAAAAATAGATGAGGTTCTTCTCATCGACTGGGAAGGTTTTGGATAATTTGGCAATCTTTATTTGATTTTTGTGATTCGAAATACGATAACTGAAGTTTACGTCGGATACGGTTACTGGCTTGCATAAAATCTTTAGGGTTACTGGCCCTAATTATTTGTCCTAAGCAAGGTTCTAGTCCAGTTAAAAGTGTATTCAAAGCCATGGAGTCAATTAACGTGCATTGGGTGGTCGTTTGGTCTTGTGTTAGGCCTGATTTGTGGATTGAGACGTGCATGTTTGCATTTAGAACTTGTAGTCTGTTGAAGAAGGTTTGGGATGATTCATTCAATAATTGTCAAAGTCTTTGTAGGTCATGAATTAAAAAAGTGGGATCTCTACTATCTTCGAAATAAAGGTTTAGTAAATTTGGATGTCCGTAAATGAAGTTGGTTTTCCAAAGTTTATTAATTGAGCTGATTCACTTCTTAGTTTATTTTTAATGTGAATTGATAATAAAATACGTTGATCTTCCGAAGACATTTTAATTGCGCAATAACATGCGTCTAAGAATGTGGGAAGAGAGATTGGGTCTCCTTCAAACTCAGGAATTATGGAAAATTTGTAAAAAGTTTGTGAACGTGTTTCAGGCATTTTGATAATAATATGTCAGTGGAACTAAAAAACAAAATATGCGACAAGCAAATATGGTAAATAAAATAAAATATAGTATAATCAAATAAAATATGGTAAAATTAAGTAAAATGTCGTAAAGTAAAGTAAAATATAGTAAAATATCGGTGAAAATATAATATAAAATCAATAAAATGCGTAAATAGGAATGATAAAATAAAAAAAGTATGTTATAAAAAAGTATTTCGTTATTGGATAATCAACTTAGCTTGACTTTCTGTATAGTGAAGATTATTAATTGAAAATATTATAATATATGTACGGTATGTTTGCAAATATTAAAATAGTAAAAACGACATGATTCAATAACTTTAATTAACAGAAACATCGAGGACGTCTTGTTTTCTAACGGGATCTGCTACCAGAGCCTTCACCAGGTGTTCCTTCCGTAGTATCCAATCCAGTTGAATGAGGACCGCTCTAGGTTCTTTTTCCGTTGAAGGATAGGGATCCGCCGTTGCTAGTGAGTTTCCTTGTTTTAACAACGTTGACCGGATCTTACTGACTGTGCCAAATGTTAAATCACTAACTTTTTGATTGACTTTTTAAAAAGATTTATTTTACAATTAAAAGTTACACTTTGTTCTACGATAAAATGAAGCAAGTAAAATTAGATAACAAATATGTTAGTAGCAAGATACTTAACTGAGGAATGTGAATGATGAATGGCAAGTGTAAATGACGAATGACGAGTTATACAACACTGTTAAAGTCATAAATTTATAATCTTTCTATAAAATTTGGTGTTGGCATTTCCTACGAAAGGCCAGCTGTGCTCAGAGTTTCATGTCCGTGCATGGTCAGCTATCTCTATGGGAACGCTTGCTGAAAGGATGATGAAAGAGGAATTGTTATTGTCAAACCAAAGTGTCGGTAAATCTTGAGTGGTTCAAGGTGACTATTTTCACATATAACATATAAATATATAAATATATATATATATATATATATATATATATATATATATATATATATATATATATATATATATATATATATATATGCATATTCTTAGAAAGGGCTTTAGTGACTATGTGAGTAATATATACGGATATCTTGGGTTTAGTAGTCAATATTGGCCTTTTAAGTGAAACTCTTTTAGGTTTGTTAAGATTTCGAGTTTATTGTATTCTTTTTCAAAACGTACTAAAAATTAATATAAAAAACTACATTAGAAAAATGAAGTTGTTATAGGCTTACCCTTGTGAGTATTGTGTTTTAAAATTAGCAAAATTAATTAACATGATGACATTATTAAATTTGATTTTCTTTTTCGTTGTGTCAAAACTTATTACTAAGGTTTACATGTCTCTTCTATTTTTTATATTTATTTTAGGTTAGTTTGACAGAGGAAGTGTCTATGTTTATGCAATCCTTTGCAATAGTAAACGAAGAATTAAGGCAGGGCGATACTTTGTCATCATTACTCTTCAATTTATGCCCAGAAAAAATAATGCGAGAAGAGAAAATCAATAGAGAAGGACTCCTATATCATAAAAGACACCAAGTTTTGGCATTTCCGGATTATATAGTGTTGTTGGCAAGAGAAAAAAAGAGCTACAGGAGATAGTACAGAGAATAGTTAAAGCAGCAAAGAGAGTGGAACTTTACATAAATGAAACTAAAACAAAATGTATGCAGTGGACATATGATCAGTTTAGGGATGAACAAAAGTTTAAAGTAGAAGTAGAAGAAAGATCATTATACGAATTCAAAATGGTAGAAGGATTTACATACCTAAGTACAAATATCACGTAAACCTAACATTAAAGAAGAAATACAAGCTAGAATAATGGCAGGCAATGGAACTATACATGCTCTTAGTGGAATGTTGAAAAGCAAATTTTTATCAAGAAAGGCAAAAATACAGTTATACAAAACAACTATACAACCAATAGTAACATACTGTAGTGAGACGTGGACAATGACAAAAAATGGACAAAATTTACTAGAGATATGGGAAAGGAAAATCCTGAGGAAGATATATGGAGGAATAATAAGGGACGGTTTATGGATAAGAAGATCAATGATGAGTTAAAGAAATTATATAATCAACCTAGTATAATAGGAGTCATAAAGGCACAGAGACTAAGATGGCGACGTCACCTAGAAAGGATGCCGAACACGAGGACTCCAAAAAGGGTACTAAACTACACTATAACTTTAAAAAAGAGAAAAAAAAGGCCAAAAAATAGATGGAGTCAGGAGATGGTAGAAAAGGATATGGAAAAAATTGGACTAGAGGGCCAGAAAACAAGAATAAATAACAAGAAGGAATGGAGAAAAGTCACATATCGAGCCAGAGAAAATCTCAGTGCATAAAGGAAAGAAAAATGAAGAAAGGACAAAATTTTTAAGCCATGGGCCTCTAAGGCCTTTATTTTTATGGTATATATATATATATATATATATATATATATATATATATATATATATGTATATGTTTTTTTATAAACGATGATAGACAGCCAAATAATGGGATTTTCCCGTTAATTTTTATAGCTTAAGGCGTTTATTTTGAATATAACAAATTTGAAATTCGTAATTAAAAGATTAGAAGAATGATTATGGTCTATAAGGTAAAGTGCGTACGTAGATTTTATTTTTCTATTATTGAAAGCCGTTTTATGTTCAGCTATTCGTTTGATAAAAGTTCTACCAGATTGAGCGGTGTAAGCTTTCAGGCAGTCGTCCCAAAACCCCCCTGAGAAAGGCACCATGGCCGAAATAGCTGCAATGATAATAATTTAAAACAAATTTCGTGCAAGTGTTGAAAACAAAAGGTTTTAGTATTTTATTGATACATTAAATGAATTTCCACCAAGTAGCGGTCAAACAAATCACTAATTTATTAGCTATTTCTTCAAATGTATCAATGTTTAAAACGGTGATTAAAAGAAGGGATACGACAAATTTATATTTATTTTGTCTGTCATGCCATACATAAGAACAATTTTGTGTCTGGGGAAATTATTTCTGGAAAAATTGTAACTATTCGTTAGTAATCTTTGGTAGAATTTCCGCAGTAATCTATTAAATTTTCTTTGTTGTTTGAGATTTAAAAATTTCTCGTTATTAAATTTGTAAATCTAATCTAATTATATTTTTGCGTAATTTATTTTTCTATGAGCTAAAGAAAGTATTTTCGTTTGGAGGTTTTTGTACTGTTTAAAACAATTTTATTTCACTATCTTAAATAATGAGTTTACCAATATAATTTCTTGGTAACTTCCTCAAAGTTATTAATTTATTTGCTTAGTTTATATATACGCTATAAGTCTTATGAAAACAGTCTTGTTATGGATGACGTTCAATCAATTAAACAGAAAAAGTAAATGGATTAATAGAAAACCATCAACTTTGTCTCGAATAAATGCAGTGTTTTAAAAGACTTTACTTATTTACATTGAAAGTTGTATGTTTAATTTAGAAAATTTGTAGTTATTATCCGGCTCTATAAAAACTAACACCCAACTTTCTAATTTAAAAGTTTTAAAGTAACTGCCACAACATTTCAAAGCAATCAAAAGTTTAAAACGTATACTAAATATGAACCTTTTTCACAACTTTTGATAACATCATTAAACTGAGTATAACACAGAATTTGCTGGACGCTGGTTGAGTGTATTGCCTTGTAGCAATTTTAAATTTCTAAGGTAATTATTGCTTTTTTTGCATTAAGTAATTTAAAAAACCATAATTTATATTTATGTTTAGTCTATAATTAAGCAAAAATAATATTTTTTATGCCAATTGTTAGGTCTTCTTTTAAAATAAATGTTTGTTTTCAGTCACAAAATGTCATACCAATGGGTCTAGAAAAGACGCTTAACAAAAAATGCTGACCTGGAAATAAACCAGTATAATAAGAAAATGTCGGCTCTTAAGTTAAGTGAATTTTAAGTTAAATATACCCGTTGAACTAACAATTAGAAATACAATTAGAAAATAACTAAAACGCGCCATACAAAAATGGAACGAGCACTTAATAGAGCGGGTCATTGAAAACAACAGAGGCTTAAAATGTCTAAGACCCGCACTGGGAGTTCAAAAGATCATCAAAATTAAAGACGCCAACAATAAGGTAGAGAAGGACAAATATAAAATAACAAATATTGTCGAAGACTTTTCACATCCTTGCACAGCTCGCAAGGCCCGCCTAGTGAAACAAGAAAGGAAACAACAAATATATAATACAAACATGTTTTGTATTATATATTAAATGTTATAATAATTATTTTAGGCTTTGGTATTTCAAAATAATAGTTAAAATAAATCACTGTATGACCGAGAACTGTCAATGTTGAAATACGTTAGTGTTATGACTAATTGGCATATTTCTTGTGTTTGTTTTATACGCTCGTATATGAGTGCACGAGATGCAAATCTCGCTTGTATGCATGTAAAGTCAATTGGAGAAGAGTGTAAAAAACGTTTTTTGCATTATATTTGTTAATAACCAATTAACGATGTTAGCGTGCCTTTAGAACATATACACCTCTAATAGTTTTTAACATATTTTAAAAAAATAGTGCAGATTTTTTAAAGTGAAGAAAAAAGAATGCATTTAGCGAGTTTTGCACCAAAAAATGTTAC
>OU898280.1:113585016-113904996 GCA_918026665.1 Diabrotica balteata | reverse complement strand
CTTGCCACGTGCCATGCTATTTTGGTGGGCGCTCTCACTAAGAGGCAACTTTTTATCAACTTGAAAGTTTGAATTTCGAAAATTCACACATACACACACACACATATATATATATAATATATATATATATATATATATATAATATATACAATGCATATTGTTTTGAGCCTTATAGTTTTTCGGAAAACTTAGTAACATCAACATTTTACTTCCTCTTAAGCAATATAGCCAGAGTTAATCAAGTTTAGTACTAAAATATATATTATTTTTAAATATTGCTAGAACATCTTGACATTTTTCTGATAAATATATTGCACTTTAAAAATATATTACCCCTAGCGGATAACGCTAATAATCCCTAGAGTTTGACAGCCAGTTCACAATTCAATTTGTTAGAAATTCTATACGCATGCAAAAAGGGGCACTTATAAGTTTGATCTGAAAAGTGACGTTGTCAACCCACCCCTGTCTCGGATTCCTTTACAATTGCCTACTCAATATCACAAGGGAGTTGTTTTCATGAAAATAGAATTACATTGAAAAATATATGTTAGGAAATAAATTTGTTATCATACTACAAAATGGATTTAGTTGATTGTTTATTGATAAAATGCTAATATCTATATTCCCGAAAGTATAGAACACTTTTTATTATTTTTTATGAAGTAACTTCATATCTATTTATCTATATTTAACTATATATATATATATATATATATTATATATATATATATATATATATACATATATATTTATATATATATATATATATACATATATATATATATAATATATATATATATATATATAATATATATATATATATATTGAAATGATTTCAATATGTTAAAAAATATACAACTTAAATGGATTTTTATATGAGTTTGTTGTTCATGAATTTCATGAAGCCATCACAATGTGGGTTCGACTCTGAAATAAAAGAGAGAAAAAGATTAGTAAATTGTTAAATAAATTAATTTTGACTTACCTGGTATAGTGTTAATAATTTCTGAATAGTATAGTTTCCTAGTGTATAGGTGAATCGTCTAAACTTTAAAAAGAACAAAAAAGAAGAATTCTTAAAAAAATATTTAAACATAGAAATTTTAATAAACGTCAGAAAATAAACTGTCAAGCAAGTCTGTAGAAGCAAAATTAATAGGGGTTTTGTTAAATAAGAAATTACAATGATGTGGAGATGAAAAGAATAAATTGTATTAGTATTGTAATAGAATAAGTTTTATATCTGAACATTTTTTTTTATAAATTCCCAAATTAGATGTGATTTAAAGTGATTATGAGAAATTAATGTGGATTGATAAATGTATCAGAACAGGACAGTTTTATGGTTTAATAAAATAGAAGACGAAAAGAAAAAAGAACGTTGGTTGCTGTTAGCAACGGATAATGATTGGTTTATTTGGGGACGCCGACGAGGATTTTTGGACGAAGAGAGCCCTGAAACTGTGGAATAGGTCGGGAGTGTTTTTTTAACTCGACTAATTAGAATTTAGTTTTTTCACAGTTTCCACAGCACAGATATCCAGAATTTGTTCCAGAGAGTAAGAGAAGCAATTTGACTTATAAATTATATTGGAGTAAAGAAATGTCATTTAAATTGAGAAAATTAAAATTCATGATTTAACATAATTGCGATAGGCCTTAAAAATTGAAAATATTAATGACCATTAAATTAAAAATGGAATAGTACGTACCTTAACTTCCGAAGATAGGATTAATATTCCAGTTTCACCGATTATTTTGCGAGTAGTTAGTTTTCTTTAAAGAAATCAGAACTGTTTTAAAGTGAGGTTGGATAATAATTTTTGGGATCATTTGAAATATTGATTATATTTGAATGCAAGTTTAATGTCCGCGGAATAAAGTGTTCAGTTTCTTTTTCTTTATAGTTCATTTAAACACTTTATAAAGTTGCAATATTTATTTAGTTTTTAGGTACTTGTAAAGAGTCTCCACATTTTGTAATAAATTTTTATTGTCACGTCACTAAACCACGTTAAGATTTACACGATTCCTATTTTTGTAAATTTTTAAAGGCAACTCAAGTTGCAGACGAATTTTATTGTTTATATTAAATTTGTTCAATATTATTAAATAACGTGCTTCATTTGGGTTAATTTATCAAGAGTCTAAAGTAAATTTTGGTTTAATTTCTTTTTGAACTTTACCAGGAGACTACAGAGTCGACGTCACACAGTGACAGATTGCTTAGAACACATAATTGAGCTAGCTGTGGTATATATTAAATTAAACAACGAACCACATATTTTAAAAATTTCATTTATTATAAAAAAAATAAAATTAATAAAATACAACTTTTTCAATATGTATATATATATATATATATATATACATTTATATATATATATATATATATATATATTTATATATATATATATATATATATATATATATAATATATATATATATATATATATATAATAATCATCACTCAGACGAGTGGTGGGTTCTTATATCGGTCTCAAGGTGGAGAAATAAAAGACAAAATTTGATAGGCTACTTTATCTATTTTGAAGACGTTTCGCTTTTGTATTCTAAAAGCATCATCAGTTCATCTAAAAAGTACAATATGAGAACCACACAATCATGGAAAAGATGTTATAAGTGTAACCTTAAAAAGACATGTAGCAGTAAATGATATTAACAGGTTTGTGAATAAAACTCAAGTAAATGGACATTATACGGTAATATTGTATAAACGTTACACGAGGATGGTATAGTCTGTGATCTTTGGAGATATTTAGATTTAAAAACATAAATAAATGTGTTTACTGTCCTCTTACTGTACATATACCTATACATATAATGTAAACATATAGATCGTTAAAGTGGTAAATAATCATAATTAATCTATGGAATATATTAATATAATGTATAAAACATTACTTGAAATTTTATTTATAAAATATATAAGTATTATTATATTCCAACTGAAATAAAAAAAGGTATCATTATGAACTAGGATTCGGTTATTCAATTATATTTAAACTCAAAGCTAAATTTTACTGTTTTGCTGATTTGGTCCCCCTCCAGTGGTGATTACTATTAATGTAAATGATTTGAAATGCCTGTGCATGATATTTCGAAGCGAGGTTATACGTTGTCATGAACAATTATCATAGTACTGTTAAACCACATTAATAACAGCATGTGGGTATCAAATTAATACTACGTTAATAATTCTCAGATACTGAAATCAATGCAGTTTGGATTTTAGTTTTCTGTTTTACAGCAACTACAAATATAATCTATTTTGTACGTAATAGAGTAGAACGGAATAGAAATATGCTTTATTGTCACTGAAAATTGTACAATTTACTGAAATTGCACAATATCACAAAATAAGAGAAAACAAAAAAACAATTACAAAATTTTAATAAAATCCAAATTGCATAATAAAACCTTACGAACTAAAAGTTAAAGTTGCTGCATGTGATACCCAAATATATATAAAATTACTTTTTCCGCAAATCGCCAGGAAATTTTGACATTCCTGTCAAAATTTCTTGAAGAAAATGTCAGGACTTCCTTACTGTAACGAAATGTCATTTCCTTACTGTAAGGAAATGATATTTCCGTACAGTTGTTAGTGTTCTACATAAATAAGCGTCAAGTTTGACAATTCAACCTCAATACGTTTCCATAGTAACCCAAGTAATTTTATTAGGAATTTCAAAGCACCATTAATTTGGGAATAAAATTATCGCGTTTTTTTTTTAAATCAATCAATATTTGTCGAATTTTAAACGATTTGCGGAAAAATAGTAGGTTTACCTCGTAGGAAAAGCCACATTCCTGGACTCTGTGTTGCTAAGTCTCGGCTTGCGCCTCGACTTAGCAATCTTCACAGTCGTCCAGGAATGTTAAGCTTTTCCTACCCGTAACAATGTACTATTTTTGAAAGTTTATATGACGGAGCTGTATAAAAATCAACTACAGGTCTTATTGAGTGATCAGTAGTTACTTGTACCGGGTGGTCCAATAAGCCGATCTCTCGGCTATACATCAGAAACTATTTATGCTATAACTTTACGAGAAATTATTTCTTAGTAAAAGTGGCCAAGAGAAATCGCTGGAAATACTTTTCAAGTTTCTGGTTTAACCGCTAGGGGACGTAATCTGTGAAGAAAAATTTTAAAACCAGTATTTTGCGAAATATTCCCAATTGTACCAAATGTTAAATAAGTAAACTAGAAAGAGGCCTAAATTCTCCACAAAGTTGTTTAAGTACTTTTTTTAAATTTTTTTTAAATAAAGGATGGGGAGTAGTGGGGAAGAGTGGGAAAGTATTTGTGGATAAATACCTATAACTTTGGTTTCGATCAACCGATTTTAATGAAATTAGTGGCATTAGAAAGAGCGGGGATAAGTTATTTGAAACCTAATATGAAATAATTTTATTTAGTTTTAATTGTCATAGGTAGAGGGTACTTTCGAATAGAAAAAATTTAAATTTGTTTTTCTTTAAAATTTTTGATGGAAACACCTATGTATTGTAAAGTATAATGGTTTAAATATACAACAAAATGGCGCAAACCGCATGTTTATAGCTTTTGTCGAACTAGAGATTAAAAATAGTTTTTTCGAAACTAAGTAAGCTCGACAATGAATTTGACGGAGAGTTCATATTGTTTATTTATTGACAGTAGTCAAAACATTGTTAAGACGTGTAATATTTTAATTCCAATTAAAGATTGCACATTTTTCAATAGATATTAACATTTGTAATATCAATAATATCAAATATCAAATATTAATTGACAACTAAAATCAAACTCTAAAATTTTATAATTTATTAGTTATTATAAATTATTTAAATTTCAATGAAAGCAATTATTGTTATTTAAAATAAAAGCTATTTTACTATAAACACATAATGTTACCTTTTAATTCACAAACTTTTCCACTTAACTTTAAAAAACTTGCTACTATCTCTGGGATGGGAGTTAAAAGGACGAAACTCTCATCTGGAACAACAAGAAAACCATTTCCATACTCAAGAACGAAGATCTGACGTATATGGGGTTGGATCAAGCAGGCAAACGACAACAAAGCTGGTGGGAGATCCTATATACTGCTTCAAAATTCTACCATATTCTGGTATACTACATAATTTATTTTCCACTGCTACAGATTTCCACAATAAGGGGCCAAAACAGAAAATTACAAATTCGACGGTGAATTTGGATTCATACTGAGCCTACAGCGACCCAAGTAAGATTTGATCCACACCTGAGCTTACCGCGACCCAAGTAAGAATTTAGATCCATACCTCAGACTACGACGACCCAAGTAAGAAGGACGAAATTCTCTTAAGAATTCATTCACTTAACTTCAAAATAAATAAACGCTGAAAACACAACGAAAATTAAAACGTAAAAGATTCCATTTCTACAAACGTAGACTAAGGTCATTGCCTAGTGATCTTAACATTAAGGAGTAAAATTTCAAAGATCAGTAAAGAAAATAAAATATATACAAAAAATGGAATGTGCAAAAGTTAAGAGATGCGACAGTTGCAGAACGGTTCTCGGAAAACATCACCAACAGGCCAAGGAATGAAAATGTAACTAAAGAAGGCTAGACAGATATAGACTCCCACTGGTCTAGAATAAAGGAACATATTAAAGCAGCAAGAAAGAGGATATAGTAACAGAAATTTGTGCCCGTAAAAATTATTGATTTGACGATAAATGCAAGAATGCGCCAAAAAAAAAATATTAAGCCTACAAAAAGATGCTTACCCTACAAACTAGAACAACTGTAGGGAATTACCAAACAAGGAGAGACAAAAAAATAGAATACACATAAGAAAAAACAAAGTTACCTAAATAAGGAACTTATAATATATAAAAAACCTCAGCGAAGAGAAAGAATTCAGAGCATTCTATAAGAAAGTTAACACCAACAGAAAATAATTCAAGACAACCACAAAAAAATGCGTTCAGAATAGCGACCTATTATCAACAAGGAAAAATATAAGTAATAGATGGGTGAAATACTTAACCAGGCACTTAATATAGAGGAAAGAAGAAAACCTAAAAGACGAAAGACGAAATATATGACGTAGGGATAACACACAAGAGGAAAAAGGAACCACAAACGATTCTTGAAGTTAAAGTAGGACACGGCAATTGAAGAGTTTCTACTGGCTCCGGTTTAGTCGAAAGAAGAATTGATGGAGGACATAATATACAGCATTATAGAATGGCAATATATTTTTATTTTATTATTAATTGTATATTAAGGTCAATTCACAAAATTTTTATGTGTATTTTTTTTTAATTTTTAGCTAGAAAAATGGCTTGTGATGACTACTGCCATGCGGACCATATTTCACTTCTCCATGTACTCCACCAATATATTCCCATGCTATATGAAGGGCCACGGGAAAGAACGATCAGACTTACATTTTGTTCATTTTGTACAAATCGAATTTTAAAGTTTTAAGTCGTTTATTTTGGTTTAGGAAAATTAAATACAAAATATTTAGTTATCAGTTTATTACTATAAGACTTTTTAATACAAAAATAAAAAAAATAGGTTGCTAATTATATATGTACATGAAATCTTCAAATTTTAATTAAAAAGCTGGACTCTGATCTATTTTGCGCGTTAAATGTCGATTGGTGGATCTTCGTAAATTCCACATTACTACCTTCATTCGTACCGCCATCGGAAACTAGTCCTTGGTAAAAGAAATGCGCTTCAGGATTTGTTAGAAATTGGGTTAGGTCAATAAATCAAGCAACTTAGCAGTCTCAATAGGCAGAAATTCATTATATAGCTTCTTTAGTGGAACAGGTTTCAATTTTCTCTTACGTGCCTGATTTTTAAGGGAACTAACACGGCTGTAAGATATAGGCAAAAATAGTGGTTTTTGTGTAATACAAACCCTGAGTGGTTTTTTTCTATTTTTAAAATCCTGATAGGCCTAGTCGCCGTAGAACATTTTGGCACATAAAGATGAGACAAATGTGTAAAGACAAAAATGCTTTATAGCAAACAACAGTATCTTGTAATGAGCTAGTCACATTTACCCGAACTATATAGATATACGAAGATTGATTAAAACTGGCTTGAGCTTCAGAGTTTTGGCTTCTCCGTCTACCAACAGGTATAACCGTGACTAGACCTGTTAAACATTTGTTTTGAACATTGTAGTCCAATAACTCATTAAAATGAGAAATTAATCGTTGTCTTTCATTCAAAGGGATGACATGAAAACAATTGTAATTGACATTTCCTGGCTAATTATTTTCATTAGATATATCATTATATCACTAAGATCACTTGACATTATGAATTTTCTCAAAAACAAACTAATGAAAACTGCAAGGCAGCAGTAGCTCGCTTAGCCATTACAGAATAGAACTGGCACTAAAATGTTATAGATGCAAACTACAATCTACGTTTAGTTAAAAGGTCATCGGAATCTGATCGTTATTAGCCGTCAGCGCGAGAAACCTGATCGTTCTTTTCCGTTGGCTTATATCTGTCCCCTATATTATCTTCTGTACGGTGATTGTTATTTGTACAAACGAAACCATGCTTGGGTTATTTCCAAGAAAAGCTAAAATATGGCATCAATATCTAAATTCCGACCAAAAATGGAGTCTGATCGTTCTTACCCGTGGCCCTTCATATGTTGTATGTCATGTCCTCCACCAATTCTTCTAAACTAGACTAAACGGAAAGCCAGTCGAACCTCTTCAAATGCAGTGTCCTATAATTAAAGATGAATGCATATCGGAAGAGGTAGCATTACAAAAGCGTTACCCCAATTTTTACAATGCATATAACGAAGATTGAAGTTAACAATGCAGTTAAAAATCTTGCCACAAACAAATTACCCAGAACAGATAATCTTTTAGCTAAATTATATAAAAACGGTAGCCATGATACCATGATGGCATTACAACAGCTTATAAAAGCAATGTGGACACAGAAATCCATACAAAATGATTGGAATATTAGAATACTTTGCACTATACACGAAAAAGGAGATATCTTCTTTGAATACCCTGCCACAGAGGATTTATGCTTCTAAATGCAGCGTATAAAATATTTTTACGGTAGACTATCATCGTATAATCGTATAGCACCCTATGCAGAACAGATTGTAGGTAAATACCAGAGTGGTTTCAGAGGTGGTAATTCTACAATATATCAGATTGTAAACTAAAATAAATTTGGAAAAAACACTGGAATATTACATTGACACTCATTACATATTTATTTACGAGTATGTGATGAAAGAGAAATGCTCAAAGCGATGAAAGAGGTAAGAATACCAAATCAGTTGGTAAATTTAACAAAACTAACTCTTAAAAAGTTTGAATGTTAAGTACGAATTTAGAGGGAACTGTCTGAACCTTTTACGACAAATAACGGGCTACGCTAATAAGACCCTTTCTCCTATATACTATTTTATCTGACTCTAGAAAAAATAATACGTATGTCACACATCACAACCATTGGTTCAATATATAATAAATCAGTGTAAATAATGACCTATGCTGACGATTTCAATATTATCGGGAGAACGGAAAATGTTGTACTAGAGGCGTATCTCGCATTAAAAGAATCAGCTACAAAATGGGTTTAATAAATAAACACCACCAAAACGAAGTATAGGAAAATAAGCACGTAACCACAAATACTGCGATCACTTGGTATAGAAAACGACGTCATCGAAGCAGTGACGAATTGGTATACCTGGGATCGCTCTTTATACTGAAAATAATACTACCGACGAGATAAATTGCAGAATTTTCACGGCCAACAGATGCTATTTTGAGCTTAATGTACCTCTTAAATCCACAAATAAATCGAAAAATACTAAAATAAAACTCTATAAAACAATAATACGCTTAATATTGTTCTGAAGCTATTTTCTTGTGGCATTGTAAATTAATTACTAATAAACTGGGAATAAGCCACAATTAAAGATAAAAATACGTTTATTGACGTTTCAATTTCCACTTCGGAAATCGTTCTCAAAATACAAACAGTAAATTAAACAAATTTTGTTTTTTGTTACATAGTGAAAAATTCTTCTAATAATTTAATTTTATCTGACTCATTTATATTGACAATTCAGACATACATTATGCATTTTAAAGTAGACGACTTTAAAATGATATTGCCAATATTGTTGAGTTGCGCTCCTGGGACAACTTTACTTATAAGATAGTTCATTCGATTACATGAAATCAACTTTAACTTGAGAATATCCGTCAGAAAAAATCATAGCATGTAATTCGTCTTTAAAAAGACAAACACATGACATGATGACAGTAAAATTCTCCTGTTAGTGATTCCATAGTAAATTATGAGGGAAAACCAGGAAAAAACCTCATAATACTATCCCGACATTGTAAGTATTTGTTCGTGAATTTAGTTTACCTTCAACAAACATCAAAATTCTGATTTTATGTTACGTTATTTAAAAAACATAAATGAAGTATCCTCTATATGTTACTGACTTACTAATGCTGGTATTTTCTTATTAATAACTTCCTCTTTCAATATTGGTAACCAGATCCTACTACATTCTGCCGAAGAATTTGCGACACAATTGGCCTCATTTAACATAATTAGAGCCGCTTCTTTAATTTTTCTTTTTTTACCATCCGTTTCTTTTAGGACTACATTTGACTACATTCATACTTTGGTAAGTTTTGACATAAATAGTTTATTTACGAATGTGCCATTAAATAAGACTTTAAATATAGTCAAGACAAAATTAGAGAGTGATGATTCATTGGCAACTAGAACAAAACTAAACATATCGGCTATAATGGAGTTATTAACATTATGTACTGATAATACATATTTTCAACTAAATAATGAATTCTATAAACAAAATTTTGGTCTAGCAATGGCTCTAGTTTATCTCCATTCTTAGCCGATATATTTATGGAAGATTTTGAAACAAATATCATTTCTAAACAAAATTTCAAACCCACAGTATGGTGGAGGTATGTAGATGATGTATTCTCAATATGGCCTCATGGATCAGAGTTGTTGGATACATTCCTAAATGATATAAACGATAAAGAAGAGACAATAACATTTACCATGGAAAAGGAATATAATAACATGCTACCTTTCCTGGATGTTTTAATCTCTAAGAACGATACTGGATATGAGACTCAGGTGTATAGAAAACCAACACACACCAATAGATATTTAAATTTCAAATCAAATCACAATATTAATGTAAAAAAGGGAATAATTAAATCCTTATACGATAGAGCCAAAATTACTTGTTCTAATGGAAATTCGTTCTTGGAGGAGAAACATTTGTTAACATCTGTTTTATTAAAAAATGATTATCCTTTATCGTTTATAAATAAGGAATTTTCAACAATCGATCGAATAGAACAGAACAACTTAGAACGAGATCCTACAGCATACACAAGGAATAATATGAGGAAAATAACAATACCGTACATAAAAGGACTATCAGAAAAACTTAAAAGGATAGGAAATAAATTCAACATTTCAACAACATTCAAAACAACAAACACGTTGAGATCTATTTTGTCCAAAACCAAACCTAACAATGAACAAGAAAGGACAAAGAATTGCATTTATAAAATACCTTGTGAATGCGATCAGTTTTATTTAGGTGAATCATCAAGGCCATTAAATGTTAGAATAAGTGAACATCAATCTTATATTAAAAATAAAGAATTTGATAGATCTCAAATCTGTAAACATGCATGGGATAATGAACATAGGGTTCAATGGAGTAATTCAAATGTAGTCCTAAAAGAAACGGATGGTAAAAAAAGAAAAATCAAAGAAGCGGCTCTAATTATGTTAAATGAGGCCAATTGTGTCGCAAATTCTTCGGCAGAATGTAGTAGGATCTGGTTACCAATATTGAAAGAGGAAGTTATTAATAAGAAAATACCAGCATTAGTAAGTCAGTAACATATAGAGGATACTTCATTTATGTTTTTTAAATAACGTAACATAAAATCAGAATTTTGATGTTTGTTGAAGGTAAACTAAATTCACGAACAAATACTTACAATGTCGGGATAGTATTATGAGGTTTTTTTCCTGGTTTTCCCTCATAATTTACTATGGAATCACTAACAGGAGAATTTTACTGTCATCATGTCATGTGTTTGTCTTTTTAAAGACGAATTACATGCTATGATTTTTTCTGACGGATATTCTCAAGTTAAAGTTGATTTCATGTAATCGAATGAACTATCTTATAAGTAAAGTCGTCCCAGGAGCGCAACTCAACCAATATTGGCAATATCATTTTAAAGTCGTCTACTTTAAAATGCATAATGTATGTCTGAATTGTCAATATAAATGAGTCAGATAAAATTAAATTATTAGAAGAATTTTTCACTATGTAACAAAAAACAAAATTTGTTTAATTTACTGTTTGTATTTTGAGAACGATTTCTGAAGTGGAAATTGAAACGTCAATAAACGTATTTTTATCTTTAATTGTGGCTTATTCCCAGTTTATTAGTAATTAATAATACGCTTAGTTCCAACAAATGGCTCAGAGACCTGAACTCTAACAAAAAATAATAAAAGCATGTTAGGATGTTTCGAAAGAAAAGTACTAAGACGAATTTATGAAGCAGTGAATGAAAATGGAGTGTGGAGAAGACGATACAGCTTTGAACTTTATAGAATATTCTGAGGTGGATAGAGCTAATGCGGACAGAAAAAAATGACCCAGCTAGAAAAACGCTCCTTGATAGACCCATTGGTCAGAGAAGAAGAGGAAGGCCCAGAAGAAGCTTCCTTGATAACATCGATGAAGATATGAGCAATATGGAAATACGTACTGGCGGAGAAAGGCGATGAATAAGTATGACTGGAGAGAATTCTTAAGGAGGATACGACCCACGCATTGTTGTAAAGACATAATGAAGATGACGATATCCTTAAAAGCCCCGACTAACAAAATTAAACTCATTTCTGTCCATAATTTTCAAGTTTTTATTTTCTATGTACTTTGGAAATGCAGTTATTCACACAATGCAACTTTTATTTTATTATCATAAATTTTATTCGCAAATTTTCCCGACAATTTTCTGAATAAAATGCAAAATGTTGCACAACGATTAATTTTGCTGTGGAAAATTGGTAAGTTTAGTGCTTTTGCTTGCTTCATTTTCTCGCCTATTAAAAATATAAACGCGACCTATTGTATGACGCTGTCGGTCGCGTATATTGTTTATTGGAGATCATAGACTAAATAAATATAAAAATTTAAGATAATACAAGCTCCTTTTCAATAGATATTTCGCTTTTGTAGTAAATTTTTTCATTATTAACTGTAAACTATTTATATGTGAAATATTATTATCTTTTTGGCAAGAATACTTTTTCAGACTAACACTGTATGTTTTGTTATTCTAACTCTTTTAGTCCGGGGAAAAATTCCAGATGCTACATTTCTTGAAGTATTTTTAAAGCATTGATCCTTTTCTACAAGGATGTAATAACACTAGATAACGTTGAGATGGAAATAAGAATCAAAACTCGTTACAACGAACGAACAAAATAGATTTCATTGTGTAATACTTTCTCTCTTTTCTCGAAAACTTGAAATTTCCGCCTGAAGCGACGTAGTTCATGTGTAAAGGGCTCAAAGGGTCTTTCAAATGTTGCGCAATAGGTCAAAGGAGACTTCGACACGGTCAAACGGTTGATCCTGACTGATGTATTGTTTTCTTGTTTCTGAAAGTTTATACGGCCGTATATATTCCATCATCCTGAGGGTTTATGGACACGAAAACCTCTTGAAAAGATATTTCGAATAACCGCACATTCAGGTAATTTTAAAGGGTTGGTGCAGGCTGGCGTCATAATGACGGGTTTTTATGTATACGTATACATGGACTCATATTTATTTCTAAATCAGTTTGGGATCAAAAAGACCTAATAAGTCAAGAAACGAAACACAATTTTTGCATCAACAAATAAATTTTCTTCTTTTAATTTCTATGGAGGGCGGTACAATTCACAAGTCACAAAATTACTGTATTGCTTATCACATACGGAACACACCGCAATATTTTTTTCTACCGATTGGTATAAAAGACATAAGTCAATGCACTCTAATAAGCATTTTAGAGCAATGATTAAAAGGTGCTCACTAGGAAATCATTAAATAGAGGGCGGTAAAAAAGTATTAAATCTGACTTTTGACTTTTAAACTGTTTGATTTATGAACCATTAAGTTCATTGCCATTGGGTTTAATCCACAGATCACCTACCTCCCAGATATATTTTTGAAATGTGTGTTATTTATTGAGTTTTGATTGGTTTTTTTTTAAGGTGACAGTTTTAAAACTGTCACCTTCAAAAAAACAATTACTCAATAAATAACACACATTTCAAAAATATATCTCTGGAATAAGTATAAATAGCCTTTAATAACACAATAGTATAATACATCACTTACATTTAACAAACAATCTCACACATATCTCTAATTCATTGGATCAAATCTATCTCCTCAAGAACTTCCCTTTAACTGTCAAACAACTGCAGTGATAGAATTGAGTTCTCCATTCAACAATAATAAAGTAGTTTCAACCATGTTCTACCATCCATCTATTAATAGAGTACCGGCATGTAAGTAATGTTTATTTTATTTATTTATTTGCTCATTTATTAATTTATTACAATCGAAGAGACTATTTTATAACAAATTGTGGGCCTTACCTGGTCTGTTTAACTTTTTTAAAAATTTTATACCTTTTTATTCAACTTACTCATTTAAATAAAACCACAGACATGTAATATTGGCATAATTATTGTAATTTACAACACCTACTTTGTTTATCGTTATTAGACAACACCCTAATATGGGTTTTTATTATTTCAGCATTTGTTTAACTTTGTATCGAGACCTGAGGATGCTTTGCATATTGTAGAAAGCGAAACCGGTCGTCTGATAGTTAAATTAAAGTGATTGTGAGTAAGTGTTATTTATTATTTTTTTCCCTATTAAAAAAAAATTAATTACAGTGTAAATTATTTGCTGATTTTAGTACTCAAATCAGGACCGGAATCCTACGTCCCTTCTGCCTCAATTGTTTTCTTAATAAAATAACCAAACCATTGCATTGTACTACAAACTTAAGGAATATCGAAAAATATTTTTGCGTTTTATTTAGCAGCCTGCACATTACACCTTTTATTGACTAAACCAACCGTATCCATATAAAGTATTGTTCGTCCAATTCACACAAATCAACAGACGTAATAAACAAAAAAAGAAATGGGGAAGAAAACAATGTACATAATCATATTTTAACGAATAAACAATACAAACGTTGTTTACTTTCAATTTAAGCTATGGAACTTATTTCTCCAGTTCTGCCCCCTGTGTACTTTTCTCCTTGTCTTCGGGCGTTGTCTTTCAAATGAGATAAAAGGATACATTCCACATGGGATGTTTCTTTGCGGATATGTCTTATCGGTGAATTGGAATATCTTGTCTAAAGAATTTTGTGGTTTCAACATCTAGCTTATGGAATACACAGCAAAAAAATAATGTATATATATATATATATATATTATATATATATATATATATATATATATACATATATATATATATATATATATATATACATATATATATATTATATATATATATATATATATATATACATATATATATATATATATATATATATATATATATATATTATATTAATGTGATATTTAAAGTCTTCGTGCGCCAAGCAATTAATTAGCTAATTAATTAATTAATTAAAATTATTTAAATGATATGATTATGACTCTATCACACTTTTTAATTCTCTTATCTCAGGGTTAAATTCGTGCTTCAATATCTATGTTTCACATGTGAAAGGTAAGGACCAATGAATACCGGAATAATAAAACACACATATGATATAACACTATATATTGAAATAAAAAAAATGAAATAAAATTCAAATGTTTTCAATAAACAATATTTTATATAATGATTCTTAAAATTTTGTTCTACGTACGTGAACCTTCAAAATTAATGGTATAAACAATATTAGTTAAAATCTCAAAATCCCAATTATTATTCTAAATCTCCTAATCAAAAAATTTATATCTTTTCTAAAGTAATTGTAAAAATTGTGTTATCAATAGAAGAAAAACTGCAGAAAAACAAAACGATCTCTCTCTGATGATGAGTGGTCTAAATCCTTGTTCCTGGTAGCCTATATTATCTATTCTTAGCATCTCCCTAGGTAATCAGCAATCTTACAATAAATTGTTGCAAGTATATCGTCCTTAATGATCTCCTTCAAAAGCACGAATCATTCAAATTATGATAGCCTTTCTCCTCTCGATAAACTGAATCTCTCGTTTGCCCGAGTGAAAAATGACTCTTGTAATATCTTCTCTTTACGATAAACTGAATCTCTCGTTGGCCTGAACAGTGACTTTTGGAATATAAGAAGAAAAATATGACTTACAATATTTTGCTGCTTTCTCCACACTTTCTAATAACTCCACAAAAACTCACTAACATTCAACACTACTGCTTGCTGCCTCTCGGGAACCACCAGAGAACAATGACTGTTCGTCTTATACACTTAAAAAACTAACTGACTATCTTTTCTTTCTTCCGAAACTAACTAACGTCTCATTCTCCAACCAATTATCCCACCTTTTTCAAAAGCCCACCTGCACAGCCTTTAGCCAACATATTAAGAATACTGGACACATTGCTAACTATGAAAATGTGCAAGTACTAAAGAGGGTTGACAACCAATTTAAGAGAAACTTCATAGAAATGTGATACATCCATAACTGCAGCTCTTCTATGAACTGTAAGAAAGATGTTGAAAACTTAAGTTGTATTTATTCCTTTCTACTTCAGCAGGACTTGACAAGATGAAACAAACTGGAGAATGTAGGGAACTTTTTATAACATGCATAGATTACCTACCTGTACTTGAGAAAAGACTTCATTTCCCTGCTGATTATGTTTCCTTGGGTTCTTTCTTTCCATATCCATGAGGTGCAAACGTGAAAATTATAACCTCGTTACATATGACACCCGGATATTGATAGAAATCAGAAATATGTCATCAAAAAAGAAGAATAATTTTTCTTTTTTACCTTTAACATGAAGTTGCAGTTTTTGTAGGTTTTAAATTTTAGATTTTTTTGTTGTGTTTGCATTTGAAAAAATACCCTGTTGTGTTGTAATGGTTTTATTCAAAGCTTTAAATGTATTTTTTAATATTCTTAACATGTTTGTGACAGTGTTCTATACCACTAGGACCAACTGAACATTTTCAATGTAGGTTTTTAAATGTTGATTTCCACCACTTGTACTAAAATAGGTTTTTCATTTAGTTGCTAATGAAGGTGACAACATATCACCGAAAATTTCACATTTAGAATAAAGTTCTACACCAAACTGGCTTATACCATCTCTAGCTGATCCTTGTTTTGACGCTTTCCATTTGACGAATGTCAAATTTAAATTCAAATGGTAGTTCACTAATAAATGAGTTCATAAACATTATCAATTCATTTAAAATTAGTTAAATGAGCACGCATTTATAGAGAACGTATGCTTATTGTCCCCTCTCATAGAAATAAATGTTTTTTAACACATTCCTTGTGCTAAAAGTAACTCATGTTATATAGGGCAAACTATACGATCACTTAGGGAGAGAGTAACTGCACATCATAGTGATATTGAATTATCTGAGTATTAATACGCCTTTCTAAAAAAACATAATATATTCTCTTAACATAAATTTAATTTAAAAGAGGCCAAAGATTTTTGTAACCAAAGAGTTATACTCAACGGAAACGGGAAGATTTTCGAGACATTGGTTGATCTTTTCGGTTTGAAACCAAATCAACTTGAATCACCGACGAGGAGAAGATACCTACCAAAATAACAGTTATATTATTCTATTTATTTCAATTCATACGTCAAAATTTTGACTTATTTGTTACCCAACGCTATAATATTTGGCTTATTACAAAAAATCAGTAGCAAGGTTTTGTAAAAAACTTTTTTGTTGTATTTCTTAGTGTGTGTGCTACATTAATACTACGTATTTCTTGTTAGATTGTGTTTTTAATATCTTTCTGGATCTTTTCGTCAGATGTTAAAGTTATACTCAAATAAAAGAAGGATGAGGAATGCTTAATATTTAATTATTTTCTAACGAAAGCTTGCATGTTTTCATGGCCAGTTACCATAAACATGGTCTTATGTAGATTTATCTTTAATCCCAATTTCTAATATTCCTCAAACAGTTTCCTTAACATATAGCTTCAGTCATCAGTGCCAGTAGCTACCAGTACTGATCGTCTGCAAACAGAAGAGAGTATATTGTGTAATTACTCACTGTTATTCCCATTTAGCTACATTTCCGTCGTCATATTTGGGGTACTTTTTTCAGGTATATTTTAAACAAAGCGGTGCTATTAAGAAAGGTTTCTGTTTTAACCCTTTACTAATCGAACAATCTTAAGACGTCATCTTGCCTACTTTGACTGTGCTTTTATATCTTGTGTTTAGAGATTTTACAGCTTTAATGTACCATTTACGGATACCATTGTTTTTCATGCCTAGGTTTGATAAGGTTGACAAAGGGAAAGTAGACAGTTGACCCTCTTTTTATGCGTTTTCCTATAACCTGGTTAATAGTAAAAATCCAATTTTTTTATTGGTTGGTATAAGGTAAGTTTAGTTGGTTCTTTAACTATCTGTTTAAAGAAAAGTCAATCGTGTTTTATATTGCAGTGGAATTTTAAGCAGTAGTGTAACTTGTTGCTAATTGTGAATATGAAAATTCCGGCAACCTGAATAACAAATGAGAAATAAAAATATCAGGAAGCAAATCAAAGGCATTAGAGAAAACAGTTATCAGACCAATAACGATATACTTTGCAAAAACACGACCTCACACAGAGAGGACAAAAAGAATGTTAGAAACAGCACAGATAAAAAACTGGCACAAAAAATAATGGTAAGAAACTATAGGATATACCTAAAATACAAATGTATGACGTAGATACGAGGTTGAAGGAACATCAAGGACTGGATAAGATATCAAAGAGTAGAATGGATGGATCATGACAACAAACACGAGTAGAAAAGTCAACAAGAGACGGTTCTCTATAGGAAGAGCGATAGGACCACAAAAACGATAGAACGGCTACTTAATGAATAAACGTTGAAGCACAGACATGAGTCATGTCTACATAAAAATAGGAAAAAGACGAAGAAGAAGATTTTGCTTAGACTAAGTAAAACATAAAATATATTTGTTTGAATCATGAAATTTTTCTAAAAATAACTTAATAAATTTGGGCACACGATAAAAGACTATTGATAACTAAATTAAAACCAAAATTTAGTACAAAATATATTTAAAACTCTTTTTACGTTGTAATATGATAGGACACTTTAAAAATAATTAGGAAAAGGTAATTTAAAAACTGGTATAAAAATACTTTTTTATTAATAAAAATAATTCCAAAATATTAATTTATGTATAAGTATAAAATAAAAATTTAACAATAAATAAAATCTATCTATTACTATAATTAATGATAACACATTTCTTTGTACTTATATCTACAATAAGTAATTTATTTCTGGTTGCCGATTTTTACAGCCGTTTACCATAACCTTGTTTAATCATCTACATCTAGGTTTTCAAAACGAGCTCTTAAGTTCTTATGGGCGACAGGAGTACCTTCCTTTTCACTTGCAGCTATATTTTGTTCCGTTTCTTTGTTACAGAAGCATTCACCATGAAATGGAAATTTTTTACCACGTCTTCCATGTCTACCATGACGTCTGAAGGGGAAATGTTCACCCATCCAACCTGGTGGATGATGATGGTGGTAGAAATGATCATGATGATGTGGTGGAAATCCAAAATCTACCCTACTGTTCCATTCGTTTGCATTTCCTTCAGGTGTTTCACAGACACCCCGGCACCTAGATCTGTCATATCTGCCCTTGCTTCTAGATCTTTCGCGCCTACTCCCGCTTCTAGATCTAGAACGACTACCACGGCTGCGAGATCTAGACCGGTTTCTGCTCTTGGATCTAGACCTGGATCTTCCATGTATTCTTCTACCAACTCGCTGTTCCATTAAACCAACAACAGTGTGTTCAACAGCTGCTTTAATTATTGCCTCTATCTCTGCAGGTATCTGTGTAACAGCGATTGCTGTAGTGGGTTGTATAACCGTTTCCATTGCTAAAACAATACAAAACTTCAAATGGTTAAACTTACTAGTTACCTTTTAAAATTTTGAACTTCAAATGACACTATAATTATACAATTAGTTACACTGTATCTGCACTGGAAAAATTTGATAAAACACTGACACTCGCTATATCGGAAACCAGACTATTTATACATCCAAAGTAAATTACGATTCATTTCATCATTTTTAGCATTATATTACGACACAGCCTTGACATTCCATAGTTCAGATAATGTTTTCTTTGCATCTTATCACATTTTTGTAAGATAATAAACGAAAAAATTTAATTGTTTTAGTAGAAAATCTGACTATAGATACAGTTTTTGCGATTAAATCAACTAGTGAATATTTAATCAGAGTCAAAAATATTTGTATAAAATGATTTATATTCATATTATCAAATACCAATAAAAATTCCGTAGTAATCTAAACGGAAAACATACCAAGATTAATCTTAATAATAAATAACTTTTAATTTAATGTTCTAAAATCTTAATTAAACAAAATATTTCGTCTTGTTTTTTGGTAAAAAATTCTTCTAAAATTCAATATGATTTTACTTATTGATATTGACAATTATGAAGACATACATTTATTATCCACACATTTTAACAAAGATGACTTTAAAATAATATGGTTAATATTTTTAAAATGCGTTTCTCGGAGAACTTTGTTGAAGAACAGTTTATTCGATTACACGAAATTGACTATCATCATCATCATCATCCAGCCTCTATTTATCACGTCCATTGCTGGATATAGGCCTCCCTTAAACTCCTCCATTCCTCACGATTTTGTGCTCTTTGTTGCCAATTTTTAGTGATACGCCTGATGTCGTCGGCCCAACGTGTAGGTGGTCTTCCTCTACTGCGTTTGTCTGCTCTTGTCCTCCAATTTGTAATTTTGCTCGTCCATCGTGAATCGTGCATTCTCGCTACATGGCCTGCCCAGTTCCATTTTAGTTCCGCTATGCGTTCCACAACATCAGTAATACTCGTCCTTCTTCGCAGATCTTCGTTTCTTATTCGGTCCCTCAACGTCACTCCCAGCATAGACCGTTCCATTCGTCTCTGTGCCACTCTCAGTTTCGAAGCCGTGGTCTTGGTTAAAGTCATAGTTTCCGCCCCATAGGTCATGACCGGTAATACGCATTGGTCAAACACTTTTCTTTTGAGGCTGATTGGTATGTTGGCCCTAAGTGTGTCTCGCATTTTCCAAAGGCTGCCCATGTTAAAGTAATTCGTCTTTGGATCTCACATGTTTGGTTATCCCTGCTGATTCTTATTTCATGACCCAAATACGTATATTTCTCCACCAGTTCTACCACTTTGTCTTGAATAGTCAAATGGTTATTGGGGACCAAATTTGTCATAAACTTAGTTTTGGTCAAGTTCATTCTCAGGCCCACCTTCGAACATGCAAAATCCAATTCGTTTAACATATCTGTAGCTTCTCCTAAATTATCTGTGATAAGGACAATGTCATCTGCGAAACGGAGATGGTTAAGCTTTTCGCCGTCTATCGTTACTCCTCTGTGGTCCCAATTGATCATCTTAAAGGCATATTCTAATGCCGTTATGAATAATTTCGGCGACAATGTATCTCCTTGCCTTATTCCACGATTTATTTTTATTGGTCGGGTTTTATTGTCTATTTTAACAGTCATAGTGGCATTTTTGTAAATATTATAAATAAGCTCACTATACCTATGGTCAATCCTGCTGTCATTCATTGCTTCTATAAGGCTGTCTAATTCGATCGTGTCGAACGCTTTATGAAAATCTATGAAAGTGAGAATAAGAGGTTTGTTATATTCTATAGATTTTTCAATGAGTGTCTTTACTGTGTGGAGGTGATCATTGGTACCATAATTTGAGCGGAATCCTGCCTGCTCTCTCGGTTGGTAGAAATCTAATTTTTTCTCCAATCTTGATGTCACTACCCTAGTAAAGAGCTTGTATATGTGGTTCAACAGGCTAATAGGTCTATAATTTTCTAGGTCCGTTCTATCTCCTTTTTTATGCAAAAGGATGGTTGTAGCATTGTTCCACTCTTTGGGCACCTCTCTTTGCTGCAAACATAGATTGAATAGTTTCCTTAATTTATTTAATAGCATATCTCCTCCATTTACGATATCTTCTATTACGATTCCATCCTCTCCTGGGGCTTTGTTAAATTGACTATAACTGGGGAATATCTGTCAAATAAATCATTACATGTAGTTTTTCCTATCAAACTGCACACACAAAAATAACCACACATACCTATCTTAATAGTCAAATTTTCTTTTGATATTTGCTTTACCAATAATGCTAAAATGCATCTCATTTCAGTTTGACCTTTCACAGACAGTGTTCCTGACGACGAGTTGAATAACCCGAAACACGTGTAGAG
The DNA here is from genome assembly GCA_918026665.1 of Diabrotica balteata. NCBI lineage: Eukaryota > Metazoa > Arthropoda > Insecta > Coleoptera > Chrysomelidae > Diabrotica > Diabrotica balteata. The sequence goes on along the minus strand of OU898280.1, from coordinate 113,883,300 downwards.
CAATCGTGGCGTTCCCATTAAAATGAAATGCAATCTTTTACTTTCATTTTAAACGTCTTTCTCTACGTAAAGAGCGAAAAAGATAGCATTTTTCAAAGGTGAATCGTAGATGCATGTTATAAGTAAAAGGATACTTCTAGCGTCGTTTAAAAAACCTCAAGTCTAAGGCTTTGAATTTGCGGTTCGCCTAATTTGAAATGGAGGAGAGGTCTTTTGACTTTTTGTTACTTCTTATAGATGTCGCTGCTGGCGTACCAAGCTGTTATTTTTGGTTATAATGACCAAATACTACTAGACTGCATTTTATTTCAGTTTGAACTTCACAAGTGTTCCTGACGATGCGTTGAATAACCCGAAACACGTGTAGAGCAATGGTGGAGTTCCCATTGAAATGAAATGCAAACTTTTACTTTTATTCAAACGTTTTTCTCTACGTAATGAGCGAAAAAAAAAGCATTTTTCAAAGGTGAATCGTAGATGCATGTTGAAGTAAAAGGATACTTCTAGCGTCGTTTACAAAAAACCTCTAGTAAGAGACTTTGAATTTGCGGTTCACCCTATTTGCTATCGAAGAGAGGTCTCTCGACCTTCTTGTTTACTTCGTATATATATATATATATATATATATATATATATATAATATATATATATATATATATACCGTCCCTTGGAACATTGACCGAAAAAAATGCGTTTATATCGTCATTGGGCCAATGAGGTTATCCCATTGACAGTCACGTCATCGTTCTTCGGCTTTTAGCCACTAGGAAGCAAATGCGTCATATTTAAAAAATCAGCCGATATCGGAGAAACAATGACAGATTGTATAGTTGTATTTCAATTAATCGAGTGTGTGCTTGTACCTACGGTGCTACATTGACGCAATTGTAACATTAACGTAACTTTATTCTTTGTCATTTCATATGATTTTCTTATCGTTGCAAATTTATAGAGTATTTATGTCACAAATAACCAAGTCCCAACACCAACATTGACGTAACTAGTTAGGGAAAAAATACTGTGATAATTGGTTAAAGCATCTGAAGATTATATCTAGCACGTTACTCACAATGGCAAACATTCAGTGCGAAAAATGGGACTATGTGTACAGACAAATACCGTTTTAAATGTCCAAAAAGGGTAGGTATCTGAAAGGATAAGAGAGACACAGTTTAAAGAGTATTGGCACTACAGTCCTTGCAAAGACAGTGCGATATTTTGGCTTCTTGTATTCAGCCACTTAAGTTGGGCTACCGACGTATTTGTACATCAAAAACCACTCCCAGAAATACACATGGTGCATTTTTCATTACAGGTAAAGGAAAACAAGATAGGTTATGTAAAACGTTTCTCATAATACTTTTGAAATAACTTAAAGAGCTATTCGCTCTATAATTAAAGCAGTATTAAGTAAAAAAACTACTATTATACTAGAAGATAAACGTGTAAAGCACGATAGTTGCAAGAAAATAAGTGACAAAATTTTGGATTCTGTTCGTAGCCATATAAATTCAATTCCACGAATTGAAAGTCACTAACTTCGAAGTGATTCTTCGAGGCAATACATAGACGGTGGTTTAGTTATTGCAAACTTCACAGGAACTGTATAAAGAACCGAAAAGAAGCAAAAGAAAAAGAATCAGCAACCTACGATTGTTATTCTCGTGTTTTCAACAGCGAATTTAATATAGGGTTTTTTATCCAAAAGAAAGATCTTTGTAAACCATGCGAATCTTTTATAAATGCTGGGGCCGAATAAAAGAATAAATATATGCAAACAACCATTGAAAGTTACTTAGAGAAAAAGGATCTAAATTGTAAAGAAAAAACTAACGATAAACTGAAAACAAAAAATTCTAATAACAATATACATCTGGCTACTTATAATTTACAAGCAGTATTACCTGTACCAATAGGATAAAGTTCTGCATTTTTTTACAAATCTTGCTTAAACTGTAATAACTTTACAGTAGTAGAAATAAAGGCTAAAATAGGCCAAGTCTGCGAAACAGATAGCACTTGTGAAATTGATAAAGCTAGCTGTTACTTTTGGAATGAAGTGATGGAGAATAGAGGGGCAATAGAAATCGGATTTTGCGTTTATTACTATCTAAAGGAATTGTCAGTAACCAGTTCAGGAGTTGATGTGATTTTTTATTCCGATAACTGAGGAGGCCAATAAAAAAAATTAATTTTCTAATAGCCATGTACCTATTTGCTGTCAATTCTTTGGACATCAATTCTATTAGTCACAAGTACCTTGTTCGCGGTCCCATCCAAAATAAAGGTAATTCAGTTCACAGCATAATAGAAAAAGCAGTTAAGAGGGCAACCGAATCAGTGCTCATATACATTCCAGAGAAATAGGTTAAATTAATTAAAATCTTAAAAACCAGGAGCAATTTAATAAAATGTTGCTATAATGATGTTACTGTAATCAGTAAATATAGGAATATAGAGTCCAACATGGGTTGCATCTTTAGCAAGCTGGTCAACCAGTTTATTTCCTTCGATACCAAATGTATCATTTTGTTTTATTATTTCAACGTTTTGCAACATCTCCTGTACCAACCCCAAACGAGTTGGATACCGTTATTACTAACTTGCTATCTAACCAGCTGGTTAATATAATTACATCTGAAGAGAAAATTTGTTCTGTTAATTCTCACTGGTTCTGGCTAATTGGTCTTTACCAAAGCCATCTAATTAAATTAAAAAAAAAATCCTCACTGGTTTTGACAAATCTTTTACATCAGTAAGAGATGGTTTAGTAAATCTCATGATCCTAGCAGTACCAGCAACAACTATTGATTTTTGGTTAAGAGTTTGTAAAAGATAATAGTTCGTAAAATAATAATTGTCACAGTATGATGCATGTTTGTTAGTAGTTTAAGTTTGTGCTTTAAGTTGTTTTAATAATTGCAATACGTAAGATGCACTCTGTCCATATTTTAAATAGATTTAGATATAGAGATTTATTTCGTGGTACTACCTTTAAAGATTAGAAAATTGTAAATCACTCTACTGTCACCACCTAATAAATACAATTTTACTCCCCATGGAAATTTTACATATTTTTCAGAGTAAGAAAGTTATCATAGTTATCAACGTTTTCGCCCTGTTTATTATCATCCGCCTTTCTTTCCTCATTATCCTCTTCCTCATGCTTTTAATCATTTTAATTTTCTAAAGTATCATCTATTCAATTCTCTGCCTTTCTTGTATTTCTTCTTCTTAGTCACTGTCATCACTAACACATTCTTTTATGTCAGACAATTTTTCTAGCTCTTCTAGCATTTCCTTCTGCTTTTATAATTTTTGGAGGTATTTCGACGGAACTGCAATTATACCACTTTCTCAGATTGTTGAGCCAGGAGATGCGTCTTCTTCCAATACTTCGTTTTCCCTATATTTTTCCCTGCATTCTGATATCTTACCCTATCTTTGAAATCAGATATGTTTATGGATCATCTAGAGACAAAGATTTCAAAACATCCCGTATTCAAACAGTTTTTATATTGGTGGAGATACGTAGACGACGTACTGGTATGTTTCACAGGAACTAACAGGCAACTCGACTAATTTTTATCATATACTAATTCACTTCATAGTCATATTGAATTTACAATAAAAACAGAACAAAATCAATCCATAAATTTTTTAGATTTAAAAATTAGCAGACTTCAAAACAAACATGACTTCTCCATATTCCATAAACCTACCCATACTGACTACGACTATACACAATTCGTCATCCCATACAACACAACATAAACTGGCAGCTTATCATAGTATGTTACAGAGATTAACAGAAATTCCGATGTCAAAATACAACTTTGAGACAGAATTAAATATAATTAAGCAGATAGCAGTAAACAACGGATACAACGAACAAACAATTAATAAAATGTTAAATCAAAAACTATACAAGAAAGACCTGAAATAAGTATTATCACCACCAGAGAAAAAACCCAGTACCTTCTGCTCGATTACATATACAGGCAAAATAACAACAAAAATTGCCAAACACATAAAAAAGAAAGGAATAACTTTCCGAACAAATAACAACCTAGGCAAATATATTAAAAATAACAAGAGCCAAAACAAAAAACACTTAAATAGTGGTGTGTAAAAACTTCAATGTGGACGACTGCCCAAAAACTTACATAAGTCAAACTGGTAGAAACTTTGATAAACGAATAGCAGAATATAAAAGGGCTTTCAAGAATAGAAAAACAGATTCGACATACGCACTTCACCTTCTAGATCATAATCATTCTTTTAATGACAAATTTAAAATTCTTCACATTCAAAATAAAGGCCTTAAGCTATCTTTGTTAGAATCTATGGAAATCAACAAATTAAAAAACACAGATATAATTCTGAATGACCAACTTAAGATAAACAGTTCTCCCCTCCTCAACCTATTTCATTAGAGACTATAAATTTGTAAACCCAAGCCAAAATAGATCACTTGAGAAAGGCAATCAGCCGAAACAGCTGTAGTGATAATATTTAAAATAAATTTTGTGGAAGTTTGAAAACAAAGTTTTCAGTGTTTTATTGTTTCTTTAATCTTTATCAACCTTAATAAACATAAGTTTTTCGACCACAGTCACAGCTACCTGAACAAGAAAGGAAAACAAAATAGGTACATCAATGGAAATCAACAGTAAATATTTCTATTTAAGCAGAGATATAGCAAATTCTGTATCGACTGACATAATAAGAAGATATTTAACACTTGGTTTTGTGAAATTATAGTAAAATTCAATAATTTTTTGTTAATAATTATTCGTGGCAGTTAACGGTTATTTTTTTCTATAAATATGATCAACGCAAATAAACCAAGCGATTGAAAAATCTTCTCACTTAGGTTAATGAAGTGTCAAGCAAAAAAAGCAGAGCCACGCAACAAAAATGCAATCCACCCATTTCATTCTGTACGGCCCCACGTAACCTTAAAAAAAATCAAATTAATTTTGTGTTGCGTGTTGATAGGCCCCATTCGCCTGTCGTATGCAAGATGGATTACCGGGATAATACATTGCTTATCAGGGCCGCCTTAGGAACGACCATATAATTAGTGGTGTTCGAGTTGGAAGAGAAAAAAACATGCCAGTAAAGTAGCCGTTGTTATCTGATCGAAAAAGAAAAACAATTTCTTATCGAAAGTCCTGTAATAAGTACTACAAGTTGTTGGTTTGGTCTCATTGCGTGAAGTAATTTCGTCAAATGGACGTAACAATGACACAGGACCGGGTTCAAGGTCAAATGATCATATGTATATTTTTTAAAGTTTTTATTGATCATCCCAATATATTTGCAATATGTAATATAATCACAATAAGTAAATGCAGTGACACAATTTATCAATATAAATATTATTAAAGAAAAAATGTCTTGTAGAAAATGACCCATTGACAATTTCCTGTGTATTATTGGCACTAAAATAGTGTCAGGTATGTCTAAGAATTTGGTGAACTTCTCCTTCCAGATTCTATTGAGCACATGTGACTAGTTTACAGTTAGTCTTTCGTTTAAGCCTTCGTCCGATTGTTTGACATTTGAGTTTGGTCTAGATTATTGGGGTGTTCTGTTAGTCTCTAATCATATTGTTGGCAAAGTTGGTGACCTCTTAGTTGACAGTTGTCATTTCGAGATCTGGTGCGATCGTCTTATTTGGAACGTACCATGTAGCATCAGTTATCATTCGGAGGACTTTCGATTGGAATCTTTTAATAATGTCAATGATGCATGTATCTCATGTTTCCCATAGCTGAATTCCATAGCTTTAAATGGGTTTTTGTGTCAAAATTTTGTTGCCAATTGATAGTTGTGACAATTTTGTATCTTTAAAACGCTTTATAATGCATTTATACAAATTAAATGAAACATATAATTGTATATTTCTTTAAGTTAACAATAATAAAAAATTTTGAACATTATTTCTACGCGTAAATAATAAAATATGTCTAGTGGCTTTAATGCCAGTGTACTCCGCAAAGTGATTCTAAAAAAGAACACACCTACCGCCTAAATATTTCGTGTTGGTATCATGTGACCTCACGAGCTATGACGCGGATGACGTGCAACTGTAAGTAAATTCGATAAAGTATACATCCAGCTGAAAGATTTACGCACTGTATTATACACATTTAATAAATATTTCTTTATAATAAATTAGTCACACTATGAGGTAAAATATACAGGGTGGTCCTTAAGTAATTGTACAAAAAGAAACCGTAGATTCTACACTATAAAATATTACGACTTAAGCAAACTTGCTTTAATAAAATGTTGATATTAACAAAGATACAGGGTGGTAAAGAGGAAACTTAAAATTTTATTTTTCGCTATAATTTTTATGTTTGTGAACATTTATGTATGAAAATTTACAACTGGGTACTATTGAATATCAGGAATTATAATTTGATGTATACCTTGATGTAGCTTATAGAGGGCGTCACATATGCCACATATGTGGCATACATGTGCACTTAACTTTTTTGCTGTTCAAGTTACCGGTATTTGTAATAAAAAAATAATAAAGATACATTATTTTAACAAAACAAAGTTATACTTGTTAATAAATTCAAAACTACATAGTTTTCGAGATAATCGCATTATACAAATCAACTGCATAATTCCGATTTAATGCAATTACTCCAGTCAACGAAAGAAAATTAGAGAAAAACATTATTACTTCTAAATTTTGGTATAAAATACCTTTAAAAAAGTTATTACTTATCGAAATAATAAATAAAATAAATATATTAGCAGGATAATTAATAGTAGAATTTGACAAAATATCTGAATAATTGGGTTTTACCTTAAACATTTTGTATTAAATTAAAGTCATAATCAAAATATTTTATTTACAAACCAAATGAAGAAATAGTTAAACTAAATAACATTAAACTTTTTATAAAATGAAAAAGACAGCAAATATTCGATTTTATGCAAACAAATCCCATGTATCTGTTGCTACGTATTTCGACCTAATACGTCTCATCAGAACAGCTATTCATAGGAGTTTTCAACGTGAAAAATCAATATTTTCTGCCTTTTTAGAAGCAACAATAAAATGGCTTCAATACAGACGCGATAGCAACATCTAATACAAAATCCGTAAAATAGTTTCGAAACACAATTCAGATTTCTGCTTATAATGTGAGCCTTCTAAAAATTGCAAGGCAAACAGACGTTGATAAAAGATGTTAAAAGGGACATGGGAATCTAAAATTTGCATTCCACGACATGTCTTTTACAACTAAACAGAAATCCTTAGCGAATTGTGCTTCTAGTACTCACACAGAATAAAACCTTTTTAAAAGGCAGAAAATATTGATTTTTCACGTTGAGAACTTCTATAAATAGCTGTTCTGATGAGACCTATTAGGTCGAAATACGTATCAACAGATACATGGGATTTGTTTGCGTGAAATCGAATATTTGCTGTCTTTTTCATTTTATTTCAGATTTACTCTGTGTGAGTACTAGAAGCACAATTTGCTAAGGATTTCTGCTAAGTTGTAAAAGACATGTCGTGAAATGCAAATTTTAGATTCCCCATGTCCCTTTTAACATCTTTTATCAACGTCTGTTTGCCTTGCAATTTTTAGAAGGCCCAGATTATAAGCAGAAATCTGAATTGTGTTTCGAAACTATTTTACGGATTAAACTTTTCGTCAAAATAAGGGTTCAATTTGTACACCTTGTCTTTACCACGACATGCATTTCAAAGATGAATTTTATATAAACGTATGGCTTGGAACCATTATTTGTAATTATTTTTTACGGACATGCGAATGATCTTGTAATTTAAACGTTGAGGTTTATTTACTTTTTCTAAAAAATGATTTTGTTGATATATTGGAAGAAGTGTCGTCAAACTTAAGGCGAAATATGTGGTTTATGGAAGATGTTGCATCACCACGTTATAGAGAGAGAGCAGTAAGAAGATACTTTAATTCAACTTTCCTGAACGTTGGATTGTTCGTGGTAGTCATATTCCTTGAGACGGGGTGAGATATAAAAATCTCAAAATAATACTTATTATGATAGTTATAATACTTTTAATAAAAACTGCAACAGTTTCTTTAGAAACAATGGTGCTATTTAATATGAGACGATATTTTGTCGAATGTATTGACAAATGATTTAAAGGAAATGGTGGACATATTGAACACTTACTTTGATAAAAAGTTATTTAGTTTAACTATTTTTTAAATTCGTTTGTAAATAAAATGTTTTAATTATGACTTTAATCATAATGACTCAACAGTTTTCGAGATAATCGCATTTTACAAATCAACGGCATAATTCTGATTTACCGCAATTACTCCAGACAACAAAAGAAAAATCGACAAAACATCAATAATTTTGAATTTTATTATAAAATACTCGAGGAACAATAATTAATAAAAGCGTGCAAGTACTAGCATTTGCAGATGATGTTGACATAATCGCAATATCAAGAAGAGAAATGATAGAGGCGTTCACTCAAATAGAACGAGCTGCAAAAAATAGTGGTCTTAAAAGCAATCAGACAAAAACAAAATACATGCCTGCAAATAAAAACGCACAAATAAGGCAGCTGCCAAATTTAACAATAGGAGAATACAACATTGAGGCGGTAAAAAACTTAACATACTTAGGATCCCTAGTGATAACAACGTTGCAGAGGAAGTGAAGAGGCAAATATTTATTGCCAATAAATGTTACCATGGCTTAATTAGGCAACTAAGATCAGATAACGTCTCCAGAAAAACAAAATGCCAAATATACACAACCTTAATAAGACCGGTACTCACATACGGTTCAGAAACCTGGACACTCTCTAAAAGGGAGGAAACGTTGTTAGCCACCTTTGAAAGAAAAATCTTGCGACACATATATAAGGGCACAAAAGAAAACAGGATTTGGCGGAGACGGTATAACTTTGAACTATACAACATATACCAGGATCCGGATATCATAACATTCATTAAAATAGGAAGGCTACGTTGGATTGGACATGTGGAAAGAATGGAAGAAGGCGAACTACCAAACAAAATATTCAAACAAGTGCCAGTAGGAAAAAGAACAAGAGGAAGACCGAAGCTGAGATACGTAGAACAAATAGAAAATGATATACCAACATTAAAAATTAAAAACTAAAAAAAAAACCACGAAACAGGTCAGAATGGAGAAGAATCCTTGAACAGGCCAAGACCCAAAAAGGGTTGTCGAGCCAGTGATGATGATGATAATTATAAAATACCTTTAATAAAGTTAATAGTTAACGAAATAATAAATAAAATAATTATATCAACATTTTACATTAAACATTTTACGTTTTATATTAAATTATTTAATATATTATGCACAAACCTTTACAAACATGAAATTTATAGCGAAAAATAAAATTTTAAATTTCCACTTTAGCACCCTGTATCTTTCCTAATACTAGTAAGTTTATCATTCTGTACTTTTCTTTATTTTGCGTATAAACTTCTTCAATTTTCAACCAACACTAACACATATTGTTTTAAATAATCTAGAACGGTTATGTTTATTTAATCTTTTTATTCTTAATAATCATTTCCAATCAAATCAAAATAGAAAATTTAAGCTATATTAGTTGCTAAGTAAGAAATTTCAATTTTTGTCTGTTTTTAATGTACTTTTTTTTCATTTAAACGATAGTTTATGGTTACTAAGCTGTTGTGTTAAAAATTTTTAATCCGGTTCTGATAACGCCCTTCCGTTTACACGTAGTCGGTTAATTTACATTTTTATTCCTTCCTAATGATATCTTAACATAAAAAGAGTTACAAAAGTTGCGAAATGGCTTTGCAGCTGGTTTTCTTTCTTAATTTAGGGAACACTCTTTCAGATAATTTCCACATTCGTGTATAGAGGTTGTAGAACTCATTTAAAAGTATTAGATTGGAGATATTGTTTATTATTTTAATTAAAATTGATGGTTAACGCAAGGAAATATAATTAACCTATAACAAAGTGTGGCCCACATTGGGACCAATCCAAAAAAGTGTAGGAGGTTTTAAACAAAACAATGTAATGAATATAATAAATAAACAAATATAGGGGATTGCAAAATACGTAGCTAAAGTCAAGCAAAAAAGCAATTAAATTAAACTCAGCCCAATTAAACCCATTGCAATAGTGCACCTAACAACGAAACATTTAAAGAAATAAAATTAACAAACAAGGTGCAAAGAATGTTTGCTTAAAGTAAAGATTTGAAAGCCAGAAAAGTGTACAGAATAGACTTCGCCAAGTTGTGACATATATTCTTTAAAAAAGATACTATGGGGAATTCGTGAAGTTAAATATTAAGTAAATAATTTGTTAAAAATCCTTTGTAAAAGGTATATAATTAAAACCCAAACGGGCTAAGCTAAAAAGACAAAACGTTTTCGGAATCCATATTCCATCATCAGTGTCCTAGAAAATATTTAACCACTTAATTTAAAAAAACGTATGTTTAAAATTTAAGGTTAATACAAAGTGTGGTTAATACTTAGTAAGAGTACATGAATGTAGCCATTAAATATATGGGTAAAAACCCGTTAACAAATAATTAATTACATTTAGTTTACAAATTTTCTTATAATGGTTTAGGATGTTAAAGTTACCGTTGGATTAGGTAACATAGCGACAAATGAGCCACATTGAAGTTGCTAGTCTTGAGACAGTGTGTTTACGAAGACTGTATGGGAGCAACTAAATGGCAATGACATTAATAACAATGTTGTTTAGTTATGACGGAAGTTGTAACAGAGCAGTCAATATAACTGTATGTTTCTACTTAAGACAAAAGCCACCGTTATTTGAAATTGTGAAAATAAAATAAATTAATATAACAGTATCAACCATCAATGTCGTTATTGTAAATTTATGTATATGAAATGGGATGTGGCAAGAAAAATTATGTGGTTGTAGGTAGGCAACCAACTATACATGTGTGTAGTGAAAAAAGTTTTAATTATAAGACATTTTATGTTTCTCAAACATTTGGTACCCAGAAAATAGAAACTAGACACATGTGGCAGGTTGAGTTCTAGAAATTTTATTGATAATAATAAGATATGGAAGTATTTATTTCAAATTAATTAATAATAATTAATAAATTAATTTTAAATAAATACATCCATATCTAACCATTATCAATAAAATTTCTAGAACTTAACCTGCCACATGTGTCTAGTTTCTATTTTCTGGGTACCAAATGTTTGAGAAACATAAAGGGCCTCATAAATAAAACTTTTTTTACTACACACGTCATGTATAGTTGATTGCCTACCTACTAACACATAATTTTCCTTTTTACATCCCATCTCATATAAGTACATAAATTTAAAATAACAACATTGATGGTTGATAAATATTGTTATACTAATTTATTTTATTTTCACACTTTCAAATAACGGTGGCTTTTGTCTTAAGTAGAAACATACAGTTATATTGACTGCTCTGTTACAACTTCCGTCATAACTAAACAATATTGTCTTTAATGTCATTGCCATGCAGTTGCTCCCATACAGTCTTCGTAGACACACTGTCTCAAGCCTAGCAACTTCAACGTGGAGTCATATGTCGCCATGTTACCTAATCCAACGGTAACTTTAACATCCTAAACCATTATAGGAAAATTTGTAAACTAAATGTGATTAGTTATTTGTTAACGGATTTTTACGAATATATTTTGTGGCTACATTCATGTACTCTTAGTAAGTATTAACGACGCTTTGTATTAACCTTAGTCAAAATTTTAAACATACGTTCTTTTTAATTAAGTGATTATATATTTTCTAGGACACTGATGATGGAATATGGATTCCGAAAACGTTTTGTCTTTTTAACTTAGCCCGTTTTGGTTTTAAATACATACCTTTTACAAAGGATTTTTAATAAATTTTTTAATATATGGTATACAGCCAACTACAGGAACGTAGATTCCTTGTGGATCATTAAGTAAATAAAAAAAATAAATCCGTAAACTAATTGTCGAAACCAAATTCAGATTTTTGCTTAATCTGTGCCTTCTAAGAATTACAAGGCAAAACAGACGTTGATAAATATGTTATTAGAGACATGAGTAATCTAAAAATTGTATTCCACAATATATCTCCGCAACTAAGCAAAAAGGCCTTAACAAATTGGTTTCTAGTACTCGTACAGAGTATATCGGAATACAAGGAAAAGACAGTTAAGAGTTGATTTCACATATAGTGCGTCTGTATATCGGCTTTTACGTATTTCTCCCTAAAAGAGCTCTCAAGAACAGCCATTTACAATCGCTCTGAACGTGAAAATAAATCTCTTCTTTCTTAGGAAGCAATTTGATTTTGAAAATTAGTTTATGGATTTTAATTTTAGATGTCGCTATTTGCGTCCATACTAAGCCATGTTAGAGTTGATTACTAAGACAGAAGAGATCTATTTTCACGTTCAGAGCGAATGTGAATAGCTGTTCTGAAGAGCCCTTTTAGGGTGAAATACATATAAGTAAATACACAGACGCACTATACGTGAAATCAAATCTTAAGAGCGTAGGCGCAAAATTTCAGGCCAATCCTTTTTAAATGCATTCATTTTTTTCGAATCTTGAAAAAACTAACAAATATTTTTAAAAAATTTAAACGAAGAATGAAAGAAAACATTATACCCGAGGGCAGAAAATCCCATAGAATAAACAAAACGTTTTTTTGAATAAGATATTTGAAGTTAAAAATCACACTAAATTTTCTCTTTTTTTTTTTCACCCCTGTAACTTATTAAAATAAACATTATAGAAGTTTTCAGGGACTTTCGGCCCTCAGTAATAATGTATTCATTCTTTCATTCTGCGTTTAAATCTTTCAAAAATATTTATTAGTTTTCTCAGAATTCGAAAAAAATGAATGCATTTAAAAAGCATATGCCCGAAATTTTGCGCCTACGCTCTTAAGAAATACCGAGATAAGACGTAGAACAAAGATTAGGGATATTGTGGAAAAAATAACAAAATGAAATGGTGCAGGACAGGTGACGTAGCCCGATATAATGACAACAGGTGGACATAAAGAATTCTAGAATGGAGACCAAAGACGACATCAAGATGCATGGAAAGACCTCAAAAAATATGGGTAGATAACATATGAGCAGTGGCAGGCAAACAATGGATTAGATTGGCGCGAGATAAAAAAAGATGAAAGCAATTGGGAGACACTTCCATTCAGGAGTGGATGGAAAATGATTTGCAAAGAGAGAGAAGTAAAGGGGTATAGGTAACAAAAAGTAAATTGTAAGTAAACGATGTTCAAAGCTGAGCCTTCCTTATAATTGCCATGATTATTTAATGCTAGTTTTTCTTATCCGGTTTGGTAACTGTAGGCATTATTATCATTATTTGTCACAAAAACTTATAAATTCATTAAGTTTACTTATTTTGGAACTATTTTTACGTTGCTTAGTAGCACTTGTACCTCTTACCTTTTAAGAATTGCAATATAAAGGTAAAAATGTAAAAAGATCATAACGTTTTTGTACAAATGTATTCTTTGTCATAACACTAATGCATAACTGACTTACGTTTCGTCAATATTAGTGTCGTATTGTTGATCCAAGTCGTCATTTTGGACTTCTGCTTCTTCTGAGTTTGCTAGTTCTTCAGCTTGTTGACCATCATGTTGCAGATTTGTAAAGAATTTATGGTAAATTAGAGGTAGGCAGTTGGGTAACTGTTAAAGATTTCAATATTTAGCTTTCTTAATGAGAGGCCTTCTGTCAATCGGTACTGGCAAGAGGTCTGACAGAAGGGCAGAATTTTGTGCCAGCTCAAGTGGGTTTCATATGTAGCTCACTAAACTTTTCTATGCTACTTTTAGCTGTTTTCTTGTAAAACAGGGTAAAATGTTTGTCTCGCTAAAAATGTAACTTTTTTTTATTTTCAACTTTATTAATCCAAAGTCTTCGTCACACTCATCATAAGAATGGCCACTTATAAAAAACCTGGCCTCAAAAATTGTGGCCTCCACAATTGTCGCTAAATGCAGTTATGTGTTTCACAAATTGGGGAAGGCTTCTGATATAGTTTAGGAGACAAGATGATATATCCTGACATTCACGTGGCGCTTGATCTTCGTACCACATAAAGAAATGGGTCATTCCAGTTTGTAGATTATGGACCTCTTAGTTATACGTTAACATATTAGGCATAGTTGTTTGGAATTCAAAGATGATGATGATCCCAACTTTGCTAGCATTCTGTAGGTCATGACACTCATCGTTTGCTGTTCTTAGAAATTCCGCCTTAGTCAAGTGTAAGTCTTTTTTTTTCTCCCGCCAAAAAGATAAAGCTATTTCTTTTGCCGAACCGTCATTTATTTGTATCTAAAATCTGTCACATTTGTCACAGGCGTCTGTACTGGGACTTTTGACACTAAAGTTGAACTGATCATTAAAAATGTTCCTGTAAATGCTGTCCTTTACAGGTTCTTCCTGTTTTTCTCCTTACAGAAATCATAATAAAGTTTGTACATTATTTTCAAATTACACTCCTGAGGAAGACACCTTCTAGTGTAGTGGCTTCTGTACCTATGGAATATATTAACATGTTCTTTTATGATTTCAATTGCCTTTCAGAAATTTTGTTTGGGGGTGATTTTTTTTTACTTTCAACTACATTTTGTAAACTTTTATTGGAGACTTTAAAAGTTTTCATTATAAACTCTTTACATAGTGGGAAACCTCTCAGATTATAAATACAAGACACCTCTTTGCTGATAACTACATTTGGTTTTTTTCTTTTTGTAGGCTCAGTATGTATTAATCAATTTAGTAGAGCTGTTTTGGCATTTCAGTTACTTAATGCCCAATAGTCTTTCAAAATTAAAAGTCTGTTTTTGTGAAATATTATTGGTACATTTGTAGCTACAATAATGATTTTCAAGTTCTTCTAACTTTTTAGCTTCATGAATATTGTGTTTTTTGTCCATTTAAACTTCACTTAAATTTCTTGCTATCTTAGCAAGGTTTTTTTTCACTTGTTTGGCCTCTGAAGAATCCTTTTCTTGCCAGTCTGCTTTGGTGGTGGAAAATCATTAGCAGGTAAATCCTCTATCACTGGCGGTGCATTTCCATTTTCTTCTTCGGGATCAGTTTGTAGATCTTTTGGATCTACAAATATCACAAACATTATATTCATTGCTATTTTCAAATTTTTTAATATTTGCATTTGAATACCCCAGGTGAAAATTTACTGGAATAGGTAATACTTTACAGTATTTGTATTTCAATAACAATTGTACATTTTCAACTTGTAGAGATAAGTAAAACACTTACAAATATGAAAAGGTACCTCAACTATCACTGCTGCCGTTACTCCCGTGCGTTTATCAGGAACATATTCTGAATCAGTTTCTGAGTCATAACCTTCACAAAGTGGTTCGTCATTTAAAAGGTATAATGAAAAAATTATTTGTGGAAACAAATTATACTCATTTGACCATATTACAGAGATAGTTTGACTTTTAAACTAATGCTAATGATTTATAATTTAGGCAGGTATTGAAACTTAAATAACATGAATGATAGTAATTTTTTAGTAATGTTTTATAGTAGAATCTACAGTAAAAGTTAAAATTAATTTTTTAATATAATTGGTTTATTGTCAAGTATTTAAACAGTTGGAGCAAACAGTATTTCTTAACTTACCTTCAGTTTTTAGGTTACGTACATTTATGTACTTTGAAACTTAAAAAAAACATAGCTCCTAACAACACTTTAGTTTACAATAACGTAAAACAATGCAGTTTACAATAAAGTATTACTATAACAACAAAGTAATATTGCTTTAGAGGAGCTATAATATCGCTACTCATCCAAAATGATAACAAACACAACTGTGAACAGTCTGACACAGAGAACAGGGGTACAAGTGCACCTGTACCTGTTCTCTTCTTAGCCCTACTGATGGTTGGCGTGGAGGTTAAGTAACTTGCCGCTGGAACACAGCACCTATTAGAATTATTGATTATCTAACCAATTACCTCCAAATAAAATTCCAGTTCGGCGATGCAGTTATCTCAATATTTGTCACACACAAAATAGTCACTTCTACCCCTTTACTTCTGGGGTCTCTTTTTAGCTTTAAAACTAGCATTATCCATGTAACGGGTGGTCCAATAATCTCTCGGATATATATCAGAAACTATTTATGGTACAACTTTACGAGAAAAAATTCCTTAGTAAAAGTAGCCAAAAGAAATCGCTGGAAATAACTCTCACGTTTCTGGGTTAACAGCTAGGGGGCGTAACCTGTGAAGAAATATTTGAAAACCAGTTTTTTGTGAAATATGACCCCTAATTATACCAAGTGTTAAATAAGTAAACTAGAAAATGGCCTTAATTTTGCACAAAGTTGTCCAAGTACTTTTTTTATTTTCTCAAATAAAGGGTGACGGAGAGTGGGAACGTATTTGTGGATAATCTTTGGTTTGGATCAACCGATTCTAACGAAATTAGTATCTTTAGATAGTGTGGGTAAATTAATTTCTATCTACTATAAAATAATTGCATTTGGTTTTAATTGTCATAGGTAGAGTGTACTTTCGAATAGAAAAAATTAAAATTTGTTTTTCTTCAAAATGTTTAATAGAAGCACCCATTTATTGTAAATTATAATGGAATTAAATTAAATTCGTAACAAAATGGCGTAAACCGCATATTTATAGCTTTTGTGTAACTAGAGATATGAATAAAAACGTATAAATATAAGTAAGTATAGTATTGGTTCACCCTGTATTATAAATTAAATTAAAAAATAAGTCAATAGGTACTTTTAATTTTTTTTTATATTAGACGAATCTTAATGTTGCTACCTGTTTTGACCATGGTTATTTCATATGATTAAAAATAGTTTTTTCGAAATTAAGTAGGCTACGACAATGAATTTGACGAGGAGTTCATATTGTTTATTTATTTAAAGTAGTCAAAACATTTTTAAGAAGTGTTATATTATAATTTAAATTGAATATTGCACTTTTTTTAATTGATATTAGATAAAAAAATTGTTTAAAATCCTTTATAAAAGGTATATAAAAATGCCCCAAACGGGCTATCACAAACACATTGCAAAACGTTTTCGAATTAAACAATCCATCATCAGTGCAAACCTGAAAGTATATAACCACTTTAATTAAAAAGAACGTTAAATTAAAATGTTGACAAAGGTTAGAGCAAAATGTGGTTAATACTTACGGTTGTACATGCTAGTAGCCACCAAAATATATGGGTAAAAACCCTTTAAATGTGTTAAAAAACTTTCTCAAACTAGACTTATATGAAGACCTAGAAATCATTAAAGAAAAACAGAGAAGTCCAAATTGTGTCAATCGCCATGTTTTATTTAATCGAGACTTTCTTCCGCTCCACCGTCAATTATTCTCATAACTCATTATCAAACTTTACTTCTTCATTAGTATTTAAATTCTCATCCTTCTCTTATCACCTACTAATTATCCATAGCCCTTTCAAACTTTGTTCAATATATCCAACTCCCCTTCTTTCCTCACTTCTGTCTAGGCATCCAAACGTCAAATCTGACCTAATACCCAATATTCTCCATGCTCCTTCTCAACAAAATAAATTCAGAGCAGATCATGCCACTTCCTCTCCAAAAACAATTTTTCATTAATATACACCATCACCCACTCAACCATATATCTTCACCTTTTCATACTGCGTTTTTCATTTTCATTTACAACTTCTTTTTACTCATCCATTTTCCCTCAGGGTTTGGTTTTCGGGTCTCTGGGGTCTTGAGTCTTTTGTAGTTTTCCCCTTCATCTTCACAATAACATTTAAACATTACACATCTTTAGTAAACTTGATAGATCCACCTTAAACATAACTACTCTTACATTTCCACATATTGTCAGGATACACTCCATAAGCCTATTGACTTTTCACCTACCTACAGTCAACTTATAACTCATCCCCTTTTTACTTTTATATTTCTTAGACACCAAATGTTCCTTTTAACATATAGGGCCTTTTGTTTTCTTGAGTTATAATTTGAGCAATGTAGGAACAATATCACACCTAACCATCTTTCAGCCATCAATTTTCTGTCAGTCTGGCATACTTGCCCACACACATAAACAACCTACCATCTTTACTTTACACACATAACCAGTAATTCATGTTCACGTACTTATAACTTAAAAATTTTTTATTTATCTTTACTAGGTACCAAATGTAGTTTTTTGACATAGAGGGCCTTCCATACTTAAGTTTTAAGTTGAGTACTACACGAACACCATATTATGATCACATTCTCATCATATTTACATTTCAGCTCAACAACATATCTAAACACACCTCCACCTACTACATCAATACTCAATAATAAATCTTTTAGGACCCATCTTCCCACATGTCCTTTTTTACCATTTTCTAGGTACCAAATGTCTCACAACATACAGGGCCTTTTGACAAAATCTTTAGCTTGAAATAAATAGATCCTTACACATGTATAGTTGGTTGCCTATCAATCCTACAAAATTTCATAAATTCCAGTTGACCCACTTTAATTTTTAAAAAACCAATTTTCAATGTTTCAAATATAGCTATTTGATTAATTTACAATACAGATTACAATATTGATGGTTGATACTGTGACTTTATTATAATTTTAACTTTTTCAACTTTAAATAAGGCTGACATCTGTCATTTTTAGACAACTACCGTAAGTTACACTGACTGCTCTGACACAACATCCGTCCTAACATGTCAAAAATGTCATTTTGATCAGTTGTTATCAACAGGTCCTCGTAGACACTTCGTCTCAGGACCATTTTACTCATGTAGAGTCATACGCCGCCATGTTACCTATCCAACGGTAACTTAAACATCACAAATTATAAATACTAATAATGTAAAACAACTTCAAATTTAACACATTTAAAGGGTTTTTATCCATATATTTTGGTGGCTACTAGCATGTACAACCGTAAGTATTAACCACATTTTGCTCTAACCTTTGTCAACATTTTAATTTAACGTTCTTTTTAATTAAAGAGGTTATATACTTTCAGGTTTGCACTGATGATGGATTGTTTAATCCGAAAACGTTTTGCAATGTGTTTGTGATAGCCCGTTTGGGGCATTTTTATATACTTTTTATAAAGGATTTTAAACAAATATTTTTTGTGATATATGGTATACAGCCAGCTACAGGAACTTAGCTTCCTCGTGGAATTTGATATTAGATAGGTAAATTTATTTTGTATGTCAACAAAATGCCGCTATTGCCTTACGTATAATATTCTGTAAGATATCCTGACAGGAGACATTATGGCAAAGAACTATTTAAAATAAGGCAAGAACATTAAAAGAAACTGGTAGTTTTCATCGTCTTTGTTTTAAACGAAGAGTAGAGGTACGACCGAAGATAACTCAATCAATGTTCTTGCTTTAATTCAACAGAATCCACATATAAGTTGTCGGCAAATCTCAATAGAATTAAACATACCCAAAACTACTGTTCTTAGAATTTTGGTTTGGTTTGGTTTAGGTCAGGACCTTGAAATTCCCTTTAAACTTTAGATTCAACGGTTATTTAAATATTCCCATAATAACGTCAACAAGGCGCTTTTATCCTTTTATCCGTTTCTTAAAAATACTTATGCATGATTTACCTTGTGAAACAATTTTGGATTTTTAAAGATTTTTTGAGTTTTAGTAAATATAGTAGTTTCTTTTTTACCAATATTTGTTGTTCTGTTTTTAAGACTGCATCCTTATCGTGTTCTGTACCAGGCTTTACGTGAGAGAGATTTTAATGCAAGGCTGGATTACTGCAATTGGATGTCAGGTCTGCTAGAAGAACAACCGCATATCATGTCAAAGATTTTGTGGACAGACGAGGCTACGTTTAATAGTGCGGGAGGTGTTAATTTGCATAATATGCATTATTGGGCTGAAGAAAATACGCACTGGATACATGATATTTCCTTACAAACAAGAAGAGACATACTATTACAACATGACGGGTATCCTGCGCACTTTTTCAGACGAGTTCGAGATTATTTGTATGCAAGTTATCGAAATAAATGAATTGGAAGAGGAAAGTATATTTTCATGGCCAAATAGATCTCCAGACAAAAAATGTATAGACTTTTATCTATAGGGAAGATTGAAGAACTTAGTGTACCAAACTTGAGCAACTATGCGAGATGACATAGAACAGAACAATATAAACGCAATAAATAGTATATTAACAGCTGAGATTGAAATAGCTGTTATGTCTACGCGAAAGGTTACATCTTTGTGTGGACAACGATGGAAAACAATTTAAACATTTAATTAGATATTAAGTTTTAATGATCGAGATATTTATATGATCATTCACATATTTAATTTTAAGTTATAATAAAGGGTGAATCAATACTATACTTACTTATGTTTATGCGTTTTTATTCATATTTTGAGTTCGACAAAACCTATCAACATGCGGCTTGCGCCATTTTGTTACGAATTTAATCTAGCTTGATTATAATTTACAATAAATAGTTGTTTCCATTAAACATTTTGAAGAAAAACAAATTTTATTTTTTTCTATCTGAAAGTGCCCTCTACCCATGACAATTAAAACTAAATGTAATTGTTTTATAGTAGATGTAAATTCAATTATCTACACTTTTTTTAATGATACTTATTTCGTTAAAATCGGTTGATCCAAACCAAAGTTGTAAATATTTATCCACAAATACTTTCCCACTCTCCGCTTTATTTGAAAAAATAAAAAAAAGTACTTGAACTTGTGCGGGATTTATAATTGGGCATATTTCCCAAAAAACTGCCATTTCCCCCTAGCGGTTAACCCAGAAACTTGAAAGTAATTTCGAGCGATTTCTCTTGGTCACTTTTACTAAGGAATTTTTCTCCTAAGTTATAACATGAATAGTTTATGATATATAGTCGGTAAAATTTATTTACAGGAAAAAAAGAAAAAAAAATTTTTGGTAATATTTTTATATTTTGTTTAATAAAAAGTTAAGCCCACATATTACAACTCACGAATAGTAAAATCATCATTTGTTGTGATATTCTGGAGCTATTTATGCAAAAAAACTGCATTTATCAGCTTTACACTCAAGTTAAAACAGATACCGCCTGGACTATTAAGCTTCTTATAAGAAGAAGATTGATGTTAATTTCCATTTAGCCCCAATACCTTTGTTGTTATTTTTTAGCCCAATAAATCTCATTAATCTTAGAGTACATATGAAAGAGCATATAATTTAGTACTCACCCTTTTCTGATTCCACGTTTAATTGGTATATCTTTTGTTTGAATATTATAAGATCAACTGCCGCTAACCGGGGTGTGTATAGATAATTCGTATTGATATTACCTTAATGCTTTAATTGTTTTATGAATTTCTGACCAGTAGCATAATCAAATGTTCTAGTAATGATTGCAGTCGAGTCTGGCCAATTTCTATTTTATGTATAATTGGTAGAATACCTCGAAAACTAAAATATATAAACTCTTTGTTAAAAATGCACCTGTAGTAAACTTAATGTAATAGACTAGCTGATAAAGTATATGAAGCAAATAAAAATTGTTATAAAAAGTTTATTTTCATTTTCTGAAAAGTACCTCCAGTTCGCAATAAGCGTTCTCTTTTTTGTAGCATATCTTCGATGCATGAGTTGATCGAAAACAGCTTTTCACAAAGAAGATGTGAACATTCTAAATCGACCTGACACAAAGTTGCAATATAAATTCATTTCATGGAAAATATGAACCCATCTTTTTCGTAAACGATTCCCCATCTAAGCGATCAAATGTTTATCGAACATTTTTATTTCTTGTTTTTAGTTGAACTTTACGGGAATACAGAGCTGAATTGTGCCAAAGGTGTTAAACGTATTCAGTAGAAACGTGATTAAAAAAAAGGTTTAAAAATTTTGATTAAAAAAAATAGACCTTACTCAGTACAAAATGATTCTTTTACTTCGAACTTTAATTTAAATAGGTACCACCATCGTCAACCTGTATGCGTCCACTGCTGGGCATATGTCTTCCTCAGCTCTTTTGTCCTGCCTGTGGGTGGGCGTCTTACTTATGGTCTAAGCTGCTTACCATTCGATTTGATCTCACGTTTGGTTTGAAGTTTTCTATTTTTATCTTTATTTATTCATCTATAAGTTCTACTTACATTTATTTTGTTGCTAATATTTTTAATTGCTAATATAATTTAGTATTGCTTTATTTAGTAGTATTACAAGGCCAGCGAAGTGAAGAAATGTTCAGAAATCTTCGTAAAATATAAAACACAATAAAATGCAAGGCACTCGGTTGACGACAGTCTCTTAAAATCAGGCCTATAATAGCAGTCTCTGATGTAGAGTAACAAAAAGTACAAAGAATCATCTGAGTCAACCAGGCTACCTTGATAAACATCAATGGCAAAAATATGGTTTATGGCAACATATACCAACAAAGCATTAACGAAAGACGAGAAACTTGTGGAACTTAAAAACGGAGTGTAGCATATAGGATGGTATATATTTTACTTAACACCTTGACGGACACCTAAGTTATTTAAAAATAGTCAATTTGTACAGTGTCCTTTTTGTCGATATTATTACCATAATATATTACGATAATTTACCAGATGGGTAACAGATTGGAAGGTATAGATAGGTATTCTACGACAGTGGATTACGTGTTACCATGTATTTATATTATAAATATAACGCGGTACAGCGTTCTGCCACGATATTAAATTTTGTTAAGGACGCTTCACAGCGTTCTGTCACAACACAATTTTAAAAAAAGACGCTGCACAGCGTCTCTGTCCATCAACGTGTTAATTTAAATACGACAAGCAGGTCAAGAACAAATGTTACACTTATCGGAAAACCGGTATTTTTAAGAAATTAGCAAATAATAAGTGTACAGAGTTTTATTTTAATAATTATAATATTATGATATATTTAAGTGAGCCATGTGCATAGGCAACCAAATATACACTGAATAATTGACACTGTATTATTATGACATGAAAGAATTCCAATAGAAAGTTACATTTGAATAATAATTATAGATGTAAAATAGTGTTATGTATTAATTTAAGATGTTAAATGGATATATAGGTGTATATTCTGATCTAAAAAGCCTAAATGTTCATAAAACTGTCGATAGAAGGGTAAAGAATTCTCTAGAACACGTCAATAGAAGGCAGTTAACCCTATTTGCATAGTAGAAGATTCGAGAACGTTCGGATATTGATGATATGAAGAGTTTCGAACATGATTTGTGGCTAGAATATTCGAGAACGATGAAAAGATATAAAAACGATGTAATTTGGCGCAAGATGCGTTAATAGAGTATTAATTAGACAGTTAGTATAACAGTATGTGAGTTGGGATTAGATAGGAAGACTGTGCATTGATTAGATAGTTCAAGATAGTTAACACTTACAGTAAAACAATATGGAGTAAGTTAATTAAGTTAGTTAATGAATTTATTAAGAAGTTATTTGATCAGTAAGTAGTACAAGCAGATAGTATACAGTGTTTTATAGTATTTGGAAGTATATTTGAAAGTATATTAAAATTATATCTATATGATGATTGGAGATTATTAAGAAGAAAAATATTTTAAATTGGTAGAAGCTGATAATTAAAACATTCTAAGATATTTGGAAAAAGCAATTTCACAAAAACAAGGATAACCGAGGCTGATAAAGAAGATATTGAGTGGTGATTATACCCTTTATTTTGAATAACAGTTTCATATGGGCATTCAGTGATAGAAAGGTACCAAATTTTGTACTTATATTAATATACAAAACATTAATATACAAAGGTACCAAATTGTATTAATATAATTTAATTATTGTAAGAATTTCAAATTTAAGATAGGTTGTTCTTAATTTATATTAGCTATATTAGATATATATATATATATATATATATATATATATATATATATATATATATATATATATATATATATTATATATATATGTGTGTGTGTGTGTGTATTTCATAATAGTTATAATAAAGATAATTTAAAAAAGTACTTACAAACTAATTCTTTGAGAACCGCGATGAAACCCTACACTTATATATGCTATTTTAAATTATTCATTGCTCATACACAAACAAAACATCATAGCAATATAATATACACAGTTTGGAGATATTTTCAGGTTGGCAAAGTGTACAAACCTTCTAAATCCTCTAAAATCCTTGTCCTTACTTCTTTGTATAGATCGTTGTCGAGAGTACTGATTAGCAAATTTAGCTTTCAATTTCGTAATAATAAATTTTCATAAGGTGAAAAGGTTAGCCTTACGCCCAACCCCCAATCCATTGGGGTTGTTATAGCTTAACCAAAGAATTCCAGAATAAGGCTGTAGCGACAAGCTAATTACGAATAATTAAAACTTTTCTATTCAAAAATTAAATAACTGATCTTATATTAAAATGTACATTTTCGCAATTGGTAATACACATGTAAAATAGAAATGACATAAAAATTTAAATGTGTTTCTCAATTTGTTTATTTACTACAAGATATACTGGACATTTTAATGATTATATATTTGGATACGTTTTATTTTTCATAAATGGGAAACGAAATATTATAGTGTAAGCAATGACATCACAAGAGGCCAGGACGATAAGATTGGAGTGTATCGTATGGCTTTTAAAAAACAAAGAATTAGTTATCGAATAAGTTAAATTAGAATAAGGTAAATGATTAGTAATCAACAAGACACAATTTGCATCGGTTGCGATACATACAAAAATACCTTCCTTTTGAGAACTAATTACGTTTTAAGAAAATAAATATTATTAACAGTTTTTTCTACGATTTATTCAATTTCAATATTATTTTTATTTTGTTTCCGTGTAAGATTATCACACACGCATCCACACAACCACGGAACAAGGCGCTGGAAACTAGCCTTCAACTATCTATCGAGAATGGGATGTGTTAGTGTCACTCACGTGTGTCCCCTTCGGAGTTGTTTGGTATTCATTGATAGCAGCCACTTAACTTGGCATAACTACTGCATAGCAGTATTTATAACTAGACTTAGGAAAATATGCAAATAAAAATTATACGCATAAATATGCAGTATTTTAGGCAAAAATATGCAGTATTTTATGCAAAATATGCATATTAATCTAGAATATATAATATTATAAACACATAACATATACAATTATTTTAACATATAAATAAAATTTTGAATTGTGGTAACAATAGATTATCAAATGATATTCAAAATTTTCTAATAAAAACTTATATAAATAGAAAATAGAAAAACTTCCTTCGACATCAACTGATGTAACCGGGGCATTTTTCAAATTTACCATAATAGATGGTTATACATTAAGTGGTTCGGAAAATATCCCAGCTAATACTTGAACCACTTCAGAAAGAATCTGGTAACCACTATTTTTTTCCACGGTTATTTTAAATTGTTGAAGAATTGCCTTGATGATGACTCAAATGACGCAATGACTTAAATTCTTGTGTTTTTTTTCACAATAAATAAACTATAACAAATAACCAAGAATAATGTAATATTCTAAAGTGGTAAAGAACGAAATCATCAAACTAACAATGCATTTTACAGAAAGTTTATTATTTATGTTAAAAGGTATTTACACACATCAGTTGTTACCATCTTCATCAAATTCTTGTACATCGAGATCGGTAGATGTTGACTTTGAAGAAGACGGCAATTGTCTATAAACATCATAAAAACAGGTGGAATGTAGTCAAGTAGTGCCAAGCGATCCCTTCTCTTTTCTTTGGAAATTGGCAATGGCATGTTTGTAATCTGTGGTACTTTGCTTCCTTCATATAGCCATTTTTATGCTGCGTTAATGCGTAAATATGATACTTGTTGGTACGGTTCATATTCGTTTAAGCTACATGTAAAATTGATTTCGCCAAAATTTTTAGTGTACTAAAAACATCCTACAGGTTGCCACAAAGTCATTCTTTGCTTCATCCTTTTCTCTTTTTACAAGTGGGCTTTTTAACATAGCTGAAAACGTTAAAAAGTAGGTCTTGGTCATTTCGACAAGGCTAAACCTTGGTCCGCAAGAGCAAACCAACTGATACCAATCATAAGGATGGCTGACTAAAGTATTGGTTGTTTTCTTTTTTCTTTCTATGATAGCGTGGTCACCATCCACTTCCATATGAGAATGCTCAGAAACCATAAATTTATGTTCTATAACTTCAAGGTTTTGGAACTTTTGTAACGCTAACAGTAACATCACAGGCACAAATGAATTTTTGTTCTGCCCCCCGCAAGTATTTAAGTGTATTATTACTTTTTTAATAATAGTGGGTGTTTGGGAAAGTACGTATTTTGCATTTAATATTTTTCTGTTACGGTACTGTAATGTGATCTAATTTAGTGCTGTATTCTAAAGACCTTTTTAAAATATAGTATTTCCTGTTATTTCGTAAAACTTAAACTGGCTATCTCATTTATCATGTTTGATGTACGGAGAATTTGGCTTCTCTTTTGGATGGGTGAAAAATATACACACAAGTGTAAAGTGTCGTATTAGCGTCACAATTAGCTAAAATTATCGCCATTCAAAATCGTCAGACAATAACGTTGGTTTATGGCATGCCCTGGTCTACGATATGTTGACCACCCAACGGCTAGAGCGTGGTTTTTGCCCTAGTGACGATCTCAAGACTCTCAAGACACTTACTTCTTCGTAAGCTTCGTAAGACAGTGAACTAAACGCTCCATAGACCGGTCTCGTGTTATTAGCCTTGGCGTCCCATGCCGCGGCGACCTGATGCCCAGCGACCAACTCTTTTGCCTGTTACAAATTCATCAATAGAACCAAAGGGTAAGTTTATGTTCTTTGTACAACCAGCGATAATGAGTAAAACCAGTTAATTTCATAATTTATTCACACTTGATAGTTGTTATTTTCGCTAATTTTATGTACGAACAATTATTGCATTTTTTTTATAATTATTTATCCATTATCGTTTAACCAGCGACCTCTTAAGTTTAATCCTAAACAGGGGGTAAGGTTTGAATATGTTTCGTACCTCATGTCGCAAAATGACTTACCTGTTGTACTATCCTCCTCCTCAGTCGTTTCCTCATTGCTGAGTGTCGTGATTCCCTATAATACGAGCCACTATCTCTTTCCATCGGCTTCTGTCCTGAGCTTCCCTCATGGATTCTGAAAATGTTTTTCCACTGGCTTTCTGTACCTGATCCGTCCATCGAATAGGTGAGCGACCTCTACTTCTGCGCCCTTCAACGTTTCCCGAAATTATAAGTCTCTCAAGATTATCATCACTTCTTCTTGCAATATGGCCGAAAAATTTTAATACGGTGGAGAGGCAAATAGACGAAAGTCGAGTCTGAATATTAAGCTCTTGGAGGATTGAGTGATTTGTTCTGTGTTCCGTCCATGAGATCCGAAGCATTCTTCTCCAGCACCACATTTCAAAAGCGTCAATCCTTTTTCTGTCGTCCGATTTGATTGTCCATGTTTCGGATCCGTAACTAAATATGGGAAAAATTAATGCACGTACTAATCTTATTTTGGTGTTCTTCGACAAGGCGCGATCTTTCCAGATTTTTGATAATCGACTCATAGCGTTTTTAGCCATGCCTATTCTCCTACGTATTTCTGTTTCACAAGATCCTGTATTATTGATGTAGGATCCTAGATAATTGAACTCGTTAACCACTTCAAACTGGTCCAAGGCTCCTGTTGTCTGAAGTGAATTTGAATAGTCTACTATCATAATTTTTGTTTTTTGTTTATTGATCTTGAGACCACATCTATTGCTTTCGACTTCCACTAGCTGCAGCAGGCTGGACATTTCTTCTTCGGATGCAGTTATTAATGTTGTATCATCTGCATATCTGAGATTTGAGATCTTTTTTCCTGCTATAGAAATACCGCCATTCCATTTGTCGAGTGCTTTTCTCATTATATATTCCCCATAGAAATTAAAAAGACTTGGAGATAGAATACATCCTTGTCGGACTCCTCTGCCTATTTTAAAAGGATCGGACTTATGATTTTCAATTCTTATTCTGGTTTCACTGTTCTCATATAGACTTTTCACCAGAGCTGACAGATGATCAGGAACCCCCATCTCATGTAGAACTTTCCACAAAACTGTCCAGTTTACACAGTCAAATGCCTTCTGATAATCCAGAAAGCAGATGATCATCGGAATTTTGAATTCTCGTGCTTTCTCTATGAGTTGTCGCATATTAAGAATTTGCTCCCTTGTGCCTTTACCCTTAACGAAGCCTGCCTGTTCTTGTGGTATTTGTCTATCCAGGTATGTCTGCATGCGACACTTGATAATTCTCAACAGAATTTTACTTGGGTGTGAAATTAGTGAAATTGTTCGGTAGTTACTACATTTTGTGGTTACGCCTTTCTTATGAATGGGAATAAATAGTGCGGTACACCAATCGCTGGGCCATTTACCGATTCTCCATACATGATTGCACAGTCTCCACATTAATTGGATACCATGTTCACCCATGTTCTGTAAAAGTTCTGCCGTGATATTATCGCAACCAGGTGATTTATTTCTTTTAAGGTGTTTTATGGCTTCCTCGACTTCAGACCTTAGAATATCTGGTTCTAGTGTTGTTGCTGAGACTTGCAGTGCTGTTGTATGCTTAATGTTAGAGGTTTCAGCTTTATAGAGTTCTGTGCAGTATTTCTTCCAAGTCTCCAGAACTGCATCCATATCGCTTACCATATTGCCTGTCTCATCCTCTATAGCGTAATTTCTGGGTTTGAATTCCCGAGCCAGTAACTTTACTTTCTGAAAGAGATCTCTTGTTTCATTTCGATGTAAGTGGATTTCTACTTCCTGGCAAATGTTAGACACATATTTGTCTTTATCTTTCCGGCAATTTCTTTGGATTTCTCTTGATAAGCTTCGATAGTCGTTTAAATCAAAACTGCCAACTTTAAGTTGCCTTCTTTGTTCTATAATTTTCCATGTTTGGTCACTGATCCATGGTTTACGACTGTTGTTTTTTATGGGTTGGCGACTTTGCTTAGCTGTATCTAATATATCTTTTTTAAAAACTCCCCAGAAAGTCTCGATATTATCTATGGGGGTAGTACTTGTCTCAGTTAACACTGGGTTTATTCTTTCTTTGAAAGTTAAAAGTTCAGTCTCTGTAAGCATGGGAGTTCTAGGAGTGGGCTTGTGTTTGTTTCTAAAACGTATTCGGAATACAGCTACAAGAAGTTGGTGGTCGCTTCCACAATCTGCACCTGGATAAGTTTTTGCGTTAGTGACTGAGGACTTCCACCTTGAATTTATCATTATGAAATCTATCTGATTTCTTGTTCGGTCGCCCGGTGATTTCCAAGTGTAGAGCCTTCGTGGGTGGTGTTGGAAGTAGGTATTCATTACAGACAATTTTCTTTGGCCACAGAACTCTATTAATCTATCGCCTCGTTCATTTCTTTCCCCAAGACCAAAAGGACCCAAGGTGAATCTCATATGATGATCAAGCTGAGTTCTACCAATTTTGGCATTGAAGTCGCCCACTATCACTACAATGTCCTTGTTAGATATTTTGTCGAGTGTTGTCTCCAAAGTTGTGTAAAAATTTTCCACAATTATGTCGTCTGCTGTTGATGTAGGGGCATATACTTGTATAATGTGTAAGACACAAGTTGATCCTAGAATCCTAAGGTGGATGATTCTATCATTAATTGTATCATATCCACAAACAGAGTTTTGGAGTTTTGAAGAAACTATTATTGCGACACCATTTTTACTTTCATTTTCATTGCCCGAGAAATATACGATGTTTCCGGAAATGCTACGAAAGTGTCCTGTCCCCTTCCAGTGGGTTTCACTTATACCAAGAATCGAAACACCATGATCTTTCATTTCTCTCTCGACTATATGTAGTTTTCCAGGATGCTGTACTAAACCTTGTATGTTCCAGGTTCCTATTTTGTGGGTCTTCCGGAAAAACATCTTGTTATAATTGGATGTTCCAGTAGCATATTTCGCACTTGCGACCTGGTCCCCTATCGCATTGTGCCCGGTAGCACATTTCACATCTCCCACCCCGGACGTGGGATAACGCCGATTGTCAATCGGATCGCCTGACTGCACACATATATTCCGTCTGTCACTCATATACACAGGGAATTCTCTTAGGAAGAAGTAGTGCAGTGGTTTCCTCTTGCCTTCTGCACCGCAGTATCACAGCCGGTTAAATCATTATTTGATTGCCGCCTGTGAATATGTGATATCAAACCTGAGAGAAGGTTATTTTCCTTCAGCCTTGAATCACTAATGACATAGCTGCTGCCCTATGCCATATCCTCAGTTGATCCGCGGGTGCTTATTTGGTAAGACCTTATTCACACCTGTCCTATATATCTATAGGAACGTTCCCTATCAGCCATTGGGACGCGTCGTGTCGAGGTTGAGGACTCCCCCGCCCATTTGTCTTCCGTGAAGTACAGAAGAGCCCCTACTCAATTCAGAACTCCCCCTTCACGCAAGCTAAAACAGACACGAGTTGTACTATCATGGATCGTTAAATTATACGTCCATAGTCTTCCCAAATGAAATGGAATAAAATGGAATTAGTTAAAAATTGAGTAGCAAGGCACTGTTGTAAATCCATCGTCAAGCAGCTAATAGCTTCATTGGCTTTTGCTAGTTTTTAATCTTTTTGTTTTTGTTTGTAAGTCTCATCTGCCAAAAATAAGTGATAGTTCCATTGACTTATAATTTCAGTTTTAGCCTCAGCATTCTCAGCAAGGTCCAGTTTCAATTTAAATTTATCGCATTCGTCGCATGTATTTGCTTTTCTCTTTTTAATGGCCAAGTTTAAATGGTGAAATTCTTGTCTATAATAGCGTATTGATACCCCATCTTTATAGATATCTTTGCAGAGATCGTACATTAGTTTCATAGTCAAGTGGGATGCTAAATATTTTTTATTATTTTCCCTTCTTGTGTAGTGACTTTCGTATGCTAGAAATGATAATAGATATTAACGCACATTATCTAATATTTTCTTTGAAAATTTGGAAGGTGAGGAAGTAGCTTTCTTTACACCAATGAAATTTATAAAATTATCGGTCTCGCCAAATGTTTTAAGGAAGCACCCTTTACATGTTTGCAAACGCTGTCCATCAAGTCCAAAAAATATTTGTATGTTTTTTGTCTAAATTTTTGACGATTAGGATGTTCCATTCTGGGTCTACTTACAGCCTTATTCTCGATATTTATTAATGATCCAATATATGCAGCTCGTTTGTTATAGGATTTTAAATTCCAATACTTATTAAAAGGGGTACTTCTTTTTTCATCTAAAAATTTGGCTTGGCATAGTCTTCTGCATGATCCTAAAGGCAACGTTTTTTTTTTGCTGCGGAGTTTTCCTCGACGAGTACAGTACGCAAGACCTGCATTTCGTTTTTCCGTTCTGTCGCGACGGATTTTTCTCCGGATTATACTCCGGCAACCCCACTGCGACATCTAGAGCAAGCTGAAGAGTGCGGGGAATGTTATCACTATCACTGTTTGGTAATAATGGCTTATTTTTATATTTTCGACGGTATCTGCATGTGTATCTTCTTCTTCTTCAGATGCAAATCCACTAATGGATGTTAGCGATCACATTTTCCATTAATTCTCTATTTCTTGCAATGTGTATCAGAGATTGTATGTCGTTAATCCCTGTCCATTGTCTTATGTTTCGGAGCCAGGACATTTTCTTGCGTACCATTCCTCTCTTGCCTTCAATTTTACCCTCGATTATAAGTTGGAGGAACTGGTATTTTTCATTTCGCATGATGTGACCTAGATACGCCGTTTTCCTTTTCTTGATGGTTTCGAAAAGTTGGCGTTCTTGGTTTATTCTTTTAAGGACATCTATATTTGTGATTTTCGCTGTCCATGGTATTTTTAGGATACGGCGATAAAGCCACATTTCGAAAGCTTCTAATCTGTTTTATCCCTCGTTTTAAGTGTCCAGCCCTCTATGCTAGGCATGTGTATAGAGGATTAATAGTGCATGTAAACAACGATTTTACTTGTTAAATATGTTCAAAATTTATCAACACGTTGCTGTAAAAGATTGATTTACTTACCATCGGCCAATATGTTCGTTTGCTCTAACGCGAGTAGTAAAATATGTTTACTTCTTAGACTCATACTTGCTATCAGACTAACGACTGACCACAAACCACTAATACGTAGCGACTGACAAATCATTGAGATAAGTAAATATACATAAGTCAGACTTATGTGTTTATTCATAACAAACTGATGTAGGCGTAAGAACACAGAAGTCGACTTATGTGATTATACACTATCATTATTAGTTCAGTTTGACTTATATTGATTTTCACAGTTACTTTTCATAGAGATATACTAAGTTTTTGACTTATATCATTTTACACAACCACGGGAAGGCATAGGTACAATAAGGATATGACTTAAAAAATTTTTTTAATTTTTTGACTTATGTGCTTATTTTCACCACCCATAGATATATAACACAAAATTTTCAAATTATATGCACTTTATGCTCACTTCTATAAAAATATGCAAAATTCGACATTTTTGCATTTTTAATGCATTATGTGCAAAATATGCGATTATCATATTTGCCTAAGTCTATTTGTCACTAACCATTCACTATCCTTGTTTTTTATCCGAGGTTGAAACCGGTAATGGTGGGGTTAGTGCCTAGAAAATAACTAAATTTATTCATAAAATAAAAAACAATATTGTTGTTTCGTTTGTTTAATGTTATTTACAGTCTATACAGAAACGTAATTAATCGGACTTTGTTAATTAAAATTGATTTAGTAACCCTTTATAAAGTTCCGCCACTGGAATGCAGTTTCCTTCGAATTGCATTCGAAGGATTTGTGTTTAAACAAGTATTCATCGGAAAGGAATCGTGAATTCAAACTACTTTGATGTAACTCCAAGTTGTAAAAGTTGGCAAAACAGTATTTGTCAAACGGTCTCGATTTTTGATTAAAGTTTATCGTTGTTGATCGGGGAATTTAGTAAGAATAAAATACAATGACGTATTTGGATTTCGTAGTTTATTTAGAATTTTGATTGATATGTTTAAAGGAGATATATACTACCTTATTGGAATCAAGCCACAATTAACGGTGAACAGAAGAAGGTGTACATACAGGTATATAGAAAATCTACACACACCAATAGATATTCAAATTACAAATCTAACCAAAATATCAATATTAAGAGAGGAATCGATAAATAGTTATACGATATTGTCAATATAAATGAGTCAGATAAAATTAAATTATTAGAAGAATTTTACACCAAGTAATAAAAAGTTCGTGTGGGGTATAGTCCTTCATCGGGCACGTGTTCGGGCGGCGGATATGGGTATGCCTCCCAGATATGGGTGGTACCGAGGAAATGAAATACCCGTCATGGACCAAAACTAGCAAAACAGTTGCGTCTGGTCCAGAGTGGACGGCTACGAGCAGCGTCCGACCCTGAGTGAGCGGCTGATACAGAACTCACCAACCCGTCTTGCTAGCGAGGTGTTTTAATGCCAAAAAACGCTCTTCAGGAAACATGTCGAATTATGAAACAAACGGAATAGGACCCCAGGTGGATAGAGTTACTAACTCGAAATCCCACACCGGTTCGCCTTAAGGATTCTGGGGGAGGCAAATAATAGACAAAAATAAATGTAGGAACGTATAACATCAGATCCATGAACGAAGACACTAAAATCCACGAACTAAAGGAAGAACTAACTAAAATACAGCGGGATATTATTGGCATATCCGAAGTAAGAAAAAAAGAAAAACAAAAAATACAGCTAAAATCAAGAAATTTGCTATACTATAAAGATAATAAAGAAAACACCAACAATGGCGTAGAATTTATAATAAATAAAAAAGTAGTTAAATACATACAATCTACCAAGGGCATATCAGATAGAGTAGCATACAAGATGCTTAAATTAAAAAGAATGTTCTTAAAAATTATACAGGTGTACGCTTCAACAACTACCTATCATCCTCCTTCTAAGTGCCTTCTCTATTGAGGTTGGAGATCAATATGGCAAATTTCTCTATGTTCTGTTAGTACCTATAGCGATGAGAATGTTGAAGATTTTTACGAAGACATAACAACAGCTATGGAAGAAAAGAAATCAAAATAAAGCTAATATTCGGGGACTTTAATGCCACAATAAGGGAACAACTATATAAAGAAGAAGACACACTAGGACAACATGGATAGGGCAAAAGAAATGATAGAGGACACATATTAATGAATTACTTGGAGGAGAAGCAACTATATGTAATAAATACATTCTTAAAAAAAACCCAAAGAAAATGGACATGGATTAGTCCCAATGGTGAAACTAAAAACGAAATTAATTATATTTTTTCAAAGCAAAAATCCATGGTTAAAGACGTAACAGCCCTAAATCCCTTCTCAACTGGTAGCGATTATAGACTAGTCCGAGCCAAGCTGATCATTGATAGTAGATTTGAAACAAGAAAGGAAATGGAAAATAACCAGAAATTAGACATAAAAAAACTGAAACAAGAGAAACAGACGTACGAAGAGAGAATAAAGAACGTATTGCCGACCAAGGAAGATATAAAACACAAACATATTGATGAAATAAACATGTTATTTACTAAAACTCTAATTAAAGTGGGTAAAGAAATAGCACAGACAACAGCAAAAAAAGAAAGTTTCATATTCCAGGAAACAAAGATTCTTATGAACACAAAAAGAACATTACTAGAACAGGTGGACAAAAATAAAATAGAATACAAATAAATAAACAAAACTATTAGAGAAAAAATATGAAGGAGTGTTAATGAAGAATACCGGAAGAAAAGATAGAAAAAACAATTGAAAAAAATAGAAACATGAAGTGCTTAAAGCAGAACCTGGAAAACATACAAATTAATAGCATAAAGAAAAAAAGAAGGAGTGGAGACCAACAATGTAAAAGAAGTTTTACAGCTAACGCACGAATATTATACAAATCTTTCTAAAACAGAACAAAAACCAAACCAAGAATTCCGTAATCAGTTACAACTGAAAATAAAGAATGTTAACTCTGACCTACAACCAGAAATTAGTAAAAATGAAATAAAAAAGGCACTCAAAGAAATGAAGAATAACAAATCTCCTGGTTAAGATGGAATAACTGTGTGAATAACTGAATAAATGCTAAAATGGGGGGGGGGGAACTACAGTGGAAGTCTTATATGTACTAATGAATAAAATATTGAACACAAAACAAATACCCACCATACGGAACGAGGCAATAACACTATTACTATTTAAGAAAGGCGATAGAAAAGATTAGAAAAACTATAGGCTCATAACGCTACTTAGTGTAATGTACAAACTGTTAACTTAACTACTAACAAACAGAAACTTTCTAATATAAAAATCAAGCAACAACATCCATTACAATAGTTAAACAGACAGAGCCTATTAAGATACGGCGAGGAGTCAGACAGGGTGACACGATATCACTCAAACTATTTAATCAAGCTTTGGAAGACGTTATGAGGAAATTAAAATGGGAAAAACGGGGTATTAACATAAATGGTCAATAACTGAATCACTTGAGATATGGAGACGACATTGTATTAATAACAGATAAAAGGGAAGAATTACCTACAAAATATAATTGATGAATTAAATAGCGAATCAACAAAAATAGTTCTACAAATAAATTATAATAAAACAAAAATTATGACCAACCAACCAAAAGAATTAATAATTTCAATTGCACATACAACTATACAACAAGTAACAGAATATGTATATTTGGGATAACTAGTTAAATTAAAGAAAGGAAATCAGACCGGAGAAATAAAGGAAAATATGGAAAAAATAGCAAAGACCCAAAAAGCCATGGAAAGGCAAATGCTGAAGATCAGGCTATCAGACAAGAAAAGAAATACTTGGATCCGCAACAAAACAAAAGTGACCAACGCAGATGTATCAACGCAGATAACAAAACCTAAGTGGAAGTTCGCTGGACATACCATAAGACAGAAAGACGACAGATGGAATAAGATGATTATACACTGGAGACCATATAGTTACAAACGAAAAAGAGGGAGGCCACAAATGAGATGGTCAGATGACTTAAAGAAACACACAGGCTCGAAGTGGATACAAACTGCCTACAATAGAGAGGCGAGGAAGAAGGAAGAGGAGGCCTATGTCCAAAATTGGACAGCAAGGGTTGTATAGAGAGATAGATAGAACAAAAAGTTAAATTTGTTTTATTTATTAATGTTTGTATTTTGAAAACGATTTCCAAAGTAGAAATTGAAACGTCAATAAACTTATTTTAACCTTTAATTCTGATTTATTTTCAAGAACATAGTAATCATGTTAAAATACCACAAGAAAATAGCTTCAAAAGAATTTAAAGGAGATATTTATAAAAAAATAAGAAATATAGATCGTATGCGTACAGTATGACTATTGTGTATTGTGCCGATATATACAATCAACGTTGGGAAAACCGTAATTTCTCGGTCATAGTTTAGAACAAATATATGAATAATTCATTTCTAATTTATTACGAGGCCAGGCGATGAAACGTTTGTTTTGGTAATTTGGTTATCTTTACTGGATTCATTTACATTTTATTCATATAATATGAGCTCAGTGTTATGCCTATGAGAGGTGCCTGACTAAAATTCAGTTACTTTATCTGGCACCTTTTAATCGCTTTAATGGGGAAAAAACTGCCAAGTTTAAATTCCTTATTTTTTTGGAAAAACTAACAACAAAAATGTAGGTATATTTGGTTAACCCTTAACTTGGCGCACACATGTAAGAAGAGAGCCCTGTAAGAAAAATGTTTTTAAATCATGGATGTGTTGCTTATGTGAGTTCATTTTAAAAAGGTAAAAAGAAGTAATAAGACTTCTCTCTCTTGTCGTTTCCTCATTGCTGAGGATCGTGATTCCCTACAATGCGGGCTGTCAATTCTCTCCATCTCTTGCGATTTTGGGCTGCTCTCATGGACTCGGAAAACGTCTCTCCAGTGGCTTTCTGTACTTGATCTGACCATCGGATAGGTGAGCGTCCTCGGCCTCTACGTCCTTCTACGTTTCCGCACACAATTAGTCTTTCTAAGTTGTCATTGTCTCTTCTCGCAATGTGGCCAAAAAACTTTAAAACATTTGCAAGACACTGAGAGGAGAGTCTGGTCTGAATGTTTAGCTCTTCGAGAATCGACTGATTGGATCTGTGCTCCGTCCACGAGACGCGTAGCATTCGTCTCCAGCACCACATTTCGAATGCGTCAATCCTTTTTTTTTTGGACAAAGAGCGGTCCTTCCATATTTTTGACAGTCGACTTATCGCGTTCTTGGCCATTCCTATTCTTCTGCGAATTTCCGTATGGCAGGAGGCTGCATTGCTTAAGGAAGATCCTACATACGTGAACTCGTCTACTTTCTCGAATTGATTTAGGGCGCCTGTTGTTTGGAGGATATTCGCGTGGTCCACAATCATGATTTTTGTTTTCTGATTATTAATCTTGAGCCCACACTTGTTGCTTTCTGTTTCTACTCTCTTTATCAGTCTCGACATCTCCTCTTCAGATGTTGCTATCAGTGTTGTATCCTCTGCGAATCTTAAGTTTGAGATCTTTTTCCCTGCAATGAAAATGCCGCCTCTCCATCCATCGAGTGCGTTCCTCATTATGTATTCTCCATATAAATTGAACAGGTCTGGAGATAGTATGCAGCCTTGTCGTACACCTCTGCTGGTTTTGAAGGTATCAGATTGCTGGTTTTCAATTCTTATTTTAACTGAGTTATCTTCGTATAAGTTTTTAATTAATATTGCCAAATGATCTGGAACTCCCATCTCATGAAGAACTGTCCAGAGAACTTCCACTTTACACAATCAAATGCTTTTTGGTAGTCTAGAAAACAGATTATTATTGAAATTTTAAATTCGCGGGCCTTTTCTATGAGCTGCCGCATATTAAGGATTTGCTCTCTCGTACCCTTCCCTTTGACAAAGCCTGCTTGTTCTTGGGGAATTTGGTTGTCTAAGTACTGTTGCAAACGGCGTTTAATGATTCTTAGTAATGTTTTGCTTGGATGGGAAATCAGTGATATGGTACGATAATTACTACACTTTGTAGTTGTTCCTTTTTTATGGATTGGTATGCACAATGATGTGCGCCATTCTCTGGGCCACTTTCCGCATCTCCAAATTTTATTACAAAGTTTCCACATTATGTAACATCCTTTGTCTCCCATGTTCTGAAGGAGCTCTCCCGTGATATCATCGCAGCCAGGGGATTTATTCTTCTTGAGGTGAGTTACAGCTTCTTCAATCTCGGACAGTAGAATTTCAGGTTCAGGGTTGTATTCAGTGTTTTCGAGGGCTAAAGTGTGGCCTAGATTTACGTGTTCTTCCCTGTAGAGCTCTGAACAATAGTTTTTCCATGTTTCCAACACTCTGTCGATATCACTTATGATAATACCATGTTTGTCCTCTATTGCATAATTCTTGGGTTTAAATTCTCTCGCAAGAATTTTCACTTTCCGGAAGAGGTCTTTGGTTTCATTTCGATATCCGTGATTTTCTATTTCTTGGCAGATTTCAGAGATGTATTCTTGTTTGTCTTTTCGGCATCTTCGTTGAATATCTCTGGAGAGAGCTTTATATGTCTGTTGATCACAGGGTCCAACTTTAAGTTGCTTTCTTTGTTCAATCACTTTCCACGTGTTTCTGCTGACCCATGGTTTAATGCTATTATTTATAGATGGTTGGCGACATTGGTTCACTGTTGTTACGATGGTTTCTTTAATATCTGTCCAGGCTTCATCCACGCTTTGTTCTGACTGATTGTTCCCTATTCTGGTTAGTGCTGGTTCAATTATCTCTTTAAAGGTAGCTAATTCGGGGTCCGTTAGCCCAAAAGAACGGGGAGAAGCTTTGCGTATGTTCTTGAAACGAATTCTGTAATCTGACATCAAGAGCTGGTGATCGCTTCCGCATTCTGCTCCTGGAAATGTTTTTGCGTTGGTAATTGAAGACTTCCATCTCGAACTGATCAGAATAAAGTCTATTTGATTTCTTGTTCTATCTCCAGGTGATTTCCAGGTATAGAGTCTACGCGGATGATGTTTGAAATGCGTGTTCATTACAGACAATTTTCTTTGGTTGCAGAATTCTAGTAGTCAGAATTTTCAATGAGTTTCACTGATGCCAAGCATAGAAATTCGATAATCAGCCATTTCTCTCTCTATTATATGTAACTTTCCAGGATGTTGGATTAAACCTCGTATATTCCAAGTTCCAAATCTGTTGGTTTTCCGAAGAGAGATTTTATTTAGTGTTCCAATAGTCCTTTGTGCACCTGCGACCTGGTTCCCTGTCGCATTGAGCCCGGTAGCCCATTTCACATCTCCCACCCCGGACGTGGAAAGACGCCGATTGTCAATCGGTTCGCCTGACTGACCTAATCTAATTTTGTAACACTCCATATTGTAGAAAATTGTCTTAGGAATGTAGTGAAGTGGTTTCCTCTTGCCTACTTCACCGCTGTGCAGAGACCGTGTATGTGGTTCCCACTGCGCTCTCTGATGTCTGATCCATAACCATACCAGTCCCCATGACCTCTGCTCATGCTCAGTTTTAAACATCCAGCTGCCGATGTTTAGTTTGCGTTTGGGTTAGACGCTACCCAAACCTATACTTAATACGACGCTACTATAAGACGCTACCAAATAAGACTTACTCACAATAAATATAATTTTGCTACCTCAGACGACCGGTTTCGCTTTCTGAAATTTGCAAAGCATCATCAGGTCGGTGGTACAAAGTAAATTAAATGCTGAAATTATAAAAAGCCCATATTAGGGTGCTGTCTTATAAGGATATAGATAAAAAGTTATAGATCAAAAAAAGTTTTAGTAATTATGCCAATATTACATGTCTGTGTTAATTAATATGCATAAATTGCGTTTGTAGACAGAGTAACAACCCACAACTTGTTAAGATAAAAAGTTTATTGAATTGTGATACATTAGAAATAAACAAAATACTACTTACATTTCGGTACAAGAATTGCTATATAGTAGTTGGTAATTTATAGTTCAAACTTTCTTTTATTACTAATAATAAAGTGACCTTCGGTCAAAGTTGTAACTCTCTAACAACTTAGGAGGAAGTTTCTTGAGGGAATGGGTGTTAACAGATGATGTAGGAGTAGAGTATATGTTATTGTTTGTTGAAAGAAAATGTGATGTTTTATATTATTTAAAATATTATAGTTATTTATATTTATTAAAGAGATATATTATGAAATGTGTGTTAAATTATTGAATTTTTTTAAAAGGAAGAGGACTGTTATATGACGATAAATGAAAGTAGTTGTAATGTTTTGTGGGTGTGCAATTTCTTTGACTTGTAATTATAAACCTTTGATTAAGAACCTTAAGAACAAAATGCAAAAATAATGTTAAGGCAATATGATTAAAACAAAAGATTGGAATCGTTAAAATAATTTTTATTGATTCTACCGAACTTGGAATCACACTATTGCCGGGTGAGCTAAAAAAAAACGTTCTTGGAGCCGAATTGATTATCAAAAGCTCAACTCCAAGATTACAAGCCATTTTCTTCTAGCACATTTTACAAGACCTTCGAGGAGCTGAATTTGTCTTTACATAAAACAAAAAAAGGACAATGCGATAGTTGTGGGGCATACAAGCTAAATCACATGACGAGTACTAAAGAAGATTTTGAAACCCATAGAACAAAGAAAGACGAAGCTAGAGAAGAAAAGTCAAAAGATAAAGTGAATGAAGAGCACGTATACACAGTTGATCATTGCCAGTATATTTTTATAATAGATAATTTTTTAATGAATATTAGGTTTTAAAACCTCGTAACTCCCTAAGTAAAAGTTCGCAAACCATTTAACTGTTAAAGTAATACCACGTAACTCCATAACTAAATCTGGAAACACTCCTAACTCCAATAAAAAATTATATTTTAGGTATATTTTTACAAAGAAAAGATCCTACTTATATTAGAATTATATTGAACGTATTTTTAAAAATATAAACTCAGTATGGCCTACGTTTTCAATGTTATTTAGTTTTTTACTGCTTCTGTAAAAACAGGATAATGTGATTTACGAGGTTTGTTAATTAGGCCGTCGCTATATTATATTTTCAACATCTTTTCCTAAGTTCCATAAAATGACAAAACTATATTTATCTCAGAGAAAAGATTAATCAGTAGACAAGTTTCTTTATGAATATCCAAGAAAGTACAATATCTTTATGTATAAGTAACTAAAGTATTTTTATACATATTTCGGTATTATATGGAGCTTCTTCTTCTTGTAGTTCGTTCTCCTATCGGAGGTTGGCTATCATCACAGCTATCCGTACGTTATTAGCGGCTGCTCTAAAAAGATCTACTGAGCTGCAACTATACCACTCTCTTAGGTTTCTTAGCCAGGAAATTCTTTGTCTTCCTATGGATCTTTTACCTTTGATTTTACCTTGCATTATGAGCCTTAATATCTCAAATTTCGCACCTCTGGTAATGTGGCCTAAATATTCCAGCTTTCTTGTTTTGATGTGCTTTATAACCTCGCAATCCTTTTGTAGCCTTTTTAACACTTCTGCATTTGTAACTCGTTGGGTCCATGGTATTTTCAAAATCCTTCTATATCACCGCGATTCTAACTTCTTTATATTATCCACTTTTAGTGTCCAGCTTTCCATTCCATACAACAAAGTCGAAAACACGTAGCATCTTAAGGCTCTAATCCTCAGATCCAGAGGAAGCTCTCGATTTCTCCTTAAGGTCCTTATTTTTCTACCTTAGTCATTGTTTTCATTTACCCAGGTTCCCAGATATATGTAGGTATTTACTCTTTCTACTTATTTTGCCTCGATATCTAGCCTTCCTATTGTATGTTGCTTAGAAATAATCATGAACTTGGTTTTCTTAACGTTCATTTGTAGTTCATGTTTGATACTGACTTGATGTAATCTATTTACTAAGCGTTGCAATGCTTCTAGACTGTCTGCAAAAACAGCGGTGTCATCTGCGAATCTTATGTTGTTTAAGATTGATGTTGTACAGGTTGATTAACAATGGGGACAGCATGTAACCCTGTCTAACACCTCTTTTGATTTCTATTGTTTCTGTATCGACGTTTTCTATTCTAACCCTTGTTTTTAATTCCAGTACAGATTGAAAATAGCCTGTATCTCTCGACTATCCACATTCTTTTCTTTTTACAGTTTTACGAGTTTCTAATGTTGTACTTTATCATAAGCCTTTTGATAATCTATAAAGCAGATATAGAGATCCTGGTTTTATTCTAGTCGTCTTTGTGCGAGAACGTTAAAAGCAAACAGAGCCTCTCACGTTTCTAGTCCTTCTCTGAATCCAAACTGGGTGTCATCTATATCTTCTTTTATTTCTTTTTGTATAGTCTTCCAAGTATTATTTGAGAAATATCTTAAATGTGTGGCTTATCAAAAAAATTGTTCTGTACTGGAGCATTCTGTCGCATATACTGACGTTGGTAGTTTACAAACGTGAATAGCAACCGATATTGGGGTTTTATTCCTGTTGTATATACTTTCTTGAACAGATCTAATCTGGGCCTACTGATTTTGCAGTCTTTGCATTTCTAATTGCCTGTTCTGATTCGCACAGTATTATTTTCGGTCCTGTTTGTTCCTGTGGTTCTTCTTGTATCATTCTATTATCGTCGAATAATTTCATTATGTATTCTTGCCAACACCTTAATTTATCTATGATGTCTGCAATAAGTTTACCAATATCATCTTTGAGTATTCCATAGCGTGCTCGCTTTTTAAAAGCTGTCGTATTTTTTATCATACTCTTCTATTTTTATGCATTGATCTGTTAACCACTTTTCCTTGGCCTTTTTTATCTTATTTTAATTCTACTGTGTAATTCTTGATATTTTGGCTCATTTTTTCCTTTTGCCTTGTCTCCTATCTTCCATTATTGCTAGAATTTCTAAAGTCATCCACTTCTCTTTTTTATTTGTCTTTTCAGGCTTTCTTCTGTAGCGTTTAGTAATGCCTCCTGGATATTGCTTCACTTTATATTGAAATCTTCTGATGTTAAGATTTCTTCTCTCACTTCTGTTAGATTTGAGTTGACTTGTTGAATTATTTTTTCTAAATTTTGTGTAATCAAACGTTAATTTATTTTTAGGTATTACAATATTTTTTAGTTTTACGTGGATTCTAGCTATCAGCGGGTTCTGGCTAGAGTTGACATCTGCTCCAGGGTATGCTTTTACTGCTTGAATTGAGTTTTTGTATCTATTTTTGACTAATATATAGTTTATTTGATTTCTAACTATGCAGTCTTTGTTGTCTGCAGGAGATCTCCAAGTGTACAATCTTCTATCGGGTAGTTGGAACATTGTGGTCAGTATTGCAAAATGTTCATTTTACAAAAATCTACAAGTCTATCCCCTCTTTCGTTTCAGGAAAGCAAGCATTATATGGTGCAACTTTTACGTATTAATTCGTAAGCTTTTACTAATAAATTTGTAATTTATTTAAATTTTACAATGAACTGTTTATTTTATTATCTTTCTTTTTGTAAGCCTCGTTCATAAAATTTTACAATTTTCCCTGACATCCTACCCGTACGCAAAACTTGTTGCTAAACTGCTAAGTTTACTAGTTGAATAAATTCGTTCTTGCAACATTTTAATTCTTGTTGCTATTTTGGAGTAACAGAAATAGTTCAAATGAAACAGTTGTAGCACAATATACCTCCCAGTAAAAGTGATAAAATTTGTAACAGTTATAATAAAATTTTTTTCTACTCTCTTACTAGTAAATTGTATATTACCTACTATTTGGATGCTAAGTAAATGCATCATAACAGATACTGACACGTAATGACTAGCACGTATAAAAAAAATTACGCTTCAGTTCTATAAAAATGTGTAATATCACACAAGCCTTGTAAGTCAGTTGGTCGAGTTACCATGGAAACGAATTAACAGGCGTTGTTTTGACAGGTTAAAAATTATTAATCTGTCAGTGTAAATATAGTGGTAATTTAATTTTTATTTTTATAAACAAAAATAATGGTAGAAAAAGTATAGTACACAACTTGAGTTGAAGCTTATTACATGCTTGTAAAATTACTGCGCTCGCCGCTACGCGGCTCGCACGCAACTTTTTTACTCGCATGTAATAAGCTTCTTACAACTCTCGTTATGTAATATACTATTACCTACAATTATATTCATACCATAAAAATAGCAACGATAGTTATTTTATAAACAGTTAATAGTTTCCCCAATGCTTATATTTTTCCTTACGATTTACGTAGTCATGATTTAAAAGTTATAGATTCTAATTAATTAGACATTAAAAAAGTACAAATACACTAAAAAAGTTTTTACAGTATTGACAAATAATTTGTGTACCACTTTTTTACGAGCTGTATATAATTTGTATTAAAAAATTAAGACAAAAATTATTAAAGAATCAATGAAAATAGGTTCTACGACCACTTTTCAATCGATAGTCATTAAGCAAGCAGGTGGCCAAACAAACTCGTTAAAAAACTTGGACTCTCTTTCGTTACCGCTGCAGTGATT
Organism: Diabrotica balteata; assembly: GCA_918026665.1. Lineage (NCBI taxonomy): Eukaryota > Metazoa > Arthropoda > Insecta > Coleoptera > Chrysomelidae > Diabrotica > Diabrotica balteata. The sequence continues at coordinate 113,838,557 of OU898280.1, read as the reverse complement.
ACGGCATCTCATCTCATTACGGTCTGGCAGGTGTAACAGCATCTTCGGAATTTCGGCAAAACTCAGTTCACCTGTTCGACGATGCACTCGAGTGTATACTTTTTTCATCTTTTTTCACCTGTCTGTCTACCCACCGTGATAATTAGACTTTTATTAAAAACTACAGGTGCAGAAAAAGTAACTAAATGAAGAATGAATATGAAGGATAGATACATTCGGGGAATAATCGTTTAATGTGTTTTATAGATTACACAGAAATATACAGTGATTATCTTATTTCAGACAGAAATTTAGACACAGTTAAAATTATTTTCGGTTAATTTCATTTCTTATAAATACATCAACTTATTTATAAATACATCAATACCTCATTTTCTCTTATTATCTTTTTAAATTTTTTCAATGTGTTTTATTCGTGAGTATTTGCAACTTTTAATCTTAAAAACTCGAATTACACATCTGAATAACGTAAAGTCGTTTTTAGTGTGTGAAAATAAATCTTTGTATTATTAAAATTTTTTCAAAATATTTTATGTTGTTTTTGAAATGTATTTAAAAATTAAATAAAATTCCTATTAATGAATTTTAATACAATTAATACCAAGAGAAATGATTGAATTTGATAATGGAGATATCTGGATAATTTAAATTACAAACGTCAAATTACTAATTAAATTTTTATTATATCTAAGAGTACAAACTACTTTACAAAAATTAACAGAAAGAAAACAAAAAAAAACAATTATTGTTTTGTTTCAAAATTTTTTAAGACTTTGCAATGTTGTTTTTTATAAACAAGTTAAATTTTAATTATTTAAATTCTCAAATGCCTCTGTTCTCTATACATTTAAATTATAAAGATGGAAATGTACTTCCATTAAAACTCTCAAGCTAAATATTGTTCTGAAGCCTTTTCTTGTGACATTTTAAAGTAATTATTATTTAATATGGGAATAAGCCACAATTAAAGGTTAAAGTAAATGTATTGAGGTTTTAATTTCCACTTCGGAAATCGTTTTCAAACTACAAACATTAGTAACAATAAAACACTAAAAACTTTGTTTTCAAACTTCCACAAAATTTATTTTAAAACTTATCACTACAGCAGTTTCGGCTGATTGCCTTTCTCAAGTGATCTATTTTTGGCTTGGGTTTACAAATTTATAGTCTCTAATGAAATAGGTTGAGGAGGGGAGAACTGTTTGTCTCAAGTTGGTCATTCAGAATTATATGTGTGTTTTTTAATTTGTTGATTTCCATAGATTCTAACAAAGATAGCTTAAGGCCTTTATATTTCAATGTGAAGAATTTTAAATTTGTCATTAAAAGAATGATTATGATCTAGAAGGTGAAGTGCGTATGTCGAATCTGTTTTTCTATTCTTGAAAGCCCTTTTATGTTCTGCTATTCGTTTATCAAAGTTTCTACCAGTTTGACCGATGTAAGTTTTTGGGCAGTCGCCACATTGAAGTTTGTACACACTACTATTTAAGTGTTTTTTATTTTGGCTCGTGTTATTTTTAATATATTTGCCTAGGTTGTTATTTGTTCGGAAAGCTGGTGTTATTACTTTCTTTTTTATGTGTTTGGCAATTTTTGTTGTTATTTTTCCTGTATATGTAATCGAGCAGAAGGTACTGGGTTTTTTCTCTGGTGGTGGAAATAATAATTTCAGGGCTTTCTTGTGTAGTTTTTGATTTAACATTTTATTAATTGTTTGTTCGTTGTATCCGTTGTTTACTGTTATTTGCTTAATTATATTTAATTCTGTCTCAAAGCTGTATTTTGACATCGGAACTTCTGTTAATCTATGTAACATACTATGATAAGCTGCCAGTTTATGTTGTGTTGGATGGGATGATAAATTGTGTATAGTCGTGTCACTATGGATAGGTTTATGAAATATGGAGAAGTCGTGTTTGTTTTGAAGTCTGCTAATTTTTAAATCTAAAAAATTTATGGTTTGATTTTGTTCTGTTTCTATTGTAAATTCAATATGACTATCAAGTGAATTAATATACGATAAAAATTGGTCGAGTTGCCTGTTAGTTCTTATGAAACATACCAGTACGTCGTCTACGTATCTCCACGAATATAAAAATTGTTTGAATACGGGATGTTTTAAAATCTTTGTCTCTAGATGATCCATAAAAATATCTGATAGCAATAGGCTTAGAGGATTACCCATTATAAGTCCTGCACTGTTATTTGTATATATTTTATTATTAAATTTAAAGTAGTCCTGGTTAATGCAAACTTCAAGAAGATGTAAAATTCAGATGTAATTATTGGATTTGTACTATTTTGGTCTAAAAGGTTTTTTCCTAGAATAAAAGTTTCTGTAGGAGGGATACTAGGAAAAAGATTTTTTACGTCAAATGAAATTAATGTGGATATTAAAAATGAAATCGGCAAATCCTTATAAGACTTAGCCAAAATGGCTTGTTCTAACGAAAATTCATTTTGGGGGACAAACATATATAAATAACGAATTTTGTTAACATATATACATAATGAATTTTCAACAATTGACTGAAGGTTTTTGGTTTTGAGGTTATTGAACTGAAGACCACTTGTGAATGATCATTCTTCAATGTGATTTATGGCTTTTTGGACATGGTTATGGAATATGGATGGTTGTTAGGTTCTTTCCTTTACAAAGTATAACTAAATCATCTGCATATAGCCTAGTTTTACAGGATGTTTAATTTTTGAGGTAATTGAATTCATAGGTGTAAGAAACAGAGTAGTGCTAAAGTTCGAGCCCTGTGGTATACCATTTTCTTGATTTTTTGTTGAGGAATATACGCAGTCTACTCTAACCCGAAATTGTCTATTTTTTAATAAGTTTGATATGTTTTGGAGTATAATACCTCTTATTTTCCATTCGCTAAGCGTTTTTAAAATTGAATATTTCCATACTGAGTCGTTGTCTTTACTAATGTCGAAAAATATTCCAATACAGTGTTGTTTGATTGCGAAAATAGAACAGAACAACTTGAAATGAGATCCTAGATTATACACAAGGAATTATACGAGGAAAATAACAATACCATACATAAAAGGATTATCAGAAAAACTTAAAAGGATAGGAAATAAATTCAATATTTGAACAACATTTAAAACAACCAATACATTAAGATCTACTTTGTCTAAAACCAAACCAAACAATGAACAAGAAAGGACAAAGAATTCTATTTATGAAATACATTTTGAATGAGATTAGTTTTATTTAGGTGAAACATCAAGGCCATTAAATATTAGAATAAGTCTTATACTAAAAATAGAGAATTTGATAGATCTCACATATGTAAACACGCATGGGATAATGAACACAGGGTTCAATGAAATAATTAAAAGAAACGGATAGTAAAAAGAGAAAAATCAAATAAGTGGCTCTAATTATGCTAAATGAGACCAATTGTGTCGCAAATTCCTTGGCAGAATGTAATAGGATCTGGTTACCCATATTAAAAGAAGAAGTTACTAAAATGAAAATACCAGTATTAGAAAGTCAATAATATAAGGAGAATACATCATTTATGATTTTTAAATAACAAATATATAAAATCAGAATTTGGTGTTTGCTGAAAGTAAACTAAATGCACGACCAAATATTTACTATGTCGGGATAGTATTAGAAAGTTTTTTCCCTGGTTTTTCCCTCATAATTTACTATGAAATCACTAACAAGATGTGTTTGGTTTTTTAAATACGAATTAATGCTATGAATTTTTCTGACGGATATTCTCAAGGTAAAGTTAATTTTATGTAATCGAATGAATTATCTTACAAGTAAAGTCGTCCCAGGAACGCAACTCAACAATATTGGTAATATCATATGAAAGTCATCTACTTTAAAATGTATAATGCATGTCTGAATTGTCAATATAAACGAGTCATATTAGAGGAATTTTTCACCAAGTAACAAAAAAACAAAATTAAAACTCAAAGTAATTTACTTTAACCTTTAATTTAGAATAATAATTATTCTCAACCTTCTTGAGAATAAATATTTAACTCCTTCCTTTGTTCTACTTACACGGAATCTAGGTTAAGTGTCCTAAAAATCCTTCATATGTTTTTATCTGCCAAAATTTTCTTATCTATGGTTCTCCCATTAAATGATATACTTATTTGTAGTTACAAATACTGCAAAACTCTAATACTACAAACTTCTTCCAATCGGCATTTCTAGTCCAGAACTACTTTTACGCCATTCCAAACTGCCGGCACTAGTTCACTTTTCAAGATTTTCTTGTTTTAAAGGTCAGCAACAGATAACCACATTATTTTCTTTCAAATCTTAATCAAATCAAAAATCTTTTCCCACCAATTTTTTTCAACCAATCATATTTTAGTCAAAATCATAGAAAATACTTATTTCTTAAGAAATATGTTTCAAATTTCCCATTTTTGTTTTTGATAGACGAATCTAACAATTGATCTGCTTATTTACCTTTCTTCAAAATTTGTTTAAGTTTTTAAATCGATCCTAGATACAAAAGAGATCTTGAGATGTATAATCTCTTACGTTTTATTCATTAAGACTGTTCAGAACAAGTAAATAGTTTTATCCATGATATTGACAATGAAATTACCTTTGTTTTTATACCTTCCTTAAAAGTACTATTACTTTACTACTTTGCCCATAGATCTCCATAAGAAGTGCGCATTGCTTTTATTAAATATTCAATCTATACAAATTGTAGTTATTCACTTATCTATTTCTAATTTAATGACATGGCTAAAGCATTAGGTATAAAACCATTTTTTGTTTTGTGTATGGATTATTGTAATACGTTTTCTTTAATTTGATGAAGCTTTTGTTGTACAGCTACCAGAAGAATCTTCCAAACCATATATTGGAACGTCATGGGTATCAAACCACGTCTCATCCAGATAAACAATTTCTCTCCCACTTTCTCTGTATTTATGAATTTGAATTAAAAATTATATCCTTCATATTTGAAGACAAGCAGATTCCATAATCACGTGGTGTTTATTGATCGTTTTTATTTTAAAACCGTTTTTTTAGAAGACATTGACCAAGTGTACACCTACACTGGATCTCTGTAATCTCAAGGTATTAAAGCATAGTGCCAACACTGCAGTGGGAAACATGATCAGATAACGACCGATATCGACCGACGTCAGACTGAGTGGCTTCTATCAAACTTGTTTGGTTTCATTCCGATTTTTCGTTCAGACAAGAGGAAAATGGCAGAAATGGACAAAGAAATTTTAATTATCTGGTGAGAAATGAGCCTCGTTGATGGGATCAGAGGCTCAAAACCTACCACAATCAGGACATTAACGCCAATTAATCGGAGTCAATTGGGAAGGGATTATTAGTAAAAAGTAAATATATAATATGTTGAAACTTTTAATTGTAGATTAAAACATAAAAGTAGTAATTATTATAATTCATTGTTTAGGTAATACTTATTACTTTAGCTTAATACTTTAGCAGTAATTGTTAATATTTGTCCTAAATGCATTTGTTTTGCTATGGAACAGCGCCTATTTCATTAAAATATGATGGTCGGATTTAGGTCCCATAATGTTGGGCATCACCCTCTCCAACGCAGCCGCACTATTCGCAGCCTTCCGGACCACCTCCCACATGTGCCCTCCTCATATTTCATTCTTATGCAATGTGACTCTTACAGTGGTATTCATAGTTGTTCGCCAGGAAGAGTCGCCGGCGGCTCTTCAGTTAGCGAACTCTCCATCGAGATTTCATCCCCTGTTTCATAGTCAATCTTCGGAGAACCGCTAGTGGGCGATCGGTTACTTACTACTCGATATGAAAACGTAGACGTATTTGATGACACAATGATTTACAGACCGAGAATGTCTTATAAAATTCACGGCTTTGCGCAATCGTACATGCGAACTAGTCGACTGGAGTTTACAATTTGCCATGTCTTACAGTGGTATTCATAGTTGTTCGCCAGGAAGAGTCGCCGGCGGCTCTTCAGTTAGCGAACTCTCCATCGAGATTTTATCCCCTGTTTCATAGTCAATCTTCGAAAAACCGCTAGTGTGCGATCGGTTACTTACTACTCGATATGAAAACGTAGACGTTTTGATGACACAATGATCTACAGACCGAGATGTCTTATAAAATCCACGGCTTTGCGCAATCGTACATGTGAACTAGTCGACTGGAGTTACAATTTGCCAAATTTTAATGTAATCGTTTCTACTCATTCATATTAATACCTATTATAATGTATAATATATTAAAGTTTTTAATATTGGTAATATTATTAAAGCTTTTAATATTGTTTTTTAATATTAATAATAATATTAAGTAATTAAGTACTGCGCCTTACTTAAAAAAAGTACGAGATAAGTAACTCGTTTTTTTTTATATGAAAGTGCAATTTTCTTGCAAATGCTTGGTTTTTTTTTATAAGATAATACAAATTGTATGAAGAGTAGCTAAGCGTTGGATAGTCAGTGGCGAATCTACGAGGAGGGAAAAAGTATCTTCTTTTTTTTGCCAATACTTTGACTGAACATAAAACCAAGAGAGGATGGAATGTTGTCAGACCATTAATAATATTGAATTATAACCAGTACGTGACAAAAAACGATGTAGAACATGTTGTATGGATAAAATTTGAAAAAACACAATTTACGAGTGTGCTAATTGTGACAAAAAAAAACCTGGACTATGCATAGGATATTGTTTTCGCAAATACCATTCAACCAACAGATAGATTGCATCCAGTATATTAGTTTAAATAAAAATTTTATTTTCTAAAGACCTTTTAATTGTTAGCTGATGAAGCTAGGATGCTGGTTGAAAAAGCCAAATTGGAAAAAATAGAATGAGAAAAAAAAATGATTATCTTCCAAAACAGTCGAGTAATTATGTGTGTTTTTTCATTTTTTTATTAGTTTAATTTCGGTAAGGCTATTATTATTTTACTCATATTTATATTTGTAAGTTATTATTACTTGTAATTACATTTATAGTTTATTATTACTCTTATTTTATACACATTCATATGTTACTCGTACATACATTTATTTTTCTTGATTTGTTTTTTATTTATTGATATTATAATGGGAAAGTGATAGGTTTTTATGAATTTTGAGTAGTATTGAGCAGGAAAATTTGGAATTTTAAAAAGGGAGAATTGTAGATATATTTTTATTACTTCAACACGGCTAAGTCAAAGAGCGCCAAACGGTGTAACATAAAATTGAAATCAATTAAAATGTTGTTCAATAAGTCTTCTTCGTACAATATGTCCAATATTTTGAGCTTGATTCGGTATGTGAAGTTCATTATCATCCAGTTCTTCTTCCACACTATCTTCACAATATTGTGAAGAACGGCACATACCACAATTATTTCTGGAACTCTTTCCACTTTATTATTTAAACCCTGACTCAAACAAAAAAATCTTTATTTCCACAATCCAAACAATCTCTCAATGGTATTTTTCGTTCTAATATGAGATCTGTTATACCTTATTTCTTGTTCAATTCCAGGATTTAGAAGAGGCGTCATTAAATACGCTAAACAAGCATAGCCACTATCTCCAAGAAGAAATCCTGTTAAACTGCCATTCTCGAAACGGTGTTTCACTGAACTATTATTGAAGATCATCGAATCATGTTCTCTTCCAGGCCAACGAGCTACAACATCGAAAATTTCCTAAATTGGGTCCACCCACTACTTGGACGTTTATTGAAAAATATCTTTTCCTGTTTCTATATACCTCGGCCATATTCCCTCCAGGACTTTTTATTGGTATGTGGGTACAGTCTATACACCCTGTTACTTTGGGAAAATTGCCAATATCGTAAAACAGCCTTTGGTTCATTCTCTGGTTTTCGAGACCTTCAGGAAATTTTATATATGTGGGTAATAGCTGAGCAAGTAGGCGGGAAATTTTAAAAATGCATCTCGAAACCGTGGGTTGTGAAAATCCTCTAAGATCTCCAGTTACAATCTAAAAATTCAATTAAAATTAACTATACTACGATTTACCATATCTAATATTAAAAAATATATACATATATCATGTTCTGAAAATATATTCTTTAATTTATCCTATCTGAAAATTTCCAGTAGCATAAAATCTCAAGGCAACTAATAGACATAAAATGGGTGGAAACGGTAATCACGTCGAATAATTTTCACCATTTCATTATATATTACTGGCAACATTATTTCAATAACTGTTTGTTTTCGAAATCTATATCTTTTTCTAAATTCATTATCATTATAAAAGTGTAATGGATTTTGCATGTCCCTTGTATATCTTCTGGGTACTTGTAATATATCATTTTGTTCATTTATTTCTCGGATAACTACATGATATTGATGTAAATCGTCCATTGCAAGCGTATGCCAAATTGACGGGCGAGTCGCCAGAGCATGCATAAACCTTCTCTGGCGAACCTTCGAAAATATCTAAACAGGGCATGCGTCATTTGAGTGTGAGATCACTGTGAAAGCGACTGGCGCGTATCCAGCGAAATGCCAGGGACTGTTCGGAGATAGATGTGTTACGCTTGCGTCAACCAGGCTGTAGGTCGACTATGAAACATAGATATGGTGGTGAACAGCCAGCGACGCGCTGGAGACGGACTATGAATACCAATACGAGAGTACGAGAGTGATAGATACTCTACTTGTTTCTTGGGAGTTAGACATGCTCCCGCACAGTTTAATTCAAAACACTTGGTCGGTTTCTTTTCCCCTTCAGAATGACGGCTTCGGTTTTCACTGCCGCAAGTTTCAGTCCGTACGGCGTCATCCATTTCTTTACTTTAGTTAATTACTATCTAGTTAAATCATGTCCGAAATTAATATAATAAGTTTAGCCAGGTTGAAGAAAAGTATGTCCGGACAAATAATCCGCGCGCCAGCCGCAGTGAGCAGATTATAAGCGCCAGCCGTGGAAGGTTAAAATGATTAGTAGGTTGTATGCCGTACGATAAAGTAGACTATTTTCACTAAGGGTGGCCGCATACAGAAAGAGCAAAACTGTTTTAGTCAAAAACGTTTTTGACTAAACGAGTCTGATGTTGATGATTCCATGTAAATGAAATGAGCTGACGTACACTGATTAGTCGTGTGTCTAAAGCATGTTTAGGCTCATTTAGTTTCAGTCAGTCTGTTTGATGTTGATTGCCAGATCGTCGTTTTGTGTCGAAACATTTTAATGTACGCAGGCGCAACGTGTTTTTGAAATTCCCTTCTTGAAACCGCTCGAGTAGTCAACAAGAAGCACATGTGGAAAGCGATATTTGGCTTGTTTATATTGTGTGTATCATGGAAGTCGGCGCAGAAAAATTAATTGTACTGATTGAGGCCAGGCCTCCTTTATATAATTATCAATTAAAAGACCCTTAATTATTGGAGCAAAAACTGGATAGTTTTTTTAGCAGTTCTTTTCTCATTTATAGGATACACCCAAAATTGTCTTTTAGTTTGCGTTTTTTCGTCCTGTACGAGCAACCACTGCCAGAAAACTAGTGCAATTTCGTCGTTATCTGTCGACATCTTTAATAAAACTGATTGCAGTATGGTCTGTGCAAACATTTTGTTTCTCTTGAAAACAAAATGTTTCTTGTGGAAACAAAAACGTTTTCGTTTCAAACAAAAACGTTTTTGACTAAAACAGTTTTGCTTTTTTCTGTGTGCGGCCACCCTAATAATAAACTAAAGATAATTTTCTGTAGAACACGGCTATAATTTAGAGTATGTGCAAAAGTGCAATATTAATTCTATTTAGTAAATAACAAGAATTGGTTTTATAATTTCTAAACTACTTTCCATTTCTATTTTCAGTAATCCTAAATAGCAATTTTATGTTTTTTACTGATTTTATTTTAGTTTTAGTCACTTAGAAATCACTAATGTATATTTTTTCACAAAATATATCTATCTATAATGTAAACAAAAATAACGAAAAGATCTAATTAGACCAGTTTCTGTCAAAACAAACAATAATGTACTTAGATTACTGAAAACATCGACCAATCTTTTTTAACTCAATAATATCTCAACATTTCTAAATGTAGATCTATTGTATATACTAAAAATAATTTTCGTTGTCTGCAAGCAACTTTGTAATCAGCTATATATTTTAAGTTCAGTATTAATTCAATTGGTTGATAAAATTTCGCTACAAAGAGCATATTGTTTGAGAAAGAATATTGTCTGGGATGAAACAGCATTCCTGATTCACATGTATATTAAAATCTTCTTCAATAAAACCAGAAGGAGAAATGAAAGAAAATACTGCAAAATCCGGATCAGTAATTCTATCAAGTCTAATTCTGGATTTCTGGAAGAGATTTTCTCCGCTTTTCAAATGAAAAGCCACACCATGCGGCGCGGCTTTGACGCTGTTAGTGATGCCGGGTCATTTCAACGGGGCAAATGAGAGAACGTCGCAAAATTTCTTTTTTTCTTTTCTTTTACGAGGCAAGCAGTAAACGTATACGCTCGAAATTAATGAAAAAACAAATCTCCCAACTATTAACTTGATTGTAATTTGGTTAATAAAATTAGTAATCCTTTCAGTTTTCCTGTCGTCCTGTTAATTTGTTATTGAGTTAACTTATACATTATATCTAGGTAATACAAATTAGTCAAATAATAAACAACGTAATATGTTTATGCTTACTGCGTCATATTAAATATGTTATGTCATAGTAGTTCATTATTGTGATTTTGTTGCTTAGTTATTAACTAGATAATAGTATTCTTTATGTTCGTGCGAGCATAAAGGGTATTTTATGACCCTCGCAGGCAAAAAGACAAAAAAATTCTTAAGACGTTAAACACGGATGTACTAAGTAAAAAAAGTTCCGCATGGACGAGAGTTTTTTTTATATTTTGTTATAGTTTATTTTTATGAACGAGAGAGTAATTAGCATAATTTTAACTGGTACCTCCGACCACTCCATGGGGGTGCTCAAGATTAATTGAAAAATTACTTTGAATAATTGTAAAAAATAAATGAATTATTTCAGTGTTATAAAGTGTTATGTGTATGTAAGCAAAAGTGACCTCTTTTATCACACACTATATTAGAACTGACTGGCCTACATTAAAAAGGGTTTTAAAAATTCACATTTTTTTTAATTTTTAAAAATAACAAAAGAGAAAAAGAGTTTTTAAAACCGTCTAAGGTATGTTAAATAGATGAATAAAAATATTAATATAAAATTACAGCTACTTGTTACAAATCCAAATCAGATTCAGAAGATGAACTTTCAGAACCAAGATTTATAATAACTGGCTCGATCATTTTATCAGTAATATTGTCCAGCTTCCACATTTTTTCCTCTTCTTTAATAGTGTGATTTACTGCCTTTTCCCAGTTTTCAGGTTTTACATTATTTACGGCCTCTAAAAAACAACTGTTTAACATCATGAATTTTAAAAGTGGTATTTTTTCTTGAAACTTCACTCTTTATCTGTGCCCATACCAGTTCAATCGGGTTTAATTCACAATGATATGGTGGGGATCTAAGTACTGTCATTCCACGATTTTTGCCAATTTCATCAATTTCGTATTTTTTAAATTTTTCTTTATGAAGGCCACACAACGAATAAAGTTCCTTTCTTATAGATTCGGGATGGTACGTAATATTTTTTGAACTCAGCCAATTCTGCAAGTCTTTTTTTAACCACTTGGTTGTGGGCAGTCCTACTATAAGTCTGGAGTGATAACTTGCATTATCTATTACTATTACACAGTTCTTAGGAAGAAGATCTATCATTTGTTCGAACCATTCTTGAAAGACATCAGCTTTCACGTCTTCATGGTAGTCACCGGTACGAGTTGATTTAAAAGTTAATAAAGCACCTTCAACAAAACCGTCTGAAACTGCCAATGTGTACTATTATCAGCCTGCGTCCCTTTCCTGATGGTGGGTTTAAACCAGTAGATAAGTTATTTACAAAGCGTGCCTTTGACTTGTAACAGTTTCATCCTGCCAAAATTTATTTGGTGTATGACCCTCGTTGATCCATGTTTCATCAAGATAAAATATTTTTCTTTTTTGGTTTCTCATTTCCTTTATGGTTCTTAGAAAATGTCTTCTCCATATGACAATATCGCTTCTTTCTAATAAAATAGACTTTCTGGATTCTTTTTCCAGCGGAAGCCTATTTCTTTTAAAAGTTTCCATAACGTACTTCGACTCATTTCTGGGTAATCCTTATTATCTCGAACTGAGACAAGAACTTTATCCAATGTTGGAAATTCTTGTCTAAAGAAGAATTCATGCACTTTTTGTCGAAGTTCTTCTTTAAAATAATATTCTATTTGAAACTTTGGTTTTCCTGGAGCATTACGTGGCATTTGAAAACTACCACATTTCTCTTCTTTAATAACTCTGTAAATCGTAGATTTCCTAACACCAAGTGTACTGCTAACTAACTCAACGGTCTCATCAACACTTTCACATAAACGTTTGTCTGTAAATGATTTAAAACAATTAAATATTAATGTTTTTTCATTAACTGTTAAAGGACCAATTTTTCGGCGTTTACACGGCACTTCCAAATTTTCCATAACACTAGTATACACAATAAACTGCACCTTGCAACTGAAGTACCTACTTTTAGTGAACTGTTAAGAATTTTGAATACGCCACTTGGACCTTCCTACAAAATGGAAAAACCCACTATCACATTTTCTGTGGAATAAGTTTAGAAGGTAATTATCTAGTCAATTACTGTCGTAGATTCCTGGAATTAAAGAATTAAATGTTTGATTGTTGAAACCCTTACTTCGTGGAATGCACTCATTTCAGATAAAATAAAACGTTTTATTTTATCTAAAGAATTAAACTTTATTTTGCAAATAGGTAGGTACTTATTAAACTTTTATTGGTTTTATATAACCAATAAAATAAACATCTTACATTTCTTGCAAATTCATTAGTACCTGTTAACCTCCATCACTCCGACACTGGCAACCTTATTTAGGGATTAGTAACCCTCACAAATATTGTATTCTATTCTGCTCCAACCTTTATATCCTGGTGGTCATACTCAATTTAAAATTGTTTTCCTATATACTTCTGTAAACTTGTTGACAAATATCTGTTTTTCATTGAGTCACCCGTATCAACAGTTTAGGGATTTGCATACATAATTTATTGTTTTATTACTCTCTCATACATAAAAATACACTATAGATAATAGTATTCTTTATGTTCGTGCGAGCATAAAGGGTATTTTATGACCCTCGCAGGCAAAAAGACAAAAAACAAATGGTGATAACTTCTTAACACGTTAAACACGGGTGTACTAAGTAAAAAAAGTACCGCATGGACGGGAGTTTTTTTTATTTTTTGTTAAATAGAATGCTCAATATGTATTTCTGACATATAGTTCAGTTATAATATTGCAAAATTTTACGTATTTTTTTTTTTCATTTTTCTCGTGACATCGCATTAATGTGTCGCCGTCTTTTCGAATATATCGGCCTACAGAGACGGTGAGACATGAATACGTGATATCACTAGACTTCGGCAAATATGCATATTGCATATTTTGTATATTGTGCATATTTTATGCAAATATTTCATATTTTGGCATATTTGTATAAAAGTTTGCATAAAGTGCATAAAAGTTCAGATTTTTATACTGTATTTGAAAATTTTTAAACATACCAATTTATTTCAATTCTTGTATAAAATTTTTGTAGTCATTTTAATCGAGAAATGATCTACGTAAAGTACGTAATCTCTACAGGTACAAAACATTTACAATTTCAACGAAGATCAATTTAAGTAGCCCTCAACATTCTTAGAAAGTCTCGGTCACTGAGGCATTCAGTTATTGGATAATCGCTAAGGGTTCGCTCATTTGCATTTTACGATCTAATCCCCAAATCTATCTACAATTTATTGTATCTTAACAGCAGGTAAACGGCTAATAGTTTTGTTCCTAATTTAGGGATTTTCCAAAATCTCCCAGTTTATTGAATTAGGTACCTAAACATTTCTAATTTGACGCTCAGATTTGTAAATCATTTTTGTTTTGATATTCAAAGCGTAAAACACTCGTTGTGCGTAACAAAAGGAAGATTGTGATTTTATAATGCCTAAAACAACCAGTGCTTCAACTTGGATTAAACCTTATAAAGAGCTGTCTATGGATATGGGAAAAACTCTACTGTTCAGTCTGTGGCAAAATTGTAAGTATCTAATATTTTCTATTAAATATCTAATATTTCATACTACAGGGTGTTTCCAAATGACACTTACAACGTTTGACTGTAGATACTTCTCGAAAAATTGAACAAAACGATATAGTTAATGAGGGGTCAAACTTATTTACTTTTCGAGATACAGGGTGTTAAAATTAAAAAAAATTAAATTATTTTAGTTAATAACAACAATAACTTTAAAACCAATAAACGTATTTACTTGAAATTTAGTACTCGTAGGTTGTTTTTAAATGAAAAATAGCTTCCTTTAGTGAGAAAAAATTGTCCATGGTACAATACAATGGTGTGTATTTAGAAAATTTTTCACCTTTACTTTTTTTTATGAAGTCAGCTATTCTAAAACACAATTATTTTTATTGTAATTGAATTAACAAAAAAAAAACTTTTGTTGAATTTTAAAATAAGTTATATGATGTACTAATGGTTAGTAACAAAAACTAATTTGTGGATTAATACTGCATTTAAAACACTTAGCGAGTGTTTTTTTTTCCAAACCAGTTATTTGATTAACCAAAAACACTTGTATATTTTTTATATTTTAAAGGTTGGGTTAAAATAAAGGTTTGTATTTTTATCCATAGATAGCATGTGAGAAGAAATTTCAGATAGACCAACATGTGAGAACTGCTTCACACATTGCAAAAAAAGGAAAAATAGGAGGAATACATCAAACTTCAATGGCTAAATGTTTATAATCTACTTCAAAAAAATTAGATGAGCAAGAAACTTTTAATGAAGACTTGTCTCGCGCATTAGTGTCTGCAAACATACCGCTTTCAAAATTAGCAAATGTAAATTTTAGTTCGTTTCTAAAAAAATATTGCAAACTTTATGTTCCAAGTGATCGGTCTCTAAGAAGAAATAATGTGAACGGGCTATACTCGTCGGTGTTAATTAATATTAAGGAAGAAATTGCAGATAATTATTTTTACATATATGTAGACGAAATCACTGATTCCTCAGGAAAGTATATTGCTCATTTATTGATTGGTGTTCTTAAAGAAGATACCTTACCAAAATCTCATCTTATTTCATGCCAGCAACTTGAGAAAACAAATGCTTTAACAATTTTGCGTTTTATACAAGAAACATTAGCAACTTTTTTTCTTCCGACAACTATTCCTTCTAATAAATTACTGCTTATTTTATCGGATGCTGCTCCTTATATGGTGAAAGCAGGACACAATTTAAAAATATTTTTCCTAGATTTAATACATGTTATTTGTGTAGCGCATGGATTAAACAGAGTTGCAGAGGAAATACGAAAAAAGTATTCTCTTGTAAATACCATGATATCCAGTATCAAAAAAGTATTTCTTAAATCTCCATAAGAATTCAACTTTATAAAGAAACGCTACCTAACATTCCTCTTCCACCATAACCTATTTTAACGCGATGGGGAACATGGTTAGAAGCAGCTAATTTTTATGCAGATCATTTTGTTAAAATAAAGAACATAATTGATACGTTAACAGATGAAAGTTCCAATCTCTTTTGGATTCTAAACAAACTTTTCAGAGTAACTTGCTTCAACAAGAACTTTCATTTATAAAATTAAATTTTAGTTTTGTTCAAAAAAACAATTACTCAGTTAGAATCACCAAAACTGTCATTCTTCGAAAGTACAGCATTAATAAAGGAATTTGCGTCATGTTGTCGGAACGTTAGAGGTAATATTGGAAAAGATATTTTAAAAAAATTTGAAGCTACTATGGAAAAAAATAAAGGCTACCATATTCTTTCTGAAGTAGTCAGTGTTCTAGCTGGAAATATTTCGGAAACAATTAATTTAGAACCAAATGTTTTGGTTAGTTTGAAAAATGCTCCCGTTACATCAGTTGATGTTGAACGAAGTTTTTCCATATATAAATATATGTACTCAGACAGAAGCCACAAGTTTTTGTTAGACAATTTTGAACACCACTTGGTCATTTATTGTTACCATAATTCTAAATAAGTTTATTCATACTTAAAAATGATGTAGTTACATTATAATAAATGTAAATCTTAATGAATAGTAGGAAATATTTAGTTATGTACACTTTTTTTTTAAATAAAACTTGTTACTATTTTACGATTTTTTTATTTATTTGTATCCATATTTTGTAAAATATTTGCATATTTTCGGGTAAACACGTGCATATTTATGCGCATATTTTCTACATTTTTATTTGCATATTTGCCGAAGTCTAGATATCACACTTTGCACATGTCAACAAGTTGGTTGTTTGTTTCTGATTTCATTGACTACGCACATTACATCACTATAAGTCGAAACTTTAAGAGAGCAGCATGGCTAATGGTGATTATGAACAACAGCAACGTAGGCTGCAAATATTGTGGGATGAATTGTTATCTGATGAAGATGATAAAATATGTGAATTTGGGAACGTTTATTTATCCAATAAGTATGTGCCTGATAGAAGTGACGCAACCTATAGTGACGAAGAAATTCCTACAAAACGTGCAAAAAAATTTGAAACCACTAAGGCGATCAATCTTGAAAGAGAACTATGCTCCATCCACGTCAGTTGAATGTATTAGTGAACTTACAACTGAACACGACGACAGTATGGTAAGTAAGCTTAGTTCAGATCTTTCTTTTTCGTTGGCGACATTGCTATTATAAGTCAACTGAAACATTTTTTGGATCACAGCAGTTATTTTGTTACAGACTGATCAAACTATTCAAGATGTGATAGCTCGAAATATATCGAAGACGCCGATGAAGAAAATAACATCACCAGGATACGCAAATAGTATGGGGACCCGTTGATGGTACTTCACTAAAAACGTTTGATTTCTCTAGTGTTGATATTGGAATAAAAGCTAAATTCTATGATAGATATGAGCAGACTCCATACGACTTTTTCAAACTATTTATTACAAATGAGATTATTGACCATATGGTGTACCAAACCAATCTTTATGCCAAGTAAGTGTTGAGAGACAAGCAGAAGCCAAAAGGTCAGGTAAAGGGATGGGTTTCCACTGATAACAAATAAATGAAAAAATTTCTTGGTGTAATTATTTGAATGGGTTTAGTTCAGCTACACGTCTAAAAGCTATTGGAGCACTATTTTTTATACGTAACAGGTAAAAGATCTCATGCCAAGAAACAGTTTCAAACAACTCCTCAAAGGGGAAATTTCAATAATAAAGAGGATGTGAGCTTTGCAAATGATAAACTTAGAAAGTTGATCCCATTGATCAATAAGTTGATGGAAACATTTCAGTACGTTCTTGTGCCAGGACCAGATGTATGTATTGACGAAACTCTTGTTTCTTTTAAAGGTCGTTTAAAATTTAAACATTAAATTAAAAACAAAAAGAACAAATTTGGAATTAAGATTGTACAAACTTTGTACAACTGGTGGATATACCTATAATCTTCAAGTGTATTGTGAAACCGATTGTATCAGTAATGCAACAGCGAATGTAGTCATGAGTTTGATGGACAATCTTTTGGACAAAGGGCGAAAACTCCATATGGATAACTATTATACTAGTGTGTATATAGCATCTCAATTATTGAACAGAAAAACACATCTTGTTGGAACTGTAAGGACGAATGGAAAACTGAACGCGAAAGAAGTTGTAGCTAAAAAACTAAAAAGACATGAAGTATTTGCCCAGGAAAGTGGTACAGGTGTCTTTATGATGAAATGGAAAGATACGAGAGATGTGCTGCTGTTGACCAAAAAACACACCGATAAGGTAGTGGGAGTGAGACAACGTGGAAATGAGACAGAAAAACTAAAAGCCATTGCGGATTATAACAAAGCTTAAGCTTATATTGAGCTTTTGGATCAATTAAAAGCATATTCGCATTCTCTTAGAAAGGGAACGAAATGGTACCGGAAGTTAGAGATCGAGCTAATTTTAGGTTATGTTTTAGTAAATGCATACTTCTGTTATAAGAAAATAACAAAAAATAAAATTCAGATTACTGAATTTAGCTAGCATCTTGCCGTTGATACTTTTAGATGTAACTCATGAGCTTGTATCACAAAAAACATCCAAAATCATGATCATCTTTTATTACAAGAGCACGCTAAAGTTCGATGTGTTGTGTGCTATGCTTTAAACAAAAGAAATTTTAGGACGACAAGAAACACAAAGCAAAACTCCAAGAACCAAAATGGCAGTGCACATCTTATAAACAGTTATTCTGTTTCATGTTTTTTTGAAACCCATTTTTTCTACAAAATCAAAGTAATGCGATTTTTTTTTCATTTATATAAAACTATGTCTTTATTTTTGTGACCAAGTTTTTGCTAAAAAAATGTTTTGTTTACATTCCATCCATTTTATTTTTGAAATACAATATCTCCTTATTGATGACACTCAGTTGACTGTAATTACAGAATGTGTCTAAACATTCCAGACCAGTTCACATTAGATGTTTCTATAGACGGATATTTACATGGATGTATAAATAAAGATGGGACTGGGCATGCTATGCACTCTGTTCGCCTAAATTTGAAGTCGAAAAGTTTATAGGCGCGGGGAAAGAGGCGAGGTGATAGACTGTGACATTTCCTTTTAAGTCATCGGCGTACCTTCCAATAATTGAAAGGTATTTGAAACAGTTTTTTCATTTGAATAAATAATGACTATTGGTTTGATTGCTTTTATTTTTAGTATCGTAAACATATAAAATATTTCGAATAAGTGAGAAACAACGAACGATGAATAATTTTAATTTTCAGTGTATAGAAATAAATATATTTATAAAAATTGATTTATACAAAAGAATAAAGATGGGGTAAATAAAATCGCAAAGTACTTTATATAATATTTTATTTAAACTAAAATAATACACAAGCAATAAAAAGTTTAAAAAATTCTTCCCCATACATTAACCTGTTCAGGGTATTGAGTAGTTCTTCTCTTATCCAGTGAGTGATACGTTGAAAAAATGTAGTGAATTATGGTTTATAACTCCAGATTAATTGTTATTTGGCAACATTAGAAGTCATGTTAGACATAGCAGTAGGCAGAAGAAAGATAAAAGTTCAGGAATATGTATTTAAGAAAATATTAATAAACGTAAGAAAACATAAACTATTGTTTAACAAAACATGAACAACAAACCACATATACAACAATATATAAACACATTAAACCTTATGGATGGGGTAGGTTTCTAAAATAGAAATATGCTTTATTGTCACTGAAAATTGTACAATTTTATGAACAAAACTTACAAAAAGTAAAAAAAATAACAATAACAATTAAAATTTACTAAAATTACAAAAATGGTCAATGTCATATAATAAAAGATAATAAAATTTACAATTCATTGCAAAATCTAACTAAATTGCAAATTGCATAATAAAACCTTAGGAGTTTACGAATAAGTTTTAGTTGCTGCATTTGATACCCAAATATATAATACTTTAGTTGCTTGTACCTAAACGTACTGTAATTTCTTAATTTCTCGTTAAGAAACTCTTCCACTGAATAATATGGTCTTTCAGATAGATAGGCTTTTGTTAATTTACAGAACTTAAGGAAAGAAGTTGTAGATTTAAGTTGCAAAGGGAATTAATTGTATAATTTTTTTGCCGAATATAATATAGATTTATTTACTAACTCAGTGGACGAAATCGATAAATACATATCAAAGGTTGAATTTCTGGTGGAAAATTCATGATTGGGTCTTGCTGAAAAAACATGTAGGTATTTACCAATTAAGAAAACAGTTTCTAGAATATACAAAGAGGGAAAAGTTAAAATCCCGTGATTTTTTATGTAGCTTCTAAAATGTATTATTTTACTGAGGCCAAAAAGATACCGTGTTGCTCTTTTTTGTAATTTAAAAATAACATTATATTGGGTAGCTGTACTAGAACCGCAAAAAGGAAGACCATATCGAAGATGAGACTCGAACAAAGAAAAATATGTTATTTTGGAAGATGCTAAATTCAGCTTCGAAACAGATCGTATTGCATAGCTGGCTGAGATTAGTTTCTTACTTAACAAATCGATATAAAGGAACCATTTAAGGTTGCTGTCTGTAAAAATACCATGAAATTTTAAAGAAACAACGATACTGATCTGGCTGTTATTAAGAAGCAAGGGTTGAAGAGCTCCTTTATAGGATAATGCTACTGTCTTATTCATGTTAAAAGAAAGTAAATTATAGTCGGACCAGGTTTTTATTTTAAGTTGATCAGAAGTTTTATTTGCATGAAAAGCTAAATATAAGAAAAAGTAGAGGACCCAGTACTCAATATTGCGGTACTCTACATACATGCTTTTGTGTCTAGAGTCAGTATTATTTGCTCTAACTGCTTGTTTCCTATTTCTCAAGCAAGATTGGAACCAATTCAAAGAAATACCTCGAATTCCGTAGAAATTTAGTTTTTTTATCAAAATGTCGTGAATTACACAATCAAAAGATTTGGCATAGTCTCAAAAAAACAGTGGCAGCGTAAAGATTATTGTTTAGTGCTTAATAGACCTCATGTAGTACAGAAAACATAGCATCACTGGTACATTTATTAGATAAAAAGCTGAACTGACTTCGTGATAAAATGTTCATTTCAACAAGAAAGGACATAAGTCGGGCTCTTATAAATCTTTAATCATTTTAGATAGGATGTAATTTTTGTTTTCATTCTTCTTACATATTGTTGTAAATACTTTATTTTACTTTTTTGACTCTTAACAGTATTTTTTAACACTCTAAAATGTTTTTTGATCCTTTCAGGTGTTGAAAAATCGCTGCTAGACATGTCTTCAATGGTTTTATTTCTAAAACATATAATTAGGTTTTCATAGTTATAATACTTGTTTTTATAAATTAAACTAAGAACTCACTTTTTATAAATATTACGTGGAACATATGAAAAGTATTATCACCAAGTAACAACTCTACAGTTTCAGTTTCTGATGCTGTAATGGTGCTCGAAGGTGCATTTTCTATATCTATACTTTCCTTGTTTTCTTCATTGTCATTTAAACATCTAGAATAATCAATTTATGTACATTAAAGAAAAATATTAAAATTGGTTTAAGATTGAAATAATCTTATACAAAATTTATCCAAAACTCACCTCCTTTTTAGGAGAATTAGATTTTACATTAAGGCCCAAGTCTGTCTCCATATTACATTTTTCAGTATCAATGAAACTCCTAAAATACTGTGAGTAATTTTAATATTAAAATGAAATAAGTAATTAAAATCCACATTTAGATTTATTTGTAAATTTAATTAACAAATTCGATCCAAACTCACCTTTTTGACGGTCCATAAAAATCATCCATATCAATACTACTGGAAGTTGTTTCTTTATTTTCCATATCGTTTGTAGAACTGAAACATTGAATTAATATGCTATGCGTGTGCATTATATTTATTATACTCTGTATAGTAAATTACATAGAAATTCGTTATAGTTACCTTAGTTCTGATGATTTATGATAAATATTTATTGGAACAGTTCCTTTCCTCATATTAACCCCTCCACTTGGTTGCATAATTAGATCATGCTTTCGAAAGTGTTCTGAGCAGACCATAGCAGTTTTGGTCACTTGTTCTTTATTTAAGCCGAACATAGACAACCACATATCTAGCAGCTGTTGATTCTTTACTGGGAACCTGCATATGATATTTCTTTGAAATTAATATATTTATAGCAATTATAGTGTAGATTAGAAAAAATAAATAAATGTATTTATAATACGACAAAATTTACTTTATTTCACAAAATTTAATTTCAATTCATGTCAAGAATTAAGTAATATCACATCCCTGTACTACGCTCATGGACGTAATTCCAATGTTTACTTATGAACGAAATGACAGTTCTGGATGAAAATATTAACAAATTCACTAAAATGTCACAAAAAAGGAAAATATCAACTCAAAGGTAAACAGTACAACGCCATATTCCTTTTCCTCAAATCACTACGATTGGTTAATATTACTAATAATGCCAAGTTTTACATAAAGTTAACATTATCAGAATATATTTTCTTTTAATAAATTAAAAAATTAATGTTTTTCTTTTAATTCCTTGGTTTCGAAATGAGTATATCTAAAAATAATTTATACTAACTAAATAATACATTTTTACCTATAAATTAAAATTAAATTATACTAAAAATCGAAAATTATTTCGAAGATTCACTTGGAAAAAAAATAATATGACAACGTCAATTGTGTCTATGACTGTGACGATCTCATGGCTTCAAATACAGATGTAAATAGCCCGGTCCTTCTTTATTTATACGTCCATGGATATTTATCACCTCCCATAAATTTATAATTATCGTGTGACTTTACAGTAAGCCACGCCGTCTTATTTTCTGTTTGACATAAGATGTCTATTGGTGTCATACCAGCTTAAGTTTACCGGAGAGTAAGACATTGCATTTATGTCTCACCGTGCTTAACGTCTTAGTAACATATATTATTATACGATATTAAGTATATATGTTACAAATATATGGTATATAAGTTACACAATATGGAATTACCTTATGTAGTCTTAATGTTAAACAAAACTACTAAATTGCCATAAATATCTATAATAACCACTATTACCCTTGCTAACAAACGTATTTTTATATTCAACTCAAACTACTGTCTTATCTGTTATCATTTGTCGTCCCTAAATCATAACAACAGAGCGGTTGGCCTTGAAACACCTCACCGCCAACTACGAAGTCAAACATATCGGCGCACCGATATGTTTGACTGCACTTATTATAAATCCTCCTCCTCAGTCCTAATCCCTTTTGGGATGTGGTGACACCATCAGGCCTTTACAGTTTTTTCACGATTTCCCTTCATCCTTCCTTGTCCTGCGCTAGTTGTTCGTCTTCATGTAAACCTTGGTTAATCAATAGTTTTGTTTGATCTACCCAACGGCTTGGAGATCTTCCCCTAGTCTATTTTTCAACTCTACTCTCGACTATCAGTTTTTGCATCGTTGCCTGTTCTTCTAGCAATGTGTCTAAAATACTGCAAATATCTCTGTTGTATTTGTTTAAGCAATATATCTTTAACTTTAAGTTGTTCTAATATCAGTACGTTAGTTTCGAATTTCGCAATTTCGAATTTAACTTCTAGAAAACGTTGATATTACAGATAAAATAAAAGATTTCACAGAAGATACAATGACAGCAGATATTCAATCGACATCCAATAATCTGCTTTTAGTTAATCAAGACAACTCATTATCTAAAGAATTTGACACCTCAATCAACAAATTCTTTTTTTGGCCAAAAACCGCAGAAAGAAAGTGCAAAAAGAAAACAAAAATATTGCCTTTCTGGTGCTCACTTCTTCAGATCGTCAAAATGCAAAGAGGTGTGAAATTGAAGAAAAAAACAGAATAAAAAAATTAAATTGAAACGAAAACAAAAGCGAATTGATGCAAAAGCAAACAATAGAGGTCCAAAAACAGGGAAATTAAGCTAAAAGAAATAGAAAAAATTGCCACAAGAGTTAATTCCGGGAGCAAAACTGTTGTGAAGAATAAAGAAAATGTTACAGTAAATACAGTTGATCTCTCCCTCTCTCTTCAATCCTGACAACCCAGGGGGAGTGTAGTGGTCGACGTGATGTCGTGTATTGTCCATCTCCAGAGATCTCTGTCTCTGGTCATTTCTTTTAATTCATACATAGGTCTTTGGCATATTCCTGTAATTTGATCTATCCATCTTGTTGGGGATCTTTCTCGTGATCTTCGGCCTTCTACCTTTCCTTGTATTATAAGTCATTCCATGTTTTTTGTGTTTGCTCTCATACCATGCCCAAAATATTTTAATTGTTGAAGATGGACTTTACTAGAGAGTCGTTGGCTAACTTTTAGCTCTCTTAAAATTGAATTATTTGTTCTACGGTCGGTCCAATAAATTCGTAACATTCGTCTCCAACAGAACATTTCAGTGGCGTCTATCTTTCTTCTATCCGATTGTCTCAGAGTCCAAGATTCACATCCGTAGGTCAGTATTGGGAATATTAAGCAGTTGTGTTTGTAATGACCCTGTGTTTGTGATTAATGATCTCAGATATAAGTATGAGCTCACAACCTCGAACCGGTCAATTGTGGTTATGTGTGGATGATTGTTGTGTAGTCTATCCACTATCATGATCTTTGTCTTTGATATGTTTAATTGCAGACCAAATATTTGACTTTCATTTTCGATCAGTCCTATAAGTTCTATCAGCTCTGCTTGACTATTTGCCAGAATGGCTGTGTCATCTGCGAAACGTAGGTTGTTTAGTTTATGACCATTTATTGAGATGCCCTTTTCTCATCCTTCAAGTGCTCTTCGCATAATATACTCCCCATATATGTTGAATAATTGTGGAGATAGTATACAGTTATATAGATATAGAGTAAATACAGTTGATATTGCAGATACAAATATTTTGAAAGCAGACACACTTATTGATCATACAAATTAAAGCTCTACTTTGAAAAGTGGAGTTAGAGTACATATACCAGATGTTGTTGTCCTCAAAGAAAAATAAGAATTGTCACGAAACCAATTTCCTGATTCTGTAGAGGAAAATGTTAATCTACCTAACCTGAGTTTTTATAAAATCTGATGTTTTATTACTATTAAAAAACCCTTACAAATTATTTTACTTTAAAAGATACCAATTGACAGTTTTATTTCAATTGGCAATTCCTTAAGTGGCCAATCACTCTACCCGTTACCCTATGATGACCATGTAAAAAATTCATATACTAAACTATTATTTGGCGTAATAATCCTATCTTTCAACTCCAAATTTCTGACCTCTTTCCTTCAAGTGTAAAAACTCCACCTCCCTGGTTAATCATGATTCCCGAAATCAATACGACGCTACTCCAATATAACAAATCAGATACATCATCCACTGTAATCGACAGTCATCTTTAAAGGAACTCGAGACTTACGGGAAAAGCTTTTGCATTTATACAAATGCCTCCAAATCTGCAAATGACGTGGGAGCAGCATTTGTCACTCCATATTCCTCTTCCAAATTTAAATTAATGCCAGTCACTTCTATATACACAGCAGAATTATATGCAATATTACAAGCCCTCATTCATATCAAAAACACAAACCATTCTTCTTCCGTCATTATCACAGATTCTCTAAACTCCTTAACAACAATCGGTCAACTATATACTAAGAACCCTATAGCCTTACTTGTCAAGAAAGAACTTGCTGCCTTACAAGAATCTGGTTCAGAAGTCAAATTTATGTGGGTTCCTTCTCACACGGGAATACAAGGTAATGAAAACGCAGACCTCCAAGCAAGAGAAGCTACCAAAAATGATCAAGCTATAATAGTGTGCTATAATAATAAAGACTATCTGCAGTGATATAAAAACAGTTCGTTAAAGAAAAAGTGATTAGTGCGTGGCAAAATAAGTGGAACTTATCGGAATCTAAATTAAAAGAAATTAAATCGACAGTGAAACCGTGGCCCTAGTAAACTTAAAAAGAACTGACCAAGTCAAAATTTCTCGACTTCGATTAGGTCATACCAATTATATATATATATATATATATATATATATATATATATATATATATATATATATATATATATATATTACTCATAAGCACCTAATAAGTAAAGAAGACATTCCAGTGTGTGATTACTGTCAAGTCAATATTACTGTTAAACATCTCCTAACAGAATGTGGAAAATATACAGTTAACAGACAAAATAACAATATTTCCAGTGACTTAAAAACAGTATTAGGTGAACATTTAAATACTAAAAACTTAATTAGATTTCTAAAAGAAACATCTTTATATAATTTAATATAATGTAGTAACTAATGTAAACTAATGTCGCTAACGACCCAGGTGGTAGATGCGACTATTATTAGTAAATAAAAAAAAGTCCTATCTTTCGATATTTTGGACTTAAATCGTTTTTCTTATGTTAAACTCTTCAAAATATTAAGAAGGTAAATCACAATAAAAATTAATTACTGCGATACAACGCTATTTATTTCTTGTGATACTAATGTATACATAACATTTTTAATTTACCTCTATGCTAAGTACTATTTTGTTAACAAATGCAACAGGTCAATACATTATTAACAAATTCAAGTAGTCAAATACACTATCGTGGCTGAATGGATCAAGTTATTTAAAGCTATTAATTAAATAAATAAAAAAACGCTATTTATTAATTTACAAAACAAGATATCTTCGTGGTGTACAAAATCTACACAAAAAGTAAATTTTTTTATTTATTTATTTTTATTTCTGTAATATACCCTTTACAAAACAAGCACTAGGCTTATATACTTTGTAAGACTACATTATAATGCACTTCCTAACTTTCGCGTGATTGGTTGGTGGATTAGTTGGACAATTTTATTGAGGTATTGTGGCACAGTATATCGCTAAACAATTTATTAGCAATATATTGTGGTATTGTTACAAAGCGGATGATATTCACATTTTTAGGATTAAGCTGACTAGTACAGTTTTATTAGAAATTAAAATTTATTTTTCTTTTGACATTATGTAGTTAAAATTAAATTCTGAAGTTGTGTTTATATAATTTTGATATGCTAGTGAGGCTTTTTTGTATTAGATATATAGATATTGTTTTAATTTTTTTGTTTAGGTAATTTTTTAATAAGATTTAGAGGTTACTCCTATTATTTTTATTTCTAGAACATTCATTACCATTATTATTCTCATTAGTTTTCTCTATGTTGAATCGGCTTCTCTAAGTATTTTCCTCTAAACTTTTCTGTTCTCTTTCAGGGACTAAGTACCTCCCCGCTTTTTGTATGAGATTATGGTTTTTCAGAAACATGTAATTTCTGTTCATCCCCTTTTTTACTGCCCTACATTCAGTACCATACATCATAGCTGGTCTAAAGGCAGTCTTATACAATTTATCCTTTAGTTTTCTTGTTACCTTTTTTATCACACATCACTCAATTTGCCTCTTTCCTTTACCTTTAATGAAAATATTAGAGATGAAACGGTAATACCGATCCTAAATCCGAACATTATCATCTTTATGAGTTCTTGTCTATCCAAGCCAACTACTTTATCTGGTCATGAAATTTCATCTTTAAAAGAATGTTTTGTTTGTATTCAACCTAATTTTAATTATTTTTCTTCAAGGACCTGTCTCCGCTACTCTTTTCTACTAATACCCAAGAGGTTCAGTTGTTATCTAATCCAGCACAAATGAGAATAAATATGGGCGAAACCCTGATTTTCACCCATTTTCAAACAAAATTTGCCAATTTCACACTGGAATCGTTCTAACACTATAATAGTTATTCTAACACTATTATAGTTGTTACTTGCTCATACTTCACTTACATATTCAGCTGGCACTCCTTTCCTACTTAATCTCTGCCACAGTATGTTTCTGATATCTTCATCACGTGCTTTCTCAAGTTTAATAATACTATGTAAATTCACTCTAAATTGTTCAATTATCTCTTTTAATAAAAATTGCTGTTGTAGACCTGCCGTGCCTAAATCCAAATTGACATTTATCCATTTTCATTTTTTAGAACCTTACACTGAATTCTGAGATTTTACCACAAATGTAGGATAATAAAAAGATATATTGGGAATTGAGTGCTATGAAAAATTGTCATTGTCAACAAAATGAAGCAGAGGTCCACTGGAAATTACTATTGCAAACCAAATAAAACACTAAATAGCTATGTCTAAAATGTCTTTATTCTTTATCCCTCCAGATACTGACAAAGAATGTAGCGTAGAATCTTTAAAGTAATTTTTAAGTTTTGTCCTCGTTTTAGTGTAGTGTTTTGTACAATTTTATGTTATTATTAATGTTTCCACATTTTACGCTTGCCGGATAGTTTATATTTTGACGAAATGCCCCTGAAGATGCTATTTTAAGCGAAAGTACTTGGGCTAGATTCAATTAACTTGTGCTCGATAATAGCCTTATTCTTCAAAGTTCTTTATTCTTTATTTAAAATCTGGGAAATCAAAGTAGGGGGGTGGCGTTATTGATGCAATGGCGAAGGAAAACCCCTCTAAACCTTGCCTAGGGCCCAGTACGTCCCGATTTAAAAATACAATTCTAATATAAAAGTCTACAAATAGCTTTATAACATTATTACTTAGCAGAGCTTTAAAATTCAGGCCTAAGCTAAGATGATGTATGGTACTGAATGCAGGGCAGTAAAAAAGGGGATGAACAGAAATTACATGTTTTTGAAAAACCATAATCTCATACAAAAAGCGGAGAGGTACTTAGTCCCTGGAAGAGAACAGAAAAATTTAGAGGAAAATACTTAGAGAAGCCGATTCCACATAGAGAAAGCTACTAAGAATAATAATGGTAATGAATGTTCTAGAAATAAAAATAATAAGAGGAACCTCTAAACCTTAATAAAAAATTACCTAAACAAAAAAATTAAAACAATATCTACATATCTAATAAAAAATGCATCACTAGCATATCAAAATTAAATTAAATAAATACATTTAAATAAATTAAATAAATAAAAGTAAAATAAATTTTAATTTCTAATAAAACTGTACTAGTCAGCTTAATCCTAAAATGTGAATATCATCCGCTTTGTACCAATACCACAATATATTGCTAATAAATTGTTTAGCGATATACTGTGCCACAATACCTCAATTGTCATTTTAATAAACACGAAACCCGCCAATTTTTAAATTGGGACCCACCAACTAACCAATCACGCGAAAGTTAGGGAGTGCATTATAATGTAGTTTTACTTAGTAGACTTTATCCAATTATAGGTAGATCTAAGCGTTTCGTGATTTTTATTATCGTTTCCCAATTCCTCCAAAAAGCAGACACACCCATCCATCCTCGCTGAGTATCGTATACAAATAAAACTTATTATTTTCGTTATTTATTACTTTCTTGCATGATTCTGCAATGATATACGGACGTCGTTGTTGTTGCTTATATTTATTTTTGTATTATTTCGCATCTGTTGTTGCAAACTTTCTTCGAGTTTTCGTAAGACGAATTGCCGAAAGTACTCAGACATGGGCGGTGCTACAACTTTGTTGATGAGTAGAGGTAAGCGTAGAATAAATTTTCGTTATGTAGAAAACTAGACCAAAGGGAAACACAGGACATAAATAATGCGCTTTGCTAAAAGTGTTAGAAATTAGTTTTTTAGTTTGACGAGAGATATATTGTGGGGTTGTAGGACGAAAAAAAATAGTGCAATATTACCAGATTCTAAATAATGTATTAAAATATATATAATACTAAACATAACGACTGAATTCAATAACAGAAAAAAATATTTGTTAAAAAAAATTTAATTCTGTTCATTTTTACTTATTTACATTTATGAGAAGGAGTTGTAAAGTTAATAATAAACTAAATAAGTCGCCATCTCTCTTTCCATACACACACAAACTAAATTATTCAATAACTATACTTATTTACGCCCTCTTCACTTGAAAAATATCGACTGTACGAAAAAAAATGGTAAAGGTGTTAAAGATAATATTAAAATCAGGTTATTCAATAACTATGACTAAACTATAACAATATTTATAATATAAATAATTATGACATTTTTATGGAGTCATTTGATCCAGCAAGAATCACATATAAATCAATACTACAGTATGTAATAACAACTTTATAAACTCTGCCATTAATTTTTATCGATAAAGGTGATTACTTAAGAGTGGATACATATCGGTTATTATCGGATATTGAATGGCTGTGGTACTGCGGTGTTGAAAGTAACGGGATACTACAACACTACCTTTTCCCCAGGATAACTCATCTCATTATGGCAGAACAAAACAAAACTCAGATGGCCCTCAGTCCCGGGCAGGCCTTAGATGGTCAGAGGGTGCGAAGAATCTCCCGGTGCCAAATAGATGATATCCAACGAATTTCAACATGGAATGTTAATAGTCTTTACGAACCAGGAAAACTACACAACCTTATAAAGGAAATGAATCTGATGAAAATAAATATAATGGGAGTCAGTGAAGTGCGATGCTTTGGATCTGGACAGTTTACGAAAGATAAGATTACTATGTATTACTCGTGTAATGACCCAACAGATAGACATCACCGACATAGAGTGGCTATTGCTCTTGACCGCAAGACTAGTAAATCGGTGACAGATTTTGTTCCAATTTCCGAACGAGTCATGTTGATCAAAATGACAGGCAAACCAGTAAACATAAATGTAACACAAGCATATGCACCAACAGCAGATAAGTCAGAAGAAGAAATAACTAAGTTCTATAAAGGTCTGGAAAAAGCAATAAGACTAACAAAGAAAGAGGACATAAACCTAATAATGGGCGACTTTAACGCCACGGTGGGTAAAGGAAGATATGAAGACATAATTGGAGAGTACGGCCTTGGAGTTAGAAATGAAAGAGGTGACCTGCTGTGTGAATTCTGCCATGGAGAAACGGTTTTGTCGTCATGAACACATGGTTTTAGCTCCCAATTCGTAAGTTATATACTTGGAGATCACCAGGAGACCGTCCAAATCGAATAATTAGAAACCGAATTGACTACGTTTTAATAAACAGAAGATTTCGTAACGCTATCAAAAGAATCGCAGCATATCCAGGTGCTGATATTGCATCCGATCATAATCCGCTAATAGCAGATGTGAGGTTAAAACTAGCAAACATTTTGAAACCTTTGAACCTTTGAAACATTTAAAACCTTTGAAAATTTGTCATGTATATCTAATTTTGCATTATCACAGCAATGAATATTCTGTACGATAAATCTGAAACGGTTTCGAGACATTTCATTTGCCACAAGGTCGTGAGTAGAATCAGGTTTTTTTCCCAGTACATATCCCGCCTAGGAACACTCATATATCCACTATATAATAAAATTCCAATAAAACCTTTAATTTCATTAGTTGTAATATCGCCTTCACGGTTATGTAAATTGGCGTACATATTTGAAAATTCAACAAGCATCTGTAGAATTAAATCATCAAAAAATAGGAAAAAATATCTACCGGGGAAATGATATTCTTTGGACCTTCTATTATACTCCATCTTAAAATCTTGCTATGTATATCTCTCTTGGTCCATCGATAGTTTTTGCGGCGTTTGCTCTTCTGTTCTTTTACATTTACTGTAGGAGCTACTTGTTTTTTGAACTTTGACGTATTCTTTTTATAGTGCGACAAAGGGAAAATGTCTTCATCTTCATTTATATCGGATTTGGTATAAGTTTTTGGATCATTTATGACTATCTGTGCCTCTACTCGTAGTTGATTTCCTGGCAAGTTACTTATTTCCACAGTATCTTCATCACCGCTGTACTCGTCAGTCTCTTCTCCATCTTTGGGTGGAAAAATAATTATTTCATCAGGAAGTTTATAATCTGACAGATTTTCTATCTTATCCATCAACTCACTTAGAGTGAAAGGTTTTGTCCAGTACCTAAAAAAATATTCGTACTTAGTATAACGAAAAACGCCGTTTTATATAATAATAGCTTTTCTATTATATAACTTCTTACATATAATATTAAAGGCATTTTAAATACATACATAAAATATCTTTGAAATTAAGAGATCTAAACAATATATTTTACTCACCTTCTATCAGTCATGTTTGGAAACTATAAACAATCTTTCAGGTAACCTCAAAAATTCTGCAGTAAACACCACACCAGATTCATAAAACAATTGTTATTTTTTTTTAATAAAAACGCTTCTTTTTAAACGAAACAGCATGTCACGTCTTAATAACTAGCAAAATAATTAAGTTGCAGGCATCTTTTTAGCGAAGTCTTTTAAAAGGACGGTGGTCTTAAATGGGTTAACAGACCACTGTACACTGCTTCTATATATTTCGGTTTATTATTTAAATTTACACTGTTTCTTACTTAAAACTAAAAAAGTTGTAGAAGTAAAAGTATTTCGACGTGAAATTTCAGGACAGGGAATTATATTTATTATTTACAAAATCTACCTTTAAACAAAATAAATTATTCAATATTTCACACTGAAATTTTAATCATTTTTTTACTACAGCTTGTCTTTTATCATTAATATCGTTAACAAATGTTACTCTAAAACCTTTTTCTAATAATTTAGATACATCTTCTTCTTCTTTATGTGCCGTCTTCTACCGAAGGTTGGCGACCATCATACGATAGGTTTCTCTGTTTTGTGCCGCATGAATTATGTTCGCAGCTTCTGGTATTTGAAACCATTCTCTCAAGTTTCTCAGCCAGGATTTCTTCTTTCTGCCCAAACCTCTTCTACCTTCAATCTTGCCTTCCACGATAAGCTGTAGCAGACTGTACTTATCATTACGGAACACATGGCCCAGGTATGACGCTTTCCTCCTTTTAACAGTTGTTAACAATTCCACCTCTTTACCCATTCGTCTTAATACCTCTGTGTTGGTCACTCTGTCTGTCCAAGGTATTCTCAGTATGCGTCGATACAGCCACATTTCTAGAGCCGCTAACTTCTTTATAATTGCTGCGGTTAACGTCCACCCTTCTACGCCGTAAAGTAGCGTAGAGAGTACGTAGCATTTCGTGGCGCGCCATCGGAGATTAATGCTTAGGTTGCGGTTGCTTAAAAGCTTTCTCATTTTGATGAATTTGGATCTTGCTATTTCAATTCGGATCTTAATCTCTACTTCTGGGTCCCACTTGTCATTTACTGTATATCCCAGATATTTAAATCGGTGTACTCTTTCAATACGTTCGTCTTCAATATGCAGGTCGATATGTTGAAATTTTTTTTTACTGATCACCATAAATTTAGTTTTCTTTCTATTGATCTTCAGTCCAAATCGGCTGCCAGTTGTATTAACTCTATGTAGCATCATCTGTAAATCTTCGATGTTATCGGCCAGTATAATAGTATCATCTGCATATCGAAAATTACTTATTGGTACGCCATTAATCTTGATGCCCTCATTGTACTCTTCTAGTGCCTCTAGAAATATTTGTTCCGTGTACAGGTTGAAAAGCAGTGGCGAAAGAATACAGCCCTGTCTTACCCCTCTAGAAATGGTTATGTTTTCACTCACCATATGTCCATTCTTCATGTGGGCTGTTTGATTCCAATATAAATTTTTTATAATCTGGATGTCCTTAGTGTCAAGTCCTGAAAGACGTAATAGTTCTATGAGTTTGTCATGTTTGATAGTATCGAATGCTTTCTCATAGTCGATAAAACAGACGTAAACATCTTTCTGTTGATCCAGGCATTTTTGAATCAAAACTTGTATTGCAAAGAGGGGTTCTCGAGTTCCAAAACCGCATCTAAAACCGAACTGTGTTTTACTTATGCTGTGTTCTAATTTTGCTCGTATTCTGGAATGGATAATACGCAAAAATACTTTAAGGGTGTGGCTCATTAAACTTATAAGGCGATATTCACTACACGTCTTAGAATTATATTTCTTGGGAAGGGGCACAAATGTAGATTTCAACCAGTCCGATGGAATTTGACCAGTATCGTATATCTTATTAAACAGTTCCAATACTAGATTCAGGTTGTTCTCGTTAAAAACTTTTAAGAATTCGACTGGTATTTCATCGCATCCTGTTGCTTTCCCATCTTTCGTTTGATCTATAGCTTTTATCACCTCACTTTTCAATATTTTTGGTCCATTCAGATCAAGAGTGTTCGTAGAAATATTACGATAATCCGTAAACAAATCTTTTATGTAGATTGCCCAAGAGTGTAACTGTTCTTCTTTATCTACAATAAGTTTATTGTTCTCGTCTATTAACCTACCAAACTGTTTTTTCTTGTAAGTATAAGTAAACTCCTTGATTTTTTTATGCATGTTAAAACTATCGTGTCTTCGTTCTAGCTCTTCTATCTCTTGACATTTTTCTTGCAACCATTTCTCTTTGGATTCTCTTATCTTTCTGCTGACAGTTCTATCCAGTTCTTTATATTGTTCGGGATTATTCTTATTTTCCCTCCTTCTGTCCATAAGGTGTAATATTTCATCTGTCATCCACTCGTTCTTCTTCTTCCGCTCGGAGTCACCAATTACTTCTTTTGCACCGTTGCATATAGCGTCCCTTAAGTTGATCCAGTCTCTTTCAATATCATCAGTGTTGGTTGTTAAAGCAACATTACTATTAATGCTATTTGTAAGCTTGGCTTTTATCTCAGGATTTCTAAGTTGATCCATATCTAATCTTTTGTTATTCTGTTTCTGGATTATGGTTTTTAGTCTTACTCGTAATTGGGCTACAAGAGGATTATGATCAGAGTTTATATCAGCTCCAGGATATGTTTTGGCTGATATTATTGCGTTACGGAATCGTTTGTTAATTGTTATGAAGTCTATCTGATTTCTAACGATGTGCCCAGACCTATCCTGTGGTGACTTCCAAGTGTACAATCTTCTTACTGGTAGCTTAAACCAAGTATTTGTGATAATTAAGTTTTTCTCCTGGCAAAACTGTATTAGTCGATCACCTCGTTCATTTCTTGTTCCCAACCCATACCTGCCAACTACGTCACTGACTTCGCCTTTTCCTATTTTGGAGTTGAAATCTCCCATTACCATGGTTATGTCTTGTTTCTTTAGGTTTTTTATAATGTCGTCTAACTGTTCGTAAAACTCTTCAACTTCTTCATCCGTACTCTCCGATGTGGGGGCATAAACCTGAATTATATTTATGTCTAGAGGGTGCGCACTTAGTTGGATCAACATGCAGCGTTCTGAATATGGAATAAAATTTTTTATATGTTTTCTGATGTTATTATTTACTAGAACCGCTACTCCATGCCTATGGTTGACATCTTCTTCTCTGCTGCCTGAAAAAAATATTGTTGCATCCTCCTTCTCGCACTTACCATTACCTGGCCATCTTATTTCACTCATCCCCAGAATATCAATTTTGAGCCTCTTCATTTCATTAATTGCGTTGTTTAGTTTTCCAGTCTGATAAAGAGTTCTTACGTTCCATGTAGCTATCTTAATAGTATTTTTTCTGATATGTTTATTTGTTTTATCCAGTCGCATATTTCCCACGCAAGGCCTGGTACCCACCGTTGCGTGGCCGGTCTCTGATTTCACATCGTCCAGCCCGGAAACTCGACGACGCCGGTCGCTAATCGGGTCGCATGGCATATCATCTTTAAAACTCCTACTCGTCATGATGGCTATACTAGGGATATATAATGTGGTAGTCATCCCGTGGCTTTCCACATCCTTATGCCATTGACTACTTAATAGTTCCTCCGCCTTCGAAGCCGATTTCTCAACTCCAGGACAAAAGGGTGCCCTACCACTTACCAACTCATCCGCCCGAAGCCGTTGGTCAGTAAGTGTGGGATTGCTTATACCGGCAATCGCTCGGTGGAATTTTCGCCATATCTGGCTACCCTCACTTAGTTTAGCCTGCAGACCAATGCAGTTGCCCGGGTGTGGCACGTGGAGCCATAAGTGAGAGTTAGTTGTCTTATGAGGACCAGTTAACAAGAACCATCTCCCGTCTATGACGCTCGATGTGGTCGTTCCGATAAAAGGTGCTACCTCTATAACACAACTCTACACCCCAGATACCCCCAGACACCCTTAGATACATAAATGAGGTTATGTGATATTCTTTTAACAATAAGTGCTTCTATTTTAATATCTCGTCCCTGACATGTAGCTTTTACAGTATCTACCTTATTTGCTACCAATACCTTACCATTCTTTGCATTTCCCAATTTCACAGTGATGATGTTTTACATCTACTATGTACTCAACCATTTTTTCCATTACCGTATGTTGTGTACATCTAGAATCTAGACTGAATACCTATGCATTAAGAGCTATGACATGTTGCAGTTACACCACTTAACGCAATGAAAGCTAATTCATTTCCTTGATTTGTCTCTAATTGCTTACCACATTGATTTCGTCTACTAACTATGATGATTTGTACCACTTGGTGTATATGTGTTTCTTAAGTGCCCTTAAAGTTGGCTCTTTGATTGTTATCTTTATTCACACTTTTTTATTGGCGACACTCTGATATCTTATGTCCTGGTTTGTGACATTTATAACAAATTATTGTCTGATTTGCTTGGAATGACATTTCAGTAACCTTAGCTGGTTTAGCGTGTTTTAATTTAAGTTTCATTTCTTCATCTGATAGTCTGGATTATACAAAGTCCGTTTTAATAGTTGTGTTTATTGTTTTAGTAGGTGGTTTGATTGATTTATACTCTTTATTTAATGATTTTCTAAAATGATCTTCTAATTTTTCATTTCTTTTTAGCTTCAATGTTAACAATTTACATTTTATTATTAATTTTGTAAATGCACTTTTTCTTTCAAATATGGTTTCCAGGGCTTTAACCATTTCTTTTATATCTTCGCATCCTTAACTTAATTCAAGTGTTTGTCTATTAAACATTGTACTATAATGCTTTTTACTAATGTTCATTAGTGTCAAAGTAGAAATTGATAAAGAACTACGTCAGTTCCTGAAATATAACTTCATAATGTAGGTACTTATATTAAAAATCAAAATTTACTACTTTTGTAATTTTAAAGCAAGATTTTGATTAAACAAACAAAAATCAATACTCAATCGCCTCTCTACTTAATTTACGATCTCCAGATATATTCACCGTAATGGTTTAATTAGGAGAGTAGGTAATTTTTATTAGTGTACCTAATTACGTCCGCTTGAGTATAACCGAATGATGTTCACCGAAATTGTAAATTTATACGGACGGGGAATCTCTTTAACTCCTTCCCATTTAATGTTCATTTTGACTTTAGTGTTGGATAATATAAATCTACATTTCCTATTGTTGGGAAAGTGCATGCTCCGGCGATTTCGTGCTGGGGAATTTCTGGTAAATTCTAAAAGGGTTTTCTGTGGTAGGAATATCCGAGATAAAGGTGAACACTAGGATGAAACTGAATGAGATATAGGACATTTTATAAGTCTTATAAAGGACTATTGGTCAGATATTTTACTTATGCATCTAATAGGGCACATACTCACTCTTAAAGAATAATCAAAATTATTTTTTTAACTATTAGTTTGAAAATATTAAGTTTCAAAATTACGCGGAAATTCGATCGTTTAGCTAGTAGATTTTAAGGTTATAAGTAGACTTCGGCAAATATGCAAATAAAAATGTAGAAAATATGCGCATAAATATGCACGTGTTTACCCGAAAATATGCAAATATTTTACAAAATATGCATACAAATAAATAAAAAAATCGTAAAATAGTAACAATTTTATTTAAAAAAAAGTGTACATAACTAAATATTTCCTACTATTCATTAAGATTTACATTTATTTTAAGTAACTACATCATTTTTAAGTATGAATAAACTTATTTAGAATTATGGTAACAATAAATGACCAAGTGGTGTTCAAAATTGTCTAACAAAAACTTGTGGCTTCTGTCTGAGTACATATATTTATATATGGAAAAACTTTGTTCAACATCAACTGATGTAACGGGAGCATTTTTCAAACTAACCAAAACATTTGGTTCTAAATTAATTGTTTCCGAAATATTTCCAGCTAGAACACTGACTACTTCAGAAAGAATATGGTAACCTTTATTTTTTTCCATAGTAGCTTCAAATTTTTTTAAAATATCTTTTTCAATACTACCTCTAACGTTCTGACAACATGACGCAAATTCTTTTATTATTGCTGTACTTTCGAACAATGACAGTTTTGGTGATTCTAACTGAGTAATTGTTTTTTGAACAAAACTAAAATTTGATTTTATTAATGGAAGTTCTTGTTGAAGCAAGTTACTCTGAAAAGTTTGTTTAGAATCCAAAAGAGATTGGAAACTTTCATCTGTTAACGTATCAATTATGTTCTTTATTTTAACAAAATGATCTGCCTAAAAATTAGCTGCTTCTAACCATGTTCCCCATCGCGTTAAAATAGGTTGTGGTGGAAGAGGAATGCATTTCTTTATAAAGTTGAATCCTTATAGGAGATTTAAGAAATATTTTTTTGACACTGGATGTCATGGTATTTACAAGAGGAAACTTTTTTCGTATTTCTTCTGCAACTCTGTTTAATCCATGCGCTACACAAGTAACATGTATTAAATCTGGGAAAAATATTTTTAAATTTTGTCCTGCTTTCACCATATAAGGAGCAGCATCCGATAAAATAAGCAGTAATTTATTAGAAGGAATAGTTGTCGGAAGAAAAAAAGTTGCTAATGTTTCTTGTATAAAACGCGAAATTGTTAAACCATTTGTTTTGTCAAGTTGCTGGCATGAAATAAGATGAGATTTTGGTAAGGTATCTTCTTTAAGAACACCAATCAATAAATGAGCAATATACTTTCCTGAGGAATCAGTGGTTTCGTCTACAGATATGTAAAAATAATTATCTGCAATTTCTTCCTTAATATTAATTAACACCGACGAGTATAGCCCGTTCACATTATTTCTTCTTAGAGACCGATCACTTGTAACATTAAGTTTGCAATATTTTTTTAGAAACGAACTAAAATTTACATTTGCTAATTTTGAAAGCGGCATGTTTGCAGACACTAATGCGCGACACAAGTCTTCATTAAAAGTTTCTTGCTCATCTAATTTTTTTGAAGTAGATTGGAAACATTTAGCCATTGAAGTTTGATGTTTTCCTCCTATTTTTCCTTTTTTTGCAATGTGTGAAGCAGTTCTCACATGTTGGTCTATCTGAAATTTCTTCTCACATGCTATCTATAAATAAAAATAAAAACCTTTATTTTAACCCAACCTTTAAAATATAAAAATATACAAGGTGTTTTTGGTTAATCAAATAACTGGTTTGGAAAAAAAAACACTCGCTAAGTGTTTTAAATTCAGTATTAATCCACAAATTAGTTTTTGTTACTAACCATTAGTACATCATATAACTTATTTTAAAATTCAACAAAAGTTTTTTTTGTTAATTCAATTACAATAAAAATAATTGTGTTTTAGAATAGCTGACTTCATAAAAAAAAGTAAAGGTGAAAAATTTTTCTAAATACACACCATTGTATTGTACCATGGACAATTTTTTCTCACTAAAGGAACCTATTTTTCATTTAAAAACAACCTACGAGTACTAAATTTCAAGTAAATATGTTTATTGGTTTTAAAGTTATTGTTGTTATTAACTAAAAGAATTTAATTTTTTTTTATTTTAAAATCCTGTATCTCGAAAAGTAAATAAGTTTGACCCCTCATTAACTATATCGTTTTGTTCAATTTTTCGAGAAGTATCTACAGACAAACGTTGTAAGTGTCATTTGGAAACACCCTGTATGTATGAAATATTAGATATTTAATAGAAAATATTAGATACTTACAATTTTGCCACAGACTAAACAGTAGATTTTTCCCATATCCATAGACAGCTCTTTATAAGATTTAATCCAAGTTGAAGCACTGGTTGTTTTAGGCATTATAAAATCACAATCTTCCTTTTTGTTACGCACAACGAGTGTTTACGCTTTGAATTTCAAAACAAAAATGATTTACAAATCTGAGCATCAAATTAGAAATGTTTAGGTACCTAATTCAATAAACTGGGAGATTTTGGAAAATCCCTAAATTAGGAACAAAACTATTAGCCGTTTACCTGCTGTTAAGATACAATAAATTGTAGATAGATTTGGAAATTAGATCATAAAATGCAAATGAGCGAACCCTTAGCGATTATCCAATAACTGAATGCCTCAGTGACCGAGACTTTCTAAGAATGTTGAGGGCTACTTAAATTGGTCTTCTTTGAAATTGTAAATGTTTTGTACCTGGAGAGATTACGGACTTAGATCATTTCTTGATTAAAATGACTACAAAATTTTATACAAGAATTGAAATAAATTGGTATGTTTAAAAATTTTCAAATACATGATAAAAATCTGAACTTTTATGCACTTTATGCAAACTTTTATACAAATATGCCAAAATATGAAATATTTGCATAAAATATGCACAATATGCAAAATATGCAATATGCATATTTGCCGAAGTCTAGTTATGAGCCAATAAAGTCATATAAAGCAATTAGAAAAACACGATTTTTTCGCAATTTTAGAATTTGTAAGTTAAAAGTGATTATAGATGAAAAAGAATACATTCAATTATGGTAACGGGTACAGTTGTTGGCCGGTCACTAGTGATTGGCCACTTCCACAAAAATCCGAGATATTAAGATTTTCAGATATTATACCGAAATATATTTATTTGCATGGAAATTTGGCAACATTGCTGTATATTTAGTCTGACTATACTCTCTCTCAGATTATCTAGTTGTTAGGAGGTGTGATGTTTGAAGCTTATCAGTTACATCCCGTTTGGAGAGTTTTTTAAAGAATTTGTTAAGGAAGACTATTCATGAGGTCAGTTATCTTGGCTAATAGTATTATGTATCTGGGTATATTAATGTTCTATGGCGATTTAGTGGGGTAAATCTTACATTATCAGTGATTTTAATAGTTAAATTATGTTTTTTTGACGGTAAATTTGAG
Organism: Diabrotica balteata; assembly: GCA_918026665.1. NCBI lineage: Eukaryota > Metazoa > Arthropoda > Insecta > Coleoptera > Chrysomelidae > Diabrotica > Diabrotica balteata. Next base: position 113,797,867 of record OU898280.1, on the reverse strand, counting down.
TTTCCAAGCACTGTATCTTAAGTATGTCCGTGTTTTAATGATTGGCCTACTGGGCAATGACTGTACCTACTTAGAATTAAAATCTTTATTATAGTTTAGACTTTTTTAGCCTAGTTTAGCCCAAGAAAAGAGATTTCAAACATTTTTTCTTATTTTTAAAGTCAATAACCAGTGGTTGGCCGACTGCCAATCACTAACCCACAGGGTGGCCAATAACTGTAATGTTTAATAAGAATATATTTTTTGTCCGGATTTGTATTTATAAAATTACAATGATTGTTTTAGTTGTTATAAAATTAGTGCTAATGTGGGTATATTGAATCAAATTTAGAACATCCGTATAACGTAAAATAAAACGTATCACAAACAATATATATAACAAGATCTTCAGTCTGCTTTTTAGGACATAGAAAATGGCATGAGCCAACGAAAAGCTGCTGAACAATTCAATGTGCCAAGAGCAACATTGCAGTTTAGAGCAAGGAAAATTTAATGAAGAAACTAAATTTGGTCCAAATTCTATTGTTTGTTTCGAGAAAGAAAATCGTTTAAAGCATTGGATCATAACATGTCAAGACAAAGGTTTCCAGTAAGAGTGGAAATATACAAGACTCGGTTAAAGGTTTTCTTGACGTAAATCCACGTCATTCTGTTAGTTGATGGACATAAAACTCACTTAACCATTTCGTTGTTCGAAGTTGTTCGAAGTTACAATTTATTTTAGTGGCTTTATATCCCAATGCAACCATAATTATACAACCTGCAGATATTGCTGCATTTAAACCATTAAATGCAAATTAAAACCGAACAGTATTAAAGTTTAGACGCAAAAACCCGAACTCCGTAGTTACCAAAGGAATTTTGCATTGGTACTAAACACAGCCGATTAAAATCAGATTTAAATTTGTGTTTATTTTTAATATACATTAGTATTTCTAATTAAAATAACCAGAGTTTTTATAAAATCTGATGTTTCATTAATATTAAAAAACCCTTACAAAATATTTCACTTCAAAAGATACCAATTTACAATTTTAATTCAATTGGCAATTCCTTAAGTGGCCAATCACTCTACCCATTACCCTATCTGATTTTGATGTAAGGTTTTTAAAAAATGTTGAATTACCAACTGAGTTTGGAGGTTATGTGCAAATAAATGAGTGAAAAAACAGTTTTTTTGATTTTTCGATGCTTTCCGCTTAGAAATTGAAAATTCTGCCTTGACCGTTTAATGGAATAAAAAAAAATACATAAAAAGTTACTATTCAAAAGTTAGTAAAAAATTATTAACATAACCCAAAAAATTATTGAAAATTTCAATAATTTTTCCTAAGCTTAATTTTCAATATACAAATTTGAAAAAATCAGACTATTTTGTATTCAAAAAATATATCTTTATCAATTTTTTAGATCTTTTAAAGTAAAAGTTGCGTTCAGAAAGTCTAAAAAGCTTCTTTTTTAGATTTAAGAGATTCTATGGGCTCTATGAAGCTAAAAATTTGTATGAAGTCAAGTTTTTATAATGCTTTATTGACAGCATAAGTCGCGGTGCTGGTCTCTGCGGGGCCACATTTGACCATCTTATCTCGCTATGGCCTTTAGATAACAATATTATTTAAAATTCACGGTCATATTCAATGTTCTCCTTTTTAAATTCTCAATTTTTATTATTAATTTAAAAAATATTCACAACAATTAAAATTTCATTAATTCCAGTCTCATCTCCATTCAGCTAGTGAATAAAAGTAAGTAACCTTTACAACTTGTTAATAGCAAATTGTTCGTCGCGTAAACAACTTCTTTGCACTAACATTCGGCAGAAGTTAAGCAAATGTAATTAGCTGTAACACATCCCAGGTTGTTAAGTTGGTATAATGAGTGCAAACCGCAATAACGATGGGGTTCGCCCTCAGGAGGGGAGCCACGCAGCTCCTAGAAGACCTAGGCAATTAGTATTGAAATACCTAGAGAGCCTTTGCGGCGGTAACAGTTGACCTTCTCTACACATAAGAATCTAAAGCATGAGGGTCAGAAAGTTAAAGTTGCAGTGTTGTATGGAAATCGGTATCTGTTAGTACATTATTATAATTTTTAAAGGACTGCAATTTAATCACTTATATATAAATGCATATATCACCTTTCGTTCTTCGTTAATATATTTTTATTTTTGGGAATTTTTCAGAAGTAGAACTCAAACTAGTTTATTGGACGTTTGAACTTCCAGCTCGTCTGCAATGTTACTATAATAATTATTTGTGTGTGGTAAAAACATTTATGGTCATTATCACTTCACTATTAACTATTGTTTTAATTTGTGTGACATCTTGATAGTACACGGCCCAAAAAGGAATCAATAATTTTGTCTGCGATTAACCACGTTTTACTTCATCTGTGACTAAAACACCCATAAGTCTAACACCATAAATAATTCCTACGACATAGTTCTGCAGTATATCTGCGTAAGATTAAGTGCTTGTTTTTCTTTGCTCTAATGTTAGCGAAACGATGGCGGTAAAAACTGCCATTGTATTGTAAGCACGTGGTTGGTGTTGATTGCAAACGTTAGGTATTTTTCTATACATTAGTTTATACACGATTGTCATTGTACCGTAAACAACCGCTATGGTGTTCTGTCCATCCATTCGTCTCCTTTGATGGCCCTATCTCTCATTATGTGCCGTACATTTTCTTCCAAGGCAACTGCAGGCCTTTCCCTTCTTCTACTTCTTTGTTGTAGTGCGTAATTTAAAGTTTCCTTTGGCCATCTATTTTCATTCATTCGCTGTACGTTACCATAGCACACTAGTTGTCTCCTTCAATTATGTCCATACTGGAATATACAGTATTTGTCCTCCTAATGTCCTTATTCCTGTTATGATTCTTTTAAGTTATACCACACGCTCTCCCGAGAAAATCCATTTCTACTACTTCTATTATTTTTCTATCTTTTTTCGTGATCTGCCAAACTTCTGCCCCATGAGTCATAATAAACTACTACAGTGACAGCGCCGTGATCAGTGAACAGTGTAGTAGTGTCTGGGCGCTCGGGACACTGAGACCTCGGAAGCCCTGAGTAATGCATCAGAAAGGATGCCGAAAGCTCGGCAAAATGGATATCGACGCAGTTCAACCCGGAAGACTGGTGAGTTTGATATTAATTTTAGTAATAATAATAATCTTAGCTCTAAATTTCATATATTTCATAATTTCATATGACTGACTATATATATATATATATATATATATATATATATATAATATATATATATATATATATATATTAATGTAATATTAAATGAGGTGTGCAAAGCAATTAATTAGATAATTAATTAGCTAATTAATTAATCAATTAAACTTATTTAAATGATGTAATTATGATTCTATCACACTATTTAATTCTCTGATCTCGGGTTATACTCGTGCTTCGATATCTATGCTTTACATATGATAGGTAAGGTCCAAAGAATACCGGAATAATAAAAAACATATATGATACAACATTAAATATTGAAACAAAAATATATTGAAATAAAATTCACACTCAAATATCTTCAATAAAAATATCTTATATAATGATTATCAAAATTTTGTTCTCCACAGGTGAACCTTAAGAAGAATTATTGGTACATACAATATAAATTCAAATTTCAAATCAAAATTGTTGTTCTATATCTCCTGATCAAAATATTCCTATCTTTTCTCAAGCAATTGTAAAAATTGTGTGGTTAATAAAAAAAAACTGACGCATAGTAAAACTATCTCTCTGATGATGAGTTGTCCCAAATCCTTGTTCCTTGTAGCCTACACTATCTATTCTTAGCAGCCCCCTAGGTAATCAACAATCTTACAACAAATTTTTGCGAGTCTATCGTTTTTAATGATCTCCTTCAAATGCACATATCGTTCAAATGATGCTCGCCTCTTCTCCTCTCGATAAACTGAATCTCTCGTTCTGACCTGAACAGTGACTCTTGGAATATAAGTAGAAAAATATAACTTACCCTATTTTACTGAAACAGCTTCTGTCAGATACACTAACTTCACGAAAAACTCACTAACATTTACTTCTACTGCTTATTACCTCTCGAAAACCACCAGAGAACAATGACTGTTCGCCTTGCGCACTTGGAAAACAACTGATTATCTTTTTTTTCTTAAAAATCTAGCTTACATCTCATTCTTACAAACCATCTAACTTTTTTCAATCTCCTCCAATTAAAGCTCGTCATATGTCTCCCCATTTCTTCATTCCGATAACAAACAACAATTTTTACCTACAATTATAAATTTCCTAAAAACTATTTACATGCTAATTGGTTTCTACAAATTCTTAAGAACTAACGGAGAAATATATTTCCTAAATATTCATTTTATTGTCTTCTTCACTGTACAAGTCCATTTGGAAAACCCGCTCGCATTGTTCATGGTTTCTGTTAAATCTTTATTAATTCTAATTTATTATTCTTAACTTAATTTACTAAAGGTTCTAATTATAACACTCACGAATTTATTAAAGTCTTTATTTGTACTAATTTATTTTACAATAATTTATTACGACCGTACATTTAAATACGCGAGCGCGAATTTATCTTCTTACTAACTGCTCTTCCAAATATAAGGTTTTATTTATATACGCAAACTGCCGTTATCTAGAAAGATCGATGACCTTCTTCATTAGAACGGGACCCCAACGAATTGATTGGTATTTCGGTGAAGGTACTAGAAGGCGGTCGACGGCTGAAACTGCTTAAAAAACCTCGAGTCGTGGATGACTCATCAAAATTGGGGTCTAAAGGTTTATGGTAAACAACCGTCGAAATGACTAGAACAAAAACAGAATTAGCCATAATATATTTACAGTTTTAAACGCCATAATTATCGTAACATTTCACTAATTGCACTCATGTGACTCAAATATATTTTACAAAAGAAATAATTTATGCATATCTTTAAAATTTTGTTTACTACAGGTAATCCAGGATAATGGACTTTCATTTCTTTAAAATATCTTTTATAGTTTATTACTAGAATTATTTGAATTGTTATATTTTGTACTTTGAAATATATTAAGCAAACTAATATTATTTTCAATTTTACATAGCATAAATATATATATATATATATATATATATATATATATATATATATATACAGATTGCACGAATTTAAAACGGATCATACAATTTAATATATGTGTGTTTGAACTGCATTTGAAATAGTAGACCAATATAAAACTTTTACAAAATAAATCCATACCTGGGTTTAGACATTGTATAAAATATCGTTCAACTATCTGTCTCGCACCAATGTCGTTTGCGTAACAATGTTGCTAATCGCCGTGTAATAATCCGATTTGCGGATCTTTTTGAGAGTTATATCTTCTTCGTTTCTTTAAATAAATCGGATATTTGCCTATATTTTTCATTGTATTTACCAATCTACTACAACAGACTAATAACAAAAATAAACTTAATGGATTGTAGTTATTTTATTTTTTTCTTGTAAATATTTTATGGATAACACCTGATTTGAGAAACATCTAAAGGAATGAGGTTGACAACACCGATCAAGAAGGGCTTGTCTAATGAAGCGATAACTGGTTTGACAGAATAATAAAATCGTAGATTTATGTGTAGCCTTCAATTTTTATGATTTCAGAATCCAGCAGCCCGCTGAAGTATTGGATTTGTATAATATAATTATTTGACAACCTTTTGTTGGCCAACCACCTACAGCAAAATTGAGCCGAAATGCATAATATTTCGTATGTTCCGAATTTATTTCGTTCAATCTGTATATATATAAATATATATACATATATATATATATATATATATATATATATATATATATATATATATATATATATTATAATGAAAACAGAAATACAATAAATTAACTTAGAAATATATACAACCAGATATACAGTGTTGATTAGTGGATTTATTTAAATAGTGGTTAGAGACTTAATTTGTAAGTTATATACTGGATAATATTATTAAAAAATAATTATATGAGGGTATTTTTAAGAATTTAGCATAAGAAATAACTTTAAAATTTTTTTTTTATTTTATTTAATATTAGATATTTTTGAGTCAGCATATGCAACCAAACATACACTGTAGTGTCAAAGTCAAAAAGTTATTTATTTTTGGAATGTTAATTTAGAATATAATTGTGGATGTAGAATAGTAAAAATATATTTCATATAAATGTTTAAGTTACATATAATAGTGTAGTTCTGATCCGGAGAGCCTAAAGTCAAGTAAATTATAGATAGAAAACTCTAGAAATGTCAATGGGACTGTATACATAAAACATCACAGACAGCAAATCATTCCAGATTGTTCAGATAGAAAAAATAGAATGATTGGAATATTCTTTATTGATAGAATATTCTGGAAACAATGAAAAACATATTAAAAGCCATGTAATTTGAAAGAAAAGTCAGTTGGAGTCAGTTTGAGTTAGAGTTATGAGTTCAGTTCAGTTAAGTTCAGTTACGAGTTCAGTTATCAGTTATCAGTTAGTAAAGTTAAAATTCAAGAATTTAGTTACAAGAAGATTATTAATTGAGTTAAGTGAGTTAGTTAGAAGATATTAAATCAGTTACAAGATTATTATTAAGGAGTTAGTTATAACAATTTAAGGATTATTAAGTCAGTTATTTATGAGGTTATGAAGAGATTATTCAATGCTAGAAGAAGGCATTGATTAAGTTAAATGAATTATTAAGTTAAATACAGTTGGAGATTAATTATTCCTACAGTAATATAGTGACAGTTTGAAGTTAACTCATTGAAGTAAGCATTCAATAATACAACCACAAGATCCAGTATATTTGAAAGTACATTATATGGAAATTATAAGGATATAAATTTATCTATTTATATGGTGAGTGGAGATAATTAAGAAGAAGCATATTAAAATTGTTGGATAACCAAGGCAGAGTAAAAAAATATCGAGTGGTGATAATAACTTTAATTTTGGAAAAACTTTAGGCGTTCAGTGAAAGAAGGTACCAAATTTTGTTAATAATTTAATAATTGTACGAATTTCAAATTTTAGATAGATTGTTTTAAATTGATATTGCTTATATTAGATAGATAGGTTTGTTTCATAATAGTTACAATAAAGATAATTTAAAAAAGTACTTACAAACTAATTCTTTGAGAACCGCGATAAAAACCCTATACTTACATATATCATTCAAATTCACTCATTGCTCATACAACAACAACACATCATAACAATATATATATATATATATATATATATATATATATATATATATATATATATATATATATATACATTTCTTTTGTTTATTAACATGTTAAATACTTAACAAAACTTTTAAGGAAATTCAGAAAATTGGAAATTAGGACCTATTTTTGTACTTACCTGTAACCTGTAAAATTTCCAGAATTTGTATATTTAAGTATATTTTTAAAAGTTTTTCAATATAGTAAACTTGGCAATCCCGTAAAGCATTTGTGACCTATGAAATGTAGACAGTCTCTCTTCGCGACACTACTAATGGCCTCCTAGATGGTCTTGCGTAATTCCTAATAATTATGCGATGATGGTGGTCCTGTTGTTTAAGAGGATGAAGTCGCTTATCGTCGTAATTAGATATAGTTTTGTTTAAGTAATTAGTATTTGGGGCGATCATGTCTTTCTTGTTAGAATTGCAGCTCTGAGATAGGTAAATTATAGTTGAATTTCTTGTTAAGTCAGTTATACCTTCGGGCCAACTGTTACATTTAGTAGTTGTATCTAGCATATAAAGGTGATTAGGTGGTGATTTTCATTTAAATTAGGTACTACTGGTTAGGACATCTAGATTGTATACTCAGTCGTTTCGTTAACAATGTAGGTACAAAGCGATGTTAGCATGTTGTAAAGAATTTTATTGGTAATACGTCTCGTAATTCTGAAACTATTTTCTTGTTGGATGTTTTTACTAAACATTTTAAACTGGGAAATATTGACATACATTTTTGTTTCTGACATTTAGATTTCCAATCTAAAATGGTTTTTAATAAATTCTAGAAATACATTTGTTAGTATTTCATTTAGACTAAACATTAATATAAATTGGTTGTGAATGAAGTATCATCATCATATTTGGCTTTACAACCCTGGGTGGGTCTTGGCCTGTTCAAGAATTAGTCTTCATTGCCCCCCCCCTATCTTCGACTTGAGTTTTATATCTAGATCTTGTTCTGCCTCTCTTCCTGGTTCCTACTGGCTTTTGATATAATATTTATCTTTGGGGGTCTCCAGTGTCCATTCTTTTAAGGTGTCCTAGCCACCTTAGTATATTAATTTTAATAGACCGGACGAGGTGCATTTTTCATGGTATAGATACAACTCATAAATGTAGTGCCTGGGCCATATCTCTCTTTTTTACTTCTCCGTATATGTGGCTAAGTATTCTTCCTTTAAAGCGGCCTAACAGTTCTTCGTTGCTTTTACCATGGTCCATGTCTCTGACGCGTATGGCAGGACAGGTTTAATAAGAGTTTCATATATTAGTATTTTGGTTTTTCTGCTAATTATGTGTGATGTTAAGAACTGCTTTAGTCCAACGTAATCAATGTTCGCCAGGCATTTTATTCTCTAAATTCTACGCTTACTAGGTCGCTGTTATTTAGTTGTGCTCCAAGATAATATATAAATTTCGAGACCCTTTCGAATATGTGTGCTTTCTATCACCAGATCTTGTTGTGCCGCTATTTGTGTGCTGTTCGTGACTTTCATGTATTTTGTTTTAAATACGTTGGCCTGCAGTCCTCCATTTTCTTTGTGGCTTTTGTGTTTAAAAATACCTTGACACTGTGTCTTGTACCTTGACTTTGCACTCAACTTTAGAAAGAGTTCCCTTTAGCAATGTTATTAAATGCAACGGAATATCGAGTTCTATCATGGCATTATAAAGTGCGCTTCTGTCTACCTACACTGTCATAAGCTATAAATCTGTGATCTATTTTTGGCATGCGTTTACAATTTATAGTCTCTAATAAAATAGGTTGAGGAGGGGAGAACTGTTTGTCTTCAGTTGGTCGTTCAGAATTATATCTGTATTTTTTAGTTTGTTGGTTTCCACAGATTCTAACAAAGATAGCTTAAGGCCTTTATTTTCAATGTGAAGAATTTTAAATTTGTCATTAAAATATTGATTATGATCTAGAAGGTGAAGTGCGTATGTCGAATCTGTTTTTCTATTATTGAATGCCTTTTTTGGTTTTGCTATTCGTTTATTAAAGTTTCTACCAGTTTGACTGATGTAAGTTTTTGGGCAGTCACCACATTGAAGTTTGTACACACCACTATTTAAGTGTTTTTTATTTTGGCTCTTGTTATTTTTAATATATTTGCCTAGGTTGTTATTTGTTCGGAAAGCTGATGTTATTCCTTTCTTTTTTATGTGTTTGGCTATTTTTGTTGTTATTTTGCCTGTATATGTAATCGAGCAGAAGGTACTGGGTTTTTTCTCTGGTGAAAAAACACTTAAATAGTGGTGTGTACAAACTTCAATGTGGCGACTGCCCAAAAACTTACATCGGTCAAACTGGTAGAAACTTTAATAAACGAATAGCAGAATATAAAATGGCTTTTAATAATAGAAAAACTGATTCGACATACGCACTTCACCTTCTAAATCATAATCATTCTTTTAATGACAAATTTAAAATTCTTCACATTCAAAATAAAGGCCTTAAGCTATCTTTGTTAGAATCTATGGAAATCAACAAATTAAAAAATACAGATATAATGCTTAGTGACCAACTTGAGACAAACAGTTCTCCCCTCCTCAACCTATTTCATTAGAGACTATAAATTGTAAACGCATGTCAAAAATAGATCACTTGAGAAAGGCAATCAGCCGAAACAGCTGTAGTGATAATAGTTAAAATAAATTTTGTGGAAGTTTGAAAACGAAGTTTTCAGTGTTTTATTGTTACATAAAATGAATTTTCATCAAGTAACGGTCGAATCCATCAAGTATTTTATTATGGTTGTTAATTTGCTACCAAACTAAAAATTCAAAGCTCAAATCTTCGAATAAGACAAGATGCGTGGGCGCCAGTGTGTAAAGATGTGGCTTTCCTCAACCTGTACACAGGCGTTAAGTGCCAATGTGTAACGATAAGACTAATAAAGAGAATTAGAATAATATTATAAAATGATACCTTATTCAACTATGGACGCTTATCGTCTATGCTACGTCTAGCTCAGTCTCTCAAGTGTGAATACGTCTTGTCTTAAACTATTAATTAAATAGTGAAAATTCAGTTGGTAACAAATAAAACAATGAATTAACTAAGAATATTTATTTAGCATACAACAAAATAATGATATTTTGGAACAAACAAATCCTGCCTACAGCTTTCAATAAAATGAAATGATACTTATGACATCGATGGGTGGCTTGCTTCTGTATAGGATGTTGTTACTCCAGATTAGGTGGGTAGGTCTTAGGTGTTTGCGATTTGAGTGGTCTTGAAGACAGCTGCAGTCTTAGTTTGTTGAATATATGTTAAATCATTATTTAGTTTAATAAATTATTTCATAAACTAGAATATAACACAGGCTGTATTAGCGAGACATCAAAGGTTGTTAATTTTCTTGCCAATTATTTTACACAACCACAATTTAACAAATAGGAGATGGCAAGAATAAAGTGAAATAGAATTATTATTAAAATTAGTTAAGATTTGTAAGATTGCTACATGCATAAAATCGAAAAACTGGCTTTGGAAGAAGTTAGGCTATGAATATTGCAAATACTCTCCTAATTATAAAATATGTTACCATAAAAGTACTTATCCCAGGAGATTTCTACGGAACATAAAATAAACCATGTTTCATATGCCTTCTTTTATAAATTTCAACTACACACAAAAAAATATCTCACCACGTTAGAAAAGCTGATTGACTAAAATAGTGGGAGACTTTATTGTGACTACAATGAAGTATATCACAAATGGCATAGAACATATATGACTATGATGGAATTAGCTCTTCTGTCAACATAGAACAGAATATTAGTTTACCGCATAGAAAAAGAGGGTGCGCCAACAATTTTTTGAAGAAAAAAATAGTAAAAAAGCAACTGAAGGTAAAGAATTTAATACATTAATAAAGAAATTAGGGTAAACCAACCAGTTATTGGCACTTTAAAGAAACGAGTTATTTTACCATTAGGTTTGCTAATAATTGTAACATCATAGGGGGATATTTTAAATGTTTTTATAATTTGCTGTTATTACTGATTACAAACCAAGTGTTATTTTATTACAAATATTGAGAAAAATAATGCTAAAATATGTTATTTTAGACATACACTGTTGGGAAAAGTTCCCAACACCTTGAATTTATATTATATAAGAAAATTAAAATTTTGAACCTCTAGCGCCATTTTCGTGCGTTCCCAATGTCACATTTTTTATGACATAAGTTCCAATCTGTTACACTTAGAAAGCCTTCTCGTCATGAGAGGGCGTTGAATGCCTTTAGGTCGCACATGTTAATAAATAAAATAATATAATATGTAATATCAAACAAAAAACACATAAATGCAGGAAATCACTCTCAGATAATTATAAACTTATATATTCACTTTAAAATAAATTTATTGTGAAAGGGGACTTATCCACCTAGTGGCAGTGTTCAAAAGCTACAAGATGACAACCAGAAAGGAGAGAGAAGGCGGTGTCATAGATTAAATATATACGGCGTTGTGTCTTCGCCATTAGCCATTTTTATTTAAGTTTTTGACAATTATATTATAAAACGATCTTAAGAACGTGAACTTGATGGAGTCATAGGTGCAACGAAAGGAAAGTATAGTGATAAAAGTGTTCCTGCTACCAGTTACCGTCAGAAGCATCTTCTGAGAGGTCTCAAGTACTGTGCAACTTTATTGTAAGGTAATGTGCTCTATTATTGAAGTCCTCCATGGCCAGAGAGACAATTTAAAACGGAATTTGTGTACACATACTCTATTCGCGAATGAAACCATATCTCGTGTGCTTAATAAAAGTTAATGTTAAAATTTAGAAGGCCGAATAAGTATGTGCACATTTCTCTGATAAATATGAATTCGTATCCATTTGTATTGTAACCCTTTTGTTGTTTGTAAGATGTTTAATGATTTAAAGACAAAAGGAAGGTAGTATATAAAAATTACGAGAGAGTAAAACTTTAACATACATTCTTGTTATTTGTTAGTTTTCAATACACTTATAGTACTGTTTATTTATTTTATTTCACTTATACCTAATAAAGTCAATTTTGGAGATTCTGAACCAGCCCCTAACTGGAAATACAATATTAACTCTAGGAGTTTTTATATAGTCGGAGTACGTTTGTCGGTCCTCCACGCTCGAGTGGTTGCAAGGCAGACCAAAGTAGTTTGCTTAGCGACCATACACATATCCTGATTATTGGCAGTTATTAGTTATAGTTATTGGCATGTAGTAATTGGCAGTGTGGGCAATCATTGGCACCCAGTAATTGGCATAATTTTTATAATAAAATATTGATTGAGCTTTGAAAACAAAACTAAAACATAAGTACTTACGTACAAACAAAGAGTCATTTATTTATATATTTTTAAAAACAAATTTTATAAAAACAATATTCTTTATACAAGTTGTTTAAGACAAGTTTTATAAACAAAATATTCTTTATATAAATCATATTTTTCAAGACATCCTTTGTAAAATGTTTTGGTACACTTCTGGCATTTAACTTAAAATCTAATCAGGGAAAAATTTCCAGTACATGTAAAGCATATACCTTTATTCATAAAAATATTATTTTTAGGTGGTCAGCAGAGTTCTGGAACTTCTGAATCAAATTCTAATAGTGACAGATTTCTAATATGCTTTTAAAATTGACCTATACTGTCGATCAACGTCTTTATTTAAAAGTTTGTTTACTTTCAAGTCCGCTCAAATACTAGGTTTATGCTAAAATAAAGATGTTTCTTTAAGTACCCTTAATATTATTATTTCATTTAAAACTTTTCTCTTTCAAGGAATTTTCTTTACTTTTCAGAAATGTCTTGCTTTATTTTTTAACTTTGTTCACTCCATTTCATTCTTTTTGCGTTTCTTTTCCTCTAGTTCTCTTTTACAACTAAAGAAGAAATTACAAAACTAGATCTTTGGGTATTATGTATTCCCTTACGTTTGGGAGTTTTGGCCCAAGGCAAACAATCTTCCATGCTACTGCTCTTATGTTAAAAAATTTTTACTAGTAGAGGGAACTGAATCAAAAGTTGAAATGGCGGCGTATCCTGTGATTTTTTTTGAGTATTTTCTGAGTAAACTGCTAAACATTGTGTAACTTTTGTAGTCTCTTCAGTAACTTCTTCCAAAAGACCAACAGGTACAGATTCTATATTGCAAGTTAAAATCATCGCTGCTCTCTCTTTTACTACATATTTTACAAAAATATTTCATCTATTACAATTTGTGAATTATCGCCTTCTTTATTATTTGGATTATTTGGATGTAAAATTTTAAATAGATTAAGTAGTACCCTGAAATGTTTGCTAGTGTTTCCATTTTTTCTGGCTTCTACGGTATATTTTTTACCTAGGCATTTACTGTAGTCAATACTATCCGCGTTAGATGGACACTCTAAAACCACTTAAGGTAGTAGATAGTTTAAGAGTATCGCTCCTTTTAAAATTGGCGTAAAGTTACTCTTACTAAGTTGTTCAAATGGATTTTGTCTCTTCCAATTCAATAAAGCTTTTTTCTACGCATTTTAAAGAGGCTTGAAACTAGAGACGTCAGCGGGTTAAAGAATTCTAGTGACATTTAGATATAATGCCACTAAGATTATTCGACTTCTGTACATAGTTAACTTAGTTGGTATGTTAAGTGTGTTCTGTGTCCGTCTACAAACAATATAATTAGAAATGTAACATATTGTTTTACTAAATAAGGACATATCTTAAATATATAATCATAAAAAACATCTGCTTTCATCCAACCTTTTTCACCAGTAGCAATACTTCACCCATCTGAAACACCTTTTGCGATGCTTTTGGGTAATCTTTTATTAAAGAAAATGTGAACATACCGGTAATATTTGTTTTTGATGGGCCTTGCTCTCTCTGATTGGCAACTTTTGGTTCAAGAACCCTATCTTCTTTCGGACAAAGGGTAAAATAAGTTTCATCTCTGTTGTAAGCTCTGCTAGGATCAAAGAGAATGTCAAAATAGTTTTTGTCCATTAAATATTCTTGTGTATTATTAAACCACTTTCTGATAACATTTTCTGGCACGTTTCCACAGGCATTTTTTACAGATTCAAGAATTTTCTTTGTTAAATTAGGGTGTCTTCTTAAAAACGATTGATACCAAAAATCCCCCGGAAGATTGTTTTTAAATGGATTTGGTCGGGGTTCTAATCCAAAAATGACTTTACAGAAACTTGGATGTCCTCTTTTCTTTTCGGAATCCCTTTTCTGGTACAATATACTACCCATTTTTCTAATACAGTTCCTTCTGAAATACTTCAATAGGTACTTGTACCATTTGCTACTTTGAAAATTTTTTCGCCTAGTCTACATTGCAAAGTAGCCTTGGGTATCCCATATTTGACTGCTGCCATCGCCTTTGGCATGCCTTTAATTATTTCCCGCTTAATTAAAGCTTCTTGAAGAATTTCTTTAATATATTTTTTTGTATATTTGTTTTTCTTTTATACTTTGGTCATTTTTTTTCCTCCTGCAATTAAAGGTGCCAATCACTAAATGTAAATAAATGCCTCGGCTACCTAATTATTGCCAGCACTGCCAATCACTAGCATTTGCTATAATATGACATACAATTGTCGGCATTAACAAAAATAATTATGCTTGTAAAATATGTAAAATATAAGCATAAAAATGAGAAAACGGTACAATGTATTTTGGAGATTAACTTGATATCCTTCTAGTTATCACAGCCAATATTACAATTATAAACTTACCTCTAACACAGATGATGCCTTACTGAAATCAGGTAAAATGTAAGAATACCTTAATGGCTGACCTTCACTCTCGAGTAGTTGGCGGGATATTTATGATTATAGTATTCTACGCCCTTCCATAAATAATGTATTATATTGCCAGATCATTATAAATGTGCAAGTAAGTAGTTACAGTGAATTGCTCCTTAATTATTTAAAAATAAAGTGTCCACTGCCAATAACTGGACTAGTGCCAACAATTGGGTGGTTTATTATAAAATAAAATTATTATTGAAATACAAATTAATTTTCTTCTTCTTCTTGTGGTGCCTATCCGTTACGGATGTTGGCAACTAGGATGTCAATTCTAACTTTATTGACCGTAGCTCGAAATAGTCCTGAAGTGGTCAAGGAAAGCCATTTTCATAAATTCTGGAGCCAAGATATTTTTCTTCTTCCTGGTCCCCTCTTTCCGTAGACCTTTCCCTGTAATATAAGTTGCAGCAGGTTATATCTCTGGTCGTTTCGCATTATATGTCCAAGATATTCTAGCTTGCGCTGTTTCACTGTGATATAATTTTACATGTTTTATCCATCCGACGTAGAACCCCAATGTGTCTTAGTGTCCATGATTCAACCCTATAGAGCAGCACTTGATTATTATGAATATAATATATTTATAATAAAGATGTGACGTTTATATCGTTACAACATTACTAATAAAACCTCATAAATTTAGTATAAATTCGTATACTTTATTTCATCGCAGTACTTGCTATATACATTATTATACATTATGCACTTAAATGTATACTATACATCCATTTACATTCATTTATACAGTACATACACGTTAAAGAATTACCAATTGCTTTTGATATTGCTCACTTTTATGTAAACTTATATTACAGATACAATCGTGATCAACACTTGGTCTTGCAGATGGAACACGGGGCTTAGTATCCACTCAAAGCCCGGAACCGGTAAACATTGCCAAGAAAATGGCGCGAGAGAGGGACTCGCGACCGGAAATAATCCTGCTGGTGTTTGTCTCATTAGGGAATCAAAGACCGACTCGAATTTACGAGTCGAGTCGACGGCATAGAGCGGAATGTCCTACATAATGGAGAGAAAAGCAGACTTGTTGGAAGCCAAATTATTCACCGGGTTTCTGTTTAGCGTTAAAGATTGTAACCGATTTAACTATTTTTTTTTTGTTTGCCAGTACATCTGACAAATGTTCATGAAATACGTTTTGCCTAAAAGCTTGGCAGTAAATTAAACTGACTTACCGAATTTTACTTATATGTATGTATGTAACTCTACTTATATGTAGAGTTACATTTATTTGTTTATTTTTTTAATGAAAGAAATTAAAACAAATAAATTACATATCTCAGAAAGCCCATATTTACATTTTTATAAAAGGTTAAATTAGAAAAAACCTTATTTCATGAAATATTTTGAAAAACCTGTTGTGCTTTTATAATAAAATCATGACATTAATGTGTTTTAATCAGTTTGTATAAAAAAGTGCCGAATTTTAGCTCTACATAGTTTTTTTTTTCTGTTTTAATATTGTGTATTTGTGGGGTTTTTGAAATAAATATATATATATATATATATATATATATATATATATATAATATATATATATATATATAAAACTGTTTTGGATGGGCTGGAGTCAAGTTTTATATATATATATATATATATATATATATATATATATATATATATATATATATATATATATATATATATATATATAGAGTGTGTGTAACGACGCTAAGAATACAATTCTTTGGAGGGTAACTTTCGGGAAAGCGTCAAAACAAGGATCAGCTAGAGATGGTATAAGCCAGCTTGGTGTAGAACTTTATTCTATATGTGAAATTTTCGGTGATATGTTGTCACCTTCATCAGCACCTAAATGGAAAACCTATTATAGTACAGTGGTGGAAATCAACATTTAAACCTACATTGAAAATGTTCAGTTGGTCCTAGTTGTAAAAAACACTGTCACAAACATGTTAAAAATATTAAAAAATACATTTAAAATTTTGAATAAAAACATTACAAACAACAGGGTAGTTTTTCAAATACAAACACAACAAAAAATCTAAAATTTACAACCTACAAAAACTACAAATAGAAAAGAAGAATTAATCTTCTTTTTTGATGACATATTTCTGTCAACATCCGAGTGTCATATGTAACGAGGTTATAATTTTCACTTTTGCACATCACAACCACATGGATACGAAAAGAAAGAGCCCTAGGCAACATAATAAGCAAGGAAATAAAGTCCCCTCTAAAGCACAGGTAGGTAATCTATGCATGTCATGATAAGTTCCCCACATTTTCCAGTTTGTTACTTCTTGTCAAGTCCTGTTGAAGTAGAAAGGAATAAATACAACTTAAGTTTTCAACATCTTTCTTACAGTTCATAGGAGAGCTGCAGTTATGGATGTAGCACATTTCTATGAAGTTTCTCTTAAATTGGTTGTCAACCCTCTTTAGTACTTGCACATTTTCATAGTTAGCAGTGTGTCCAGTATTCTTAATATGTTGGCTAAAGGCTGTGCTGGTGGGCTTCCTCACAACATCACTCCTGTGCAAAGCTATTCTTTTTGAGAGTTTCTGGCTGGTTTGACCGACATACACTTCTGAACAAGAACCACATGGAATAGAATACACTACATTGAAGTTATCCAGTTTTTTAACTCTTTCTGTCAGGTGAGTAAAGTATGTCCCTAATCTTTTGTAAACAGAATTTGCTATCACTATGTTGAACTGTCTGAAAAGGTTTGTGATCTGTGGTGATAAACCTTTGATGTAAGGCAATCTCCCATAGAACACTTCTACTGTTTCTCCTTCTAATGTTTGTCTTTGCTGTGTTCTAACTGTTGGCATATCTTGAAATAGCAATTTATTAAGAAGCATCTTAGGGTAGTGATTTTTTCTAAGAATCTCATACAATAATTTGATGTTCTTATTGTAGTTTGAAGGGTGACAAATTCTTTTTATTCTGTTTTTCAGACCTTTGATGATGTTAATCTTCTGTTCGTCTGGATGATACGAGTGAAAAGGCACATATCTACCTGAGGCACATTTCTCAGGTAGATATGTGCCTTTTCACTCGTATCATCCAGACGAACAGAAGATTAACATCATCAAAGGTCTGAAAAATAGAATAAAAAGAATTTGTCACCCTTCAAACTACAATAAGAACATCAAATTATTGTATGAGATTCTTAGAAAAAATCACTACCCTAAGATGCTTCTTAATAAATTGCTATTTCAAGATATGCCAACAGTTAGAACACAGCAAAGACAAACATTAGAAGGAGAAACAGTAGAAGTGTTCTATGGGAGATTGCCTTACATCAAAGGTTTATCACCACAGATCACAAACCTTTTCAGACAGTTCAACATAGTGATAGCAAATTCTGTTTACAAAAGATTAGGGACATACTTTACTCACCTGACAGAAAGAGTTAAAAAACTGGATAACTTCAATGTAGTGTATTCTATTCCATGTGGTTCTTGTTCAGAAGTGTATGTCGGTCAAACCAGCCAGAAACTCTCAAAAAGAATAGCTTTGCACAGGAGTGATGTTGTGAGGAAGCCCACCAGCACAGCCTTTAGCCAACATATTAAGAATACTGGACACACTGCTAACTATGAAAATGTGCAAGTACTAAAGAGGGTTGACAACCAATTTAAGAGAAACTTCATAGAAATGTGCTACATCCATAACTGCAGCTCTCCTATGAACTGTAAGAAAGATGTTGAAAACTTAAGTTGTATTTATTCCTTTCTACTTCAACAGGACTTGACAAGAAGTAACAAACTGGAAAATGTGGGGAACTTATCATGACATGCATAGATTACCTACCTGTGCTTTAGAGGGGACTTTATTTCCTTGCTTATTATGTTGCCTAGGGCTCTTTCTTTTCGTATCCATGTGGTTGTGATGTGCAAAAGTGAAAATTATAACCTCGTTACATATGACACTCGGATGTTGACAGAAATATGTCATCAAAAAAGAAGATTAATTCTTCTTTTCTATTTGTAGTTTTTGTAGGTTGTAAATTTTAGATTTTTTGTTGTGTTTGTATTTGAAAAACTACCCTGTTGTTTGTAATGTTTTTATTTAAAATTTTAAATGTATTTTTTAATATTTTTAACATGTTTGTGACAGTGTTTTTTACAACTAGGACCAACTGAACATTTTCAATGTAGGTTTAAATGTTGATTTCCACCACTGTACTATAATAGGTTTTCCATTTAGGTGCTGATGAAGGTGACAACATATCACCGAAAATTTCACATATAGAATAAAGTTCTACACCAAGCTGGCTTATACCATCTCTAGCTGATCCTTGTTTTGACGCTTTCCCGAAAGTTACCCTCCAAAGTATATATATATATATATATATATATATTTATATATATATATATATATATATATATATATATAAAACTGTTTTGGATGGGCTGGAGTCAAGTTATGATTTTTGGGGATGCAGTCAGTCTATTTGGCCCACAAGACAAAGAAAACTCTTTGACTTACTGTCAAGCTTTCGAATTTTATTTAATTCTTTTTCAATAAAGTAACTGTATTTTCATTTATATATGTCCAATAATCAAACCACGACAATGACATATATAGTGACAATATAGTTATTTTTAATAAAAAAATTTTAATATATTTATAATGGTTTGTTTTGTAGAGTACAATAATAACAACTGTAATCTCACGACTAGTAAGTAAGACAATTAACAATTTTAACTAATTAATTTATATTTCTTTTTATAGATGCCTTGAAAAAGAATTAAATAAAATTCGAAAGCTTGACAGTACAAAGAGTTTTCTTTGTCTTGTGGGCCAAATAGACTGACTGCATCCTCAAAAATCATAACTTATATTTAAATCAAGAGTCAAGAATACCACCATCTTATATATATATATATATATATATATATATATAAATATATATATATATATATATACATATATCAATCAACGTTTCGGCAGGAAACCCTCGCCTTTGTCAAGATTCTAAACTGTAGGCCCAACAGATATTGTAAAATATGTATATACATATGAATTAAGGATCACACAGACGAGTGGTGGGTTCTTTTATCGGTCAAAAAGGTGGAGAAAGAAGAAAGTTAATGGCTACTTTATCTATTTATTGAAGACTTTTCGCTTTCACATTTAGAAAGCATCATCAGTTCATCTAAAAAAAAACAATATGAAAAAAAAACCACACAAGCATGGAAAAGTTGTTACTTGTGTTACCTTAAAAAGATATGTAGATATGTGTTTTAAGGTAACACATGTAACAACTTTTCTATGCTTGTGTGGTTTTTTTTCATATTGTTATTTTTAGCTGAACTGATGATGCTTTCTAAATGTGAAAGCGAAACGTCTTCAATAAATAGATAAAGTAGCCATCAGGGTTTGACTCAGATTCAGGGTTTGATTTCAGTTGTTTTCAGGGTTTGACTCCGCGTTAAATAGTTTTGGTTTTTAGAAAAAACATTGTTTTGACGACGTTTCTTCAAGGTCACACTTGCCATTGTCAAGTCAGATTAGTTCTGCTTCGTCTTGATGTTTTAGAAGAACTGAAAATCAGTTCTTGTGAAACATCAAGACGTATAAGACGTAACATCAAGATGTATAACATCTTCTGAATGATTGTGTTGTTCTCATATTGTACTTTTTAAATAAACTGTTGATGCTTTCAGAATACGAAAGCGAAACGTCTTTAAAATAGATAAAGTAGCCTATCAACTTTGTCTTTTATTTCTCCACCTTGAGACCGATATAAGAACCCACCACTCGTCTGAGTGATCCTTTTAATATATTGGATTGACGGTCATACTCCTTTTCCGATATATATATATATATATATATATATATATATATATATATATATATATATATATATATATATATATATATTCAATAAATAGATGAAGTAGCCACCTTCTTTGTCTTTTTTCTCTCCACCTTTTCACCGAAAAACCCAAGACCTATATATATTATATATATATATATATATATATATATATATATATTATATATATATATATATATTGTAAAAACTACGACCGTCAATTTATATTAATAAAGTATTCAACTAGTGAATTCAGAGGTTTATTCGGTCAGTCAGGTTGGCAAAATAAAAAACAGAAGTCAACTACTTCATAAGTTTATCGAAGACGTTTCGCTTTATATTTCTAAAGCTTCATCAGTTCTCTAAAATACAAAGATGACATAGAGTTTATAAGAAATACAGATCTAATAATTAATTACTTACAACTCAATATGTAGTATTAAAGATGTTATAAGATATGTACTTAAGTTTACTCATAAATTTAGAACTAACTTAAAAAAAAATTAAACAGAAATATTCAAAAAATAACATTCGCGGAAACGAAGATTTACAAAAACTTCAAACGTACATTTGGCTTCATTTAGAGATGGTTCTCCAATGAAGACAAACAAAACACTGATTTATTGCAATCTAACGCAAAACGACGTGGCGCGATACCGAAAATGTTTTTCAAGGGCCATATGTTTTCAACAAATTCCAAGGTTTGAGACAATTATGAACTTCTACAGGGGTCATTGAAAGAATAGTTGGACGGGTGGATTTGTAACGGAAAAATTTGATATGATTTTTTTTTTGGAATTTATGTTTTAATGAAACTTAGAGCTTTGGGATGATTATGTTATTGTTTTGAATTATATATATATATATATGATATATATATATATATATGAATTATATATATATATATATATATATTATATATATATATTATATATATAATATATATATATATATATATATATATATATATATTAGGGTGGTCCTTATTTTCGAAAGTTCATATTTTTTCAAAATTATTTGTAATTTTGTTCAGTTACACCAAAACATTAAAAATACAAAATTTCAACTCAATCCGATAATATTAACACGTGCCGCATTGGCCTTGAAGTTTCATGCATCTGACTGTCTAACATGCTACGACGAGTCGGCGCCAAGTGCGTTCGAATTCGCTACAAGCGCGACTATAATCTCGACAAGTCAATTTTGTTTTTACATATTATTTGTTCAATGCTACATTCGTTTTAGTTTCGTACTTGAAGTGCATAAGAAAAGACGTGCTATATAAGTAATTGATAAAAGTGCTGAAATGTCCACTTTGCGGAACAATATTTATCTAGTTGGAGTGATGAAAAATCAAATCTGCGGTAGTAAATTACCATGTAAACGAGATGTTTTGAGTGTACTTTTTTATAACATGAGAGTGGTAAATTTAAGTCTTAATGACAGCAGTGCTTTAGTTATTGATGAAGTGGTCGTTTTTTGGAAAAAAGCAAGAATCCCAGTTCAAAACCGTTCAAACTGTATTTTGAAATTAAAATCTTTGTACGATAATGTCAGAAATTTAGAAAAATCTAAAAATAGAGATACTGAACGGCAGAGAGAAAAAGAAAATGATTTTAAAGAAGCTTTAGACAACCTTTTCGATATTGCCACCTTAAATGCGTTAAATGAGATTAAAATCGCCGAAGATAGAGAATTTTTAATTAAGCAAAGGGAGAAAGGTAGAGTAGGTTGTATGTTGGGAGTAGATATCAAATTATTACGTAAGGAAAAGCGGAAAGAAGAACGCACAGCTGCAGAGTTGAAAAGAAAAGAAGATTTGTTGGAAAATTCTAGTTGTTCGATTGGACATTTTGAAATGGAAGATAAAGAACACGAAGATTCACAGAAAAAAGTGATAAATCAAGACAACAGTGAAGATGACATATATTTCATATCGGAATCTCAACAGGGTCCATCTTCAAACAAGAGAGGACGAAAGACGTTAATGACACCTCGCCTGGCCGCTGCCTTGGACAAATGTAAAGTGAGTGACAGGGATGCAATGCATATTATTTCTGCCGTCCTAGAAGCTCTTAATATAGATATCACCGAGTTTGTTCTCAATAGATCGTCTATCAAAAGAAATAGAGAGATTTTGCGGAAAATAAAATATTCATCAATAAAATCGGTAGGAAATGATGCAAATTTTATTGAAGTGCATTGGGATTCCAAATTATTGCCTGATATCACAAAAAATGAGAAAATTGATCGGCTTCCTGTGATCGCGGTTGGTTTAGATTTTGAACAATTATTAGGAGTACCTGGAATTGCATCATCAGCAGGATCGGAAGTTTGCTCTGCTGTGTTCCATATCACTGATGAATGGAATTTAACCGAAAAAATTCAAGCCTTTTGTTTTGATACTACAGCATCAAACACTGGACGTATAAAAGGAGCTGCAGTTCTGCTTCAACAAAGGTTAGGGCGAGATATTTTGTGGCTTCCATGCCGACACCATATATTTGAGGTCGTTTTGGCTGGTGTATTCACGAGGACAAAAGCAATTGTAACATCCGGCCCTGAAATTGCTCAATTCAAAGCACTTAAAGAAAACTGGAAGAATATTGATAAAATGAAATTTTTAGATTATACCAGCGATGAAGCCGTTTATAATGCACTGAAAGATGTAGCGCCCGAAATTATTTATTTTGTGAAACAGAAACTTGCAGAAGAGCAACCACGTGATGACTACAAAGAGTTTTTGCAATTGACGCTCATTTTTTTGGGAGATAAAACAAATGTGAGTTTTAGGGCCCCCGGTGCATATCATTTAGCGAGATGGATGGCTAAAGCGATTTATTGTTTAAAACTTTTTTTATTTCGCGATCAAATGAAAATGAGAAAGGATAATTCCAAACTGAATGCAGAAATTTGCGTTTTCGTTGTATACTGTTATGTAGAGGCCTGGTTTTCAGCAACGAATACTACAGGAGCTCCCCTAAATGATATATATTTTTTGAGAAAATTGGTTACATTTAAAAATATTAATGAAAACATTGCAACCATTGCAATAACAAAATTTTTAAACCATTTATGGTATCTAAGTGAAGAGTGTGCTGCCATGGCAATATTTGACGATAGAATTGAGAGAGTTGAAAAAATTAGAATGGCTCAAAAAATTATGGAATGTGCAAGTAAAAACATAGAGACTGTGAATGAAAAAGAAGAAGAAAATGAAGAGACAGAAGTCATTGAGAAAAAACTATCGTTGCAAATCCGAGATGTCCAAAATTTTGTTCAAAAAGATCTACCAACTGAATTATTGTCCGCCAATTCACTTCAGTTATTTAAACGATTCGGTATTTGTGTTGAATTTCTTCAGGACGATCCGCTGAATTGGGAAAACAGAGAGGATTATCGCACAGGAAAAAATATCATTTCAACCTTAAAATGTACAAATGATATTGCAGAAAGAGGAGTCAAGTTGATTGAGGATTACAATGAAAAAATGACGAAAAATGAACATCAAAAACAATTTTTGATACAGGTATGTAGTATGTAGTATGTATAAACAATAGTTATTTATGAAACAGTTCGTGAAGTATGCTTTTTGCGAACGCACGCGATACTTAGAGTACGAGCGATAGCGAGTGCTCTACATCGCGTAAGTTCGCAAAAAGTACTTCACGCACAGTTTCATACAATATTTTATCTACTCTACGATAAATAAATCAAAAAACTGTAACTCTTCGTCACTGGAATTCATTTCAATTCTATTTACAATTTTTAGAACTTTGACATTTAAAAATTCTAATTTCTTTCAAACCACAAAACTGTCAAAATTTTTGTTGTAATTTATTGCTCATTATGTCATCACCATGACAACGCGAAAGTTAAGGATATTTGATTATATGAAAGTGTGTGAAAAACCCATTGAAAGTGTGTGAAAAAGTTAGTCCCATTTAAAATACACAGGTACTTCACGCACACTTTAAATCCTTCACGAACTGCTATCTATAATGACAGTTTTCACAAACTAAAAACTGATACATAATATGACGTAGAGTAGATAAATTTAATTTTTTGTTATTTTTTTCTTGAACACATTATATAGGCTAGGTTCAGAAAACACATTCAATATTATTTTTTTTTATTCAGGTTGTTCAGGAGTACCGGAGAGAGTTCCCAGTCGCCACAAAAGGAGGCTTACTTAAATCCAAAATATGTATCTGAAGTGGATGTATCATTTCAATAAATAAAAAATATAGTATTAGGATAAACTATATCTTTATTTTACGTTTTCATTTTAATTAGTATGTTTTTATACTAAAGTTTAAAAAAAATGCGTAATTTTATGTTTACAGTCGAGCGTACATTGTCGTTCTTATAGGTAATAACTGCCTTACATTGAATCTCACAACTTTAGCGTCGATGCGGCACGTGTTAATATTAACCGATTGAGCTGAAATTTGTTATATTTTCATGTCTTATATAAAGGTACATTCTGGCAAATAATTTCTAAAAAATTCGAAAAAAAATTTTTTTCCTTATAAATAAGGACCACCCTAATATATATATATATATATATATATATATATATATATATATATATATATATATATATATATATATATATATATACTGTTTGTGAGTTTGTTGTTTACTCAAGTCTAGTCAGTTTATAAAATAGTGTGCTTTTATTTTATTTTTCTTTATAGCTAGAAAAACATGGACGATGTTTGGATTGGCCTTGTGCAGATTTTGCCGGATAGGGTCATTGTTTTTGCTGAGGAGCAGTAAAATAATGTGATTTAAAAGCAAATTCTTTATTTTTAGCATAAAAATTAAAAAGAAATTAAATTAAATCCTATCTTCGTCTTTGGTGTCTGGAACTGAAATAGTGTCAGCATCAACGTCATTTGATTTTTGAAGATTTTGATAAAATGGCCTGTTGTGTTCACTAATGTAAGGTAGTTAATTTCAAAAAATTTTTACTTTAATGTGCTAGAAGCAAAGGTCCTGAATTAATGGTTTTTGGTTGCTCACTTCCATTTCGTTTTTTAGATTTCTAGTAGAACCTTTCTTAATTCAATTTTTTTTAAAAGCTTTGTCATCTGCAAAACTTTTTTTTGTAAAAGCATTGAAACGCATATTCTTGGGTATATTTTAACCACTTCATTTGCATCCACGGTGCAGCTTCCCCATCATCATTCCTTTTACGATATACTAATTTTTCTGATAGTACGCTACTAAAATTTAAAAAATATTTTTGTTCCATCTCTACAACTTGAAGGGGAGGAGTCTTGCGTACATTTTTTTATAAAATTACTCCAATCATATGCAACTATAATTTCAGATGTAGTCTTTTTCTTAGCTGTCTCTATGGCCGCATGAATTTTGTCGGCCTTCATATGGGTGTGGCCAGGTTCCATAAATTTATGATGTACTTTCACACTTTTTCCTATTTTCTTTATATCACGCATCACTTACAATATCGTTGTGGACACAAAAATATTTCTGTTGTGGCCAGAACAAGCATCACTGTACAAAGGAAGCATTTCTACTTGTATTGATAGCGACAAAATTAATTTTCTTATACATGAAGCTATTTCTTGCCCACCACGACCAGCCACTCTCTCGTTCCATAGAAAACAAATTCCCACATTGCCTGCTGTTGTTGTCTCAAACACTGTTAAATTGTAGGTCCATATTTTTCTAAGTCAAAGTCTATGTATATATTTTTTTAAGCCAAAAGAAGCAACCACAAATAATCTTTGGTCTATTTTGCTTCGGTATTTGTCTAATGACTTTTGCTTATAAGCACTCTAAGTTAAACTTAAATGTTTTTCCCTCCCAAGTAAGTTCTTTAGTTAGTTGTTTATTTTCCATACTTCTTAGGATTACAATAAACTGGCCACACAGCACAAGTATTATTTGCGGAACCGTGAAAAGAAAGAATATATTTTTCATTGAATATTTTTCTATACATTGATTTCTTTTTATGGTTTATATTATTATTTCTGCAATATTTGCAATAAAGTCGATAAATTTGTTTGAAAGCTCAGGTTTTAGTTATTTTTTTAAATTACGTTCCCGGGAATAGTGGCTATTATAAGCCGGAAAACTATTGATATGCTTTCTAATCACACCTTGTCTATCTTCCTGGATTTTATAATGTTTGGAATGCTTCCCTCTGCCATCCATTGGGCAGATATTAGATTGACTGGTTCTTTTTTCTCGACAATTCCTTACATTTTTTAAAGTTAAATCTAACGTTTGAATATACATTGTTTGACATACTTCAATAGATTCGTTTTCATCACTAGTTAAAAAATATTTTCTGGTAAATTTCCTTCGGCTAATGCTGTCAGACTTTTCACTTTCCTTTCTAATTCTTGTTCTTCCTTTTGTCGTTTCTTTGACGGTTTCTCCTATATATTGATCTTGTCAAACTTTTGATCAATTGCAAAAACCTTCAAACAATATTTTTCTTTGTTCTTCAGTGAATTTTTGGTAATATTTCTTCCGACAATTATATGGACGTTTCATTTGCTTTTCCTTTTTAAAACTCCTTTTTTAGATACATAATCTTTCCCTTTCTCTTTTAGTTCCCTTCTTTGATTTTCATTCCAGTATTTACTATTCCACATTCGCTTCCTTGTCATATCTTTACCTGGTGTCTTTTCTTTTTTATCTTGTAACATTTCATTATCAATTACCTTAAAATCTGGTGTAACCGGGTATTCTGCACCACCTG
The DNA here is from genome assembly GCA_918026665.1 of Diabrotica balteata. NCBI lineage: Eukaryota > Metazoa > Arthropoda > Insecta > Coleoptera > Chrysomelidae > Diabrotica > Diabrotica balteata. The sequence continues at coordinate 113,770,237 of OU898280.1, read as the reverse complement.
ATGGCGCATAATCAGGGTCTCGAAATGAATCATCATCATTCTCAGGAACATGCTCTATTTCTTTAAGGCCACAAAATGTCTGGACAAAATCAACATAAAAAACAAACTAAAATAAATCAAATAGAAAAGTAATATCTTACCATTTTTTAGAAAACAATCTACAGTTTTCTAGTATTGTTAGAGTTCTTTTACTCATATTGTACAATAATATACCCATAGCAAGAAATGCAAAACATCACACCACAGCCTGGTAGATTTTTTGAAGTTGGAAAAACCAGTGTCACAATGTCTTAGTTAGGGCGAATGTCCACAAAAGAAATGAATAAACAAGCAATGTCCAAGAAGCTGGACATTAGCCCTTTTTCTACCAAGATACATATATATATATATATATATTATATATATATATATATATATATATATATATATATATAATATAAATATATATAAATATATATATATATAAATATATATATATATATATATATATATATATATATATATATATATATATATATATACATGTATTTGTAACAGCAAAACAAATATTCAAGTTTAATTTCACTAACTCAACGTGTATTCATTTTACGTCCTCCAAGTTTGCTTTATATCCCTACATCTCCCAAGGTGGACTTTTTCTTCAATTCAATTCTAAGACAAGTCGCCGATTTAAGGGTAAGAATAGAGTTTCAGGGAAGGACGCCTCCTTTGATGCGTGATCGGGTTTAGATAGGATAGACGGGTGACTGGTCGGTGTCCATCTATTTTCCATGTTATTGGTTTGATTCCATAGTGTCAATATACGTCGGAGAGGACATTCGACTATACAAAGAAAACTCTCTCTGAAAACGTATATCGGGCTAGAATATAATAAAATTCTATTTGCTGTTTTTTTTTTACTAGAAAGATATTGTGTTACTTTAATATATTAAAAATACGAAGTTGGAGATTATGTTAACGTAAATTTCTACTTCTACGACCTTATAGAAATTTATAAATATACCTGGATTATTTCCTTTAATGGTAACAAGATGTGAGAGATTTAGTGGTTGTAAATACATTTAATTTTTATCGAAGCTACATTGTAAAGGTTAAAGAATGCCAAGCACAGCATTACGTCATGGATGATACATGAATAATTTAAAGTCATAAAGTACTTGCTGAAATAATGATAAAGATTTATAAATAAAAACGTATAAGGCTGAATATAATAAAGTTGGATGTATCTCATAGTACACAAAACGTATATTGTGAGTGTTTTCCCTGTGGTTGCCACAATAACTTTATCTTATTTTTGGTGTGTTAAAGATTTCTTGCAACGGATGTATATCATAAAAAGTTCCATTTATATTGGTTCCTTAGCCTAACTATCAATTGTTTGACACAAATAAATATTATATGTCAAATTCAAATTCTTTATTTTCTTTCTGCCAAACATAGTTTGTATAGAATTAGTCATTTTATTGTTAAAATCATTATATCCTAAACTGAATAATATGGGACATTTCATTCCTTCGCATTTTATGCTTTTTATTTACTTTAAAGCCGAAGTAGAATCATTTTCAGCAGTAGATATGCTACAAAGTGATGGTAATTTAAACGTAACTGAATATTTTGGATGCTGAATAAATAATACAAAGTCAACCTCGTCTTTCGTCTTAGATCCGTCTGTATATTTATTTGTGTTGTCAACTAAACCACTCGATATGGGTTTGAAAAGGATGTGATTTATTTGATGAGCTTCTATATAATTAAGTAATATGAATCTGTGGGGTTTTAATAGGGATCTAAAGAGAACAGCACATATAAACAATATTTTATTTAGGCACATAAATTGTGGACTCCGTTAGTTTCAACAAAAGCTTGTGTAACTGGGGGAAAAATTTAATTTTGAACTTTGTCTCTTTTCTACCGACTATAAGTTCGTCCCAAACCCTTTTTTCAGTGCGTCATAGTTAATCGAATCCTCTCTAACATATTAAACTAGAAGGGAGAGAAAAGAACGTGTGTCTGTCATTATTATACATGCAATTTAGAAAATTATGTATGGTTTATGGGTATTTGCGTATTATGGCGAATCCTACTTATGGATTATAATTTGTTAAAGTTTAGAATACGCTGAATATATATCCAATCAATGAAGCGCATAAATATAATTTGACGCAGATGGTCTCGATCGTGAGAGTACCTTCACAATGTCAACTGATAAAATGATAATTGTCATTGCAGGTTAGTATTTTCAGACATTTTACAGTGAAAATTTAATTTTGTATTTATTGTCATAAAAATATTTTAAATATGCCGAAATTTACCGAGAAAGAACAAAGGCTAATATTAAAATTATTAAATAATTTTCAATTAGAAAAAGAGGCTGGGATAACTTTATTATCAGTTTCTTCCGTTCGTTAAGTAAGTTTTGAATTATTCTAAAAAATATTAATAACAATTTAAATCCTATACATTTTAGGGTGTTGCCGAGCGTGTTATGAGTTTCGTTACCAACAGTAAGACGATTGGCAAATGAAGGTATTCAAAAAGATGGTAGCTATTCTGTGGCAATGAGTACTTCAGTATGTGATACTCTAGGATCTTCATTAACCAATAATCCTAAACATGTTATTAGAATTCGTGTATACAGAATGTATAATACATGTGTGTATCACACTATAATTTGCCATAACCTACTGAAATTTCACTAGCATCTTTACATTTTTTCTTGTTCATTTTATGCCAACATGTTATCCTTCATACCCTTTAAGGAAAACTGAAGGACATAGATATAATTACCATTTCTAATAATACACAGAGAACGGTTTTAAAAGAAATGAAATTCAGATGGTTAAATTGCAATATATCAAATCGAAAATATCTAATGGAACAATCACATGTGTATATAAAAGATTAAAATTTTCAAAAGAATACACAACCAGTTTTCCAGGGAGGATTCCGCAAGAGTTTGCAAGATGGCATTCGATGAATGCAGAAAATTTTGAAAAATGGTGTGAATATCAACTTTTGCTAAATTTAAAAGAACCGTCGTTAATAATTATGAACAATGCACCTTACCACTCCAGTTTATTGGACAAATTACCACATTCAAGTTAGACTGAACACTTTTTAGAAGAACGGTTAAAAGGGAGATATGTACGTGTTCCAACAACCATAATAAAACTTGAATTATTGAAGATGGTAGAAAAACATTTACCAGATAAAGTTTTTAAGTATGTATTAAAAAATATTTAATAAATGAGGCTATATTTGTTTTATTTTACAGATTAGATGTACTGAATTGCCAGTAAAATTTTTTAACTCGCAGTCAAGTCGTAAAAGATTCTAGGAGGGCGCTTTATTTTAAATAAACAAACATTCCAACTCCATGGTGTTTGTAATAAATAATAATAAATCCATAAATAAATATTAGCTAATTAAGCACTTTCTGTGGAATGTATAAAATAGGAATTATGACAAACTGCCGTTCCAATATAATGCGCATAAAAATTTATATACAGGACGGGACCTCTAATATATAAATAAAAAAAAATTTAATCAAAGTTTTTATTCCATATTTCAAAAAAATAACCTTTTCACAGTTAGCCGATTACGATCCTGCAACTGTCAGATTTAACTGAAATATGACGTCCAAACGTCAAAACGTATTGAAACCCGGGAGTAAAAGTGGTGAACTTTTTTGTATATTTTTTGGGGTTTCAAAATAATATTCGCTTCAAAATTCATCGTGTTCGTACGATTTTTAGAGGTCAAGTCTCTGACGACTGGACGATATAAGTACATGTACAAGAAATTTGTAGTTTCTAATCAAATTCTATTTAGATATTTATTATTTATTATTATTGCCCATTAATTAATTCCGTATTAAATTTTGTTGTTTTGTTTCAATACATTGTTTAATTTTTAATATTTTATATCTGTTTTTTATAATTTTTAATTTGTTTCAAATTCTCTGGCAGACAATTATGTAATTTGGGTCCTATATAACCAACATATCTCTGGAGTTTGAATATATTACATTTAGATAAAATTGCTTTATTCCTTAAATATTTGGTTTAATGGGCAAGATTGTTAAAGTTTAAATTTTTTTTTCATCAACGGCATTGTAACAGAATAATTATTTATGTACGGTGTACAGTTAAAAACTAACTTATATAACAATTTGCTAAAATACGTTAAATAATTATAATTAGCCACTTCTGAATAACGTTCTTAAATTCCGCAGCCATGATATTCTCCTTCTACCGGGTCCTCGCTTGCCTTTGACTTTACCTTGCAATATAGACTATAGCAGGAAGTAACGGTGCTGATTTCTCATAACGTGTCCCAGATATTGTAATTTTATGCGTTTGATCGTAAACACAATCTCTGGTTCCTTCTTCATTTTTCCTAGAACTTCCTTGTTCGTGATCCTTGCTGTCCATGATATTCTCAGCATTCTTCTATAAAGCCACATTTCAAATGCTTTAAGTTTTTAATGGTGGTGTCTGCAAGCGTACATGCCTCCGCTCCGTACAACAACACAGAAAAAACATAGCATCTCAAATGTTTAATTTTTGTATCTAGGGATATGTTGTGAATTTTGAAGATGACGCTTATTTTGCTAAAAACCGTTCTTGCCTTTCCTATGCGGCACTTTATTTCCTGTACATTGCTCCACTGTTAGTTTATAATATTTCCCTGATAGCCATACTCTTTTACTCGCTCTATCTGCGTCCCATTAATGTATAGATGAGCCCCGTATATATTGTTCTTGCTGATAATCATTGGTTTCGTTTTGTGGGTATTAATGTTTAGTCCGTACTGTTAACTGTACTCGTTTATTCTGTCCATTAGTCTCTGAAGTCCCTCTAAACTATCTACTATCACCATGGTGTTGTCGGCATATCTAACATTGTTTTCTCTTTCGCCATTTAGAAGAATGCCTTCGTCTATTTCGTAAAGAGCCTCGTTAAAAATTTTCTCTGAGTATATTTCACCATATCCCATATTTATACTATGGTGAAGTATATATAAGTTTATGTGTATGCATATATGTGTATATGGGTATATATCTTCTTCCGTACCACTCTCTCAGGTTGCGCAGCCATGAAATTCGACGCCTCCCTATGCTTCTCTTTCCTTGGATCCTTCCCTGCATAATCAGTTGGAGCAAAGTGTATTTCTCTCCTCGATGTTAATATGTCTTGTTTATATATTCTTAATATTTTCTATGTTTTATATATATTGGATATATATCATATAGGTAATAAATTACAAACAAAGATTCAATAATTAGAATTCTAACATTTGTTTTACTCCACTGGTCGTTAGCTCCTGCCCGTGACTTAGTCTAGTTTGTCTTAATGACAATGTCTTGATGGGTACCTAGACGAGAAACGAGTGTCCATGTTTTATCCCTAATATAGCCTTAATTAAAAAACATTTTTTACTTGATGGTCAATTTTTTTATGTTTTTGTATTATATATCACATAAAGGAAAATGTAATCCTCCTCCTCAGTCCTAAGCCTTTTTGGGATAGGGTGACACCATCAGGCCTTTACAGTTTTTTCACAATTTCCCTCCATCCTTCTCTGTCCTGGGACTTTGTTTCGCTTCATATAATCCTTGGTTAATCAATATTTTTGTTTGATCTACCCAATAGCTTGGAGATCTTCCCCTAGGTCTCTTTCCTTCAAGTCTACCCTCGACTATCAGTTTTCCTCGTACCTGTTCTTTTATCAATGTGTTCAAAATACTGCAAATATCTCTGTTGTATTTGTTTAAGCAATCTATCCTTTACTTTAAGTTGTTCTAATATCGATACGTTAGTGCGATGATCAATCCATGATATTCTTAACATGCGGCGGTATACCCACATTTCAAAAGCGTCCAGTTTATTTTTATCCGCTTTCTTTAAGGTCGACGTTTCGGATGCATATGTGGCTATGGGAAAAATAAGCGCCCTTACCAGCCTTAGTTTTTTGTGTATTGTTCTGCTAGAATTTTTCCAAATTGCTATCAGTTTCATCATGCTGTTCTAGCAATAGTCAACCTTCTACGTATTTCTCTGTCACACTCTTCGTCATTTGTTATTAGGTACTTCAGGTATATGAAAGTATTTACTACTTCAAACCCCCAATTTCTTTAATGCGTTGAAGATTATTCTGATCTCTGTCTACTATCTTGATCTTTGTCTTACTCCTATTTAGCTTTAGTCCATATGTTTTGCTTTTTTCCTCCAAACATCTCATTAATAGGTCTCCCATTTCTTCCTGATTTGCCGTGATTATTAAAGTGTCATCAGTATATCTCAAGTTATTGATTTTTGACCTCCTATTGATATTCCGCCCTTCCATCCGTCTAGTACCTTTCGCATATTGTGTTTGCTGTAAATATTAAATAGAGTTGGCGAGATTATACATCCCTGCCTGACACCTGATCTTAATGGGTGTTGTTTATTTTTACTGTGCACTTATTATTTTCATATAGACTTCTAATTAGTTGAATTACGTGGTGGAGTTTTCCCATTTCCGCTAGTATGGACCATAGCTGCTGCCATTGGACTTTGTCGTAGGCCTTTGTGTAATTCACAAAGCACATAAGCATAGGAGTATTGAATTCACGAGTTTTTTCGATTAGCTGTTTGACATTAAGGATGTGTTCTCTTGTGCCTTTTCCTTGTACAAATCCCGCTTGTTCTTCTGATATCTGAGGCAATAGAAAAGCTTTTAAACTTTCATGTATTTTATGAAATAGAACCTTGCTTGCATGGGATATTAGGGATACCGTTCTGTAGTTGCTGCAATCTAGGGGAGTTCCTTTTTTGAATATAGGGATGAAAGTAGATATTGTCCAGTCGTTGGGCCACTCTCCAGTTTCCCAAATCTTTTTGCAGATCATATGCATAAAAGTTACTCCAACATCTCCAGTCTCCTTTAAAACTTCTGCTGTGATCTTGTCTGCGCCAGAAGATTTTCTATTTTTCAACTTATTAATTGATTGATTGATTTTAATTGATTGATTGATTGAGTGATTTGAAAATTTATTATATTATGTAATATGTATATTTTTCTGTTGTTAATATTGGGTATAAAAACATGAGAAGAAAATTGTACATGCTATGTAGTATTAATATTATTTTAATAAAAAGTTTAAAAAATATTAGGTATTTATTTTTTATTTTCCGTGACTTTTTCTTAATAATAGTCACTTCATATCGATAATTTTTTAAAACCCTTTTTAAAACTACTAAGTACACGAATATGACATTCTCTTTCGATTGAATTGTCGAAGAAATAAAATTACTTAGTTTTTAAGTTAAAATTAGTAACTCTTTAAAATATTATCAAAATAAATTTTAGTTTATTCTCTTTTTCTATTTTTTCTATGTAAACAATTTCTATAAAATTTGGCAACGTTGATCACGAGTTTGATCTGGACTTTTTTGATCCGTCTTCCACCGAAATATCGACAATAAAGAATATCGGCCGTAAAAAAGGATGAAGTAATCCTAATATCCTGTTGTTTATTGGGACTACATTTTATGTAAATTTCTCTTAAAGAATCAACTACTTTACTTTAAATTACTTCACTAACCTACGAGAAGTAAATCTTTAAAAATTATTGTGATATACATATCTCTCATTCTCTTTGTTGCTTGTTGATCTAAAACTCTTTATTTTTTTCAGATTTAAAAATCGTTATAAATTGGAGCATCTACTACAAAAAACTTGCCAAGAGGTAAGTAAAAAATTTAAAGCAGCTCATTTTTACTAAAACTTATGCGGAATTAGACAACTTGTCTAATTTGTTGTGATTTTGTTTAAACCAATTAACACTTTCGTTATTTAATTTCTAAATTATAATAGGATAAATGAACGTAGCTTCCACGGCCAGAGTCAGAATTTAGTTATTCGTCTTCGGTTTGGACCTTGTCATTTTGATGACCAAAGTGGGTTTATCTAGATGAGATGTACCTAGAGGAGATGACCACTTTGGTGACTCACATGACACGCTCAAACCGAAGACGATAACTATAATTATAATAGGATGATTACTACTTTCTAAGGTAATATGGCTTCAAGCAGTTATGTTTTGCCGTATGTTTAATACATATCAGTACATTATATTCTCACTGCTATATTGACGAATGTAAGCCTAATTTGTCTTATCCTGTACAAATTTTTGTTCTAGGGACTCTATGGAAACGTTGTTTCTACATGTCTAAACTACGTGGTTTTACTTTACTACACAAACACAATACTGTCCTTTTCTTTTTTCAATACTTAAAGTTCAATATTAGTTTTAATTACTCCATGAACCCCTTCTGTGGCTCAGTGGTAAGAGCGCCTACCTTTAAACCTAAAGGTCGTGAGTTCGAATCTCATCTGGGTGGAGAAATTTTAGTTTATTAAGAACTTATGAATGAAAAATAATTTCTATCCTTGTGTGATCGGTACTCACCGGAGGGACCACAGACGTTCGGATACAATTAGCGTCTTTTAGCAAAGACAATGACGTCGACTTTGCTAAGTATCAAGACAATTACTCTACACACACACACACACACTACACTAGGTACCTGACTGTACCATGCCAATGATCTTAGTTGTCGAGGCATTAACTCAATAATAAAAAATTTCTGCATGGTCTTATAAATCTTATGAAGTTTTTTTTTTAATAATTGTAAGAGAAGACTTATTTGCTTTTGTCGTATACCAGGTTTTAACAATGAAGGTCACAACCGGTCTTTTCAAAGTCTTAAACAACTTAATTTTAGTTAATCTGGTAGCAAAATAGATTTTTATATCTTAACATTAGAAAGACATTGATATTAGTTTATTATATAAGTTAATAGGCGTACCTCGAAACGTAAAACTAGTAAACCCTTGAAATTAAGTGTTTTGTAGCCTCGTAACTGCTTTCTGTACCACTACTAAGCGTGGTTGCTCAATCTGCACTTCAGTTGCTACCATTTCTGGCATTTGTTCTACAACTAACCTCTCAACCTTCAGTGTTTCTTTAAAATACATATCCCACCTGGCAATAGCCTTATTTTCATCTCCAATGCAGTAAGGAGAAAGATAAACTCCAAGGAGTTTATAGAAAAGGCAGTAAGGTAGTAAGGGAAGTTTATGTTATTCGATCCAGGTTAACAATTAAGTACCACTTGCATATTCATAGTTATATTCTACATTTCACCTATTCTTTAAATCATTGATCATTATTTACAACCCATAGCTACTCTTGAAAAGCTATTTTACCATATGGTAATCGCAGTTTGGACCACTGTATAGTTGGATGGAATCACAACTAAAGGATGCTATCCATACACTACGACTGGTCCATCTGATTTACTGTACTAATTTGGAACTCTTCTGTTCTCCGTTATAAATATAATTATGTTTTAAATACGTATTTGTTAAGAACCCAGTACTATTGGAACGTTGATCAAGAAATATCTGGTTTCATTTGTTTGACAGTTCTGAAAATATGCTTCAGCCACTGTTTAATATATAAAATTTTCGAAAGCAAGAATTTCTTACTAGTACGAAAAAATATATTCATTATGTACTAGTAAAACAACATCCAGTAACACAAGTACTAATACTTTATGTGACATGGATTAATCAGTCAACAAATTAGTCCAGTAGAGTCCGAAAAAAAGGCCCAACCTTGCATGGCGAGCTGCCCCCAATTTTACTAGTCTGACCTTAAGGAAAGTTGGGGTCGATATAGTAGTGTAAATTAAAAATTGTCGCGAATGAAAATGAAGAAGGAGAACGATTTTTACTCAATACATCCATCAATTTTTCGAAAAAAATAGTACGAACTAAAAGTGTTGAAAATGCGATTTTATACAATTTATATTTAAGAAATTTTTAGTGCGTTTGATATCAGAGTTCACAGGAGAAGACTGGGAGCAGGGGAAGGGAAAGGATAATTGTCGAATTATCCCATTTATTATTAACTTTACGACATGAATATACGCAAACAAAAAGGAAGAGAATTAAATTTTATACAATTTTGGTCTCTATCGTTTTTTTGCTAAAATTAATATTTGAGGTCGTACGTATACGCTAACAGCGCGAGCGTAAGACCTTGAGAAGATTGGTGGTATATAAATTCGTTTCTTTTAATATCTCGACCATTTTAAACTTCTGAACAAGATGGTACGGACTTAAATTGTTGTAATTACGATATCCTACAATTTCTTCTGCAATTTTTTTCCTGCGTTCAATATTTTCCGAGTTATGGGTGATAATATTGGAATGAGCAGACAAGCATAATTATTGAATTATCTCGTTTATTATGAACTTAACGAAATAATTGTACCTTAACAAAAATTGAGAGATTTATATATATCTTATACAATATTCGTCTCCTTTATTTTTTTTTGCTTAAATCAATATTTAACGTTTTATGTATGCGGTAAATTCGAGAGCAAAAGACAAAATCGTAAGAAAATCGTAACGGAATTTAGTCGCGATTTTAAATTTACACTACTACTCGTATTGATATAAACTTGAATGCTCGAATAAATGAACTTTGATCAAATAAAAGGCAAATATCGAGCACAATTTAATTATTTAATCTTGCCCAAGTACTTTTGCTCCCTAGAGAATCTTCAGGCGCATCCGAAATAAGCCAAGAAACGTTTTTTTAACTAAAGAAATTAATTACCTTCGATAAAAACTCGAAGTTAATGGTTGATAAAAGTTTTTATGTGATTATCGTTTTAAACTCACTTCGTCAATTGTGGCCTATCCGACAAGAATAAAATGTCATCATCATCATCATATAACGGGGGTCCCACGGCGATTGACACTTCCCGCATTTCAGCCTCCATCTTTTCCTATTTCTCCAATCTCCCTCTTCTAAGCCTGTAGATTGTAGATTTGGTAGTCTTCCCCTTTTCCTTTTTTTCTGGCGAAACATACATTAAGGCTTTCTTTGGCCATCGCTCCTCCTCCATTCTCATCACGTGACCATACCATTGTAATTGCCTTCCTTGTATTTTGTCTGAAAGAATATCTCTAATTCCTGTACGGTTTCGTATTTCCTCATTCCTGATTCTTTACATTCTCGATACTCGACATGACCTTCTAAGATAATCCATTTCCACAACGTCTACTTTATCTCGTTCATGCTTTGTCATCGTCCAACAGTCGGCAAAATATGTGGTAATTGGTTCTACAATTGCTGTGTGTAAACGAAGTTTGGTATGCATCTATATTTTATTAGACCACAGTAATGAATTCAGTATTCGGATGCATTTTTTCCTTGGGTTATTCGGTTTTGTACATCTATCTTAAGTCTGCCATCTGCTGATATGATGCTTCCTAGATATTTAGATTGGTTGCAACCTTTTATGACTGCGTTTTCAAGCCTCAGATCTGTGGTATTTTTAAATATTCTGTTTTGCTTATGTTTACAGTAAGCCCCCATTTGGTATATTCCTCAAATAATTTTCGATTCATATAATTTATATCTTCCTCATCGGTTGCAACCACCACCTGATCATCTGCAAACAACAATGTATACAGAGTTTCTTATCCCACTTCGATGCCCATAAATTTACATTAATTTCTCCAATTCCTCAATGCTTCTTGGACGTATATTTTAAAGAGTGTCGGTGACAAATAGCATCCTTGCTTTAAGTCTTTAGTGACTTTAAATTTATTTGAAGTTCTGGTTCCAATTTTTACACAACTAACTGCATTTTCGTACAATTTATATATCGCTCGGATATACGTCGAATCCAATCCGGACCTTTCGAGGACCTCAAACATTTTCTCATATGTTTTCTTAAGGTCTATAAATATGCTTTCGACACGCTTTTCAATTATTTGTCGTAGAATAAATATATTATCAAGGCAGGATCTCCCGGTATGAAAGCCGCTTTGTTCTTCAATATTTGTATCTGTCTTTTAACCCTCTTCTTTAATATTCTGCCGTAAAACCGGCCCACAGAGCTCGTCACACTAATACCTGTTCTATAGAATAAAATGTTCTAAACATAAAATGGTACATCAGACTACACTACACAAGGACAAACACATTATAGTATATTACATACCGAGAGTTGTAAGAAGCTTATTACATGCGAGTAAAAAAGTTGCGCGCGAGCGCGTAGCGGCAAGCGCAGTAATTTTGCAAGCATGTAATAAGCTTACAACTCAAGTTGTGTACTATACTTTTTCTACGATGAATATCGTTTATAAAAATAAAAATTAAATTACCACTATATTTACACTGACAGATTAATAATTTTTAATCTGTCAAAATAACGTCTGTTAATTCGTTTCCATGGTAACTCGACCAACTGACTTACGAGGCTTATGTGATATAACACATTTTTATAAAACTGAAGCGTATTTTTTTTATTACGTGCTAGTCATTACGTGTCAGTATCTGTTATGATGCATTTACTTAGCATCCAAATAGTAGGTAATATACAATTTACTAGTAAGAGAGTAGAAAAAATTTTTTAAAATAGGCGAAGCTACATTGTGTACGGTAGCCGGAGACAGACTGGCTCCCGGTCTAACGAAAATGTTAAGGTGACATGTGACATATTATGACAGCTTGGATAGGCAGTCACAATCATAAATATGTAATCTGCACATTTCAAAATTGTATGCAACTAAGCATTGACCAAAGGTCAAAATGACACTAGTATTGGAAGTCAACTGATGAAATATTAAATTATATAGAATATTTTTAAGTAGATTTTATAATCTAGATCTCACACTCAAACCTGTCTATAATAATTAAGGTGTTATTTTGACAGCAACTGAAGTCGACGTAAAGTATGAAAGAAATAGACTAAACAATATATCAGACAGTGGGTAGTTGACTACAATAAAATGGTCTACCCAGCACTATCAATACTGTAGAAAAGCAGAAATCTGACCATGTAATTAAAAGACTAAATATTAAAAAACAAAGTTGAAAGCAAAGTCTATAAATGAGGTATAATTCAAGTAGTTCAGTTGAACCCACAGCCAATGGGAGAACTATAAAATTAATATGTCAAAGCGTTACTCAAGACCAACTGACCAACAGTAGGAAAAGTTGCAATATACAACTCAGGAGACGGTATATCTAACCATCTAAATAACCTAATTCCTAATCAAGACAGAATTTAAGCATAGTTAAGATAGCATCTTTGTCTTTTGCTGATATGTTGCAATTGTTTAGAAGGCTGTGTACTAAAGGTTATGTTTCATCTCTTGGTATAGAAGTGAACAAATTGGTAACATCAAAAGAAACTAAATAAAAATCATCTTTTATTTTATTGTTATTTAAACATTCTATTAGATCTAAAGAATTTTTAGTAAAGAACTTAGATTTAAAATTAGTGATAGACTGAATTGTGTTGTAAATAAACTCTGATAAAATAGAAACTGGTGTGTTGCAAAAACTTACTACATCCCTTCTGAAACAATTGGGTTTATGGATTTTCGGAAGTCCATATAACTTTGGTGTTATAGGATTAGATACAGTTAACTTTCTGTTGTTATATTTAGTTATAGTGTCATTAAACAATTTAACCATTGCTTTTGTACGTAATACAAAAAAGGTACCTAATAAGGAAAAACAGATTTTGGAGAAAATAATTCTGAAAAGTGAACTTAAGAACCAATATTCCAAACTTTATCATATTAATGGTTATTATTGTTAATCTTAAAATTACTTATGATCAAATTTTGCTTCAAAACATCCTTGGTTTCTTGTCAACGACTCCATTAACAACATAAAAGATGAGGTCTCCCGCTTACAATCCACCAAGAAGAGAAGTCTTACCAACAAATTAATCCGTTTGATTTTGCAAAAACAACAAAAAAGCACCTCAACACTTTTGCATAAGTTTTCAGATCACAAATTTCATCCTAGAGTCTGAGTGTTCTTAGGGCTGAAAACTACCCCTAATTGTCAAAAATTATAAAATAACATATTAAACCTGAATATGGGTAAAATTTGGCTTGAATGAATTAAATAATGATAGTTTCGTGCTTTTGAATAAAGTTTCATCATATTTCAACCCTTAAAAAGCGACCCTTGTTAGAGATTAATGTAAAAAAAGTAGTAATGCGAAGAAAATTATTTCGCCTTGGAACGATTTGAATAAAAATTTGGAATTAAGCTCAACTTACCCTATGCTTTATAGTTTATGTCATGCCGATGAACCCTGATTGTTCTTAGGAGTAAAAACTACCCCTAATTTTCAAAAATTGTAAAATAACATTACATATCTTAAGATGAGTGAAATTTGGTTTGGATTAGTTAAATAGTGATTTTTTATACTTTAAAATAAAATTTCATACATTTTCAACCCTTAAAAATCAATTGTTATGAGTGCTATTATAGGTGAAAATATTTTTTTGCCAAAATTTTGTAACTTTTCAACTTTTGAAAATCACAATTTAGAACATTGCAGTTTTTATTAACTTATTTAATAGTTTATAAAAAAACGGCTGTACTATAATAATGGAATTTTCCGGAAAAAAAATTAATTGTTTTTTTTAACGTATTTCCTTCATTTTTAATGATAAAGTGTTTTTCCAAAAACGATTTTGTAGAGGTCTTTAAGAGCTACAAGGATTTGTGAACTAATCTTTTTGGAACCCTTGGTTTTTAAATGGGTGAGTTTAAAGGGCTCGAAAGAGATGGTGCTTGATCGTAAATCGATGCTTTAAACGGCTATATATCGCCAAATATTCATTGTACAACAACAATAAATAAAGGAAAATTTTAGTCAATAAAAAAGCTACAATTTAGTATATTTTTATTTTTTTTTATATATTCAGTATTTTCGGAGATACTTAAAAGAAGGGTAAAAAATATGAAATTGTAAATCGTTTTTCGCTTTATGCTGTACTTTTTCTAAAACTAAGCATTTTAAATAGGTCAAACTTCTTGGACGTATTAACAATACATGTATAAAGAGAATTGCAAAAGGGTGAAGATCGATTTTAATTATGTGGGTGGTTAGTGGGTTCTTTTCATCGATTTTTTTCGTAAAAAATGAGGTATTGACCTTATTTTCATCATAACTCACTCAATTTTTGAGCTAGAGTCTTTTTTATGATAGGTCTATTTATGCTCTTTAAAAAAGGTTTTGTGAGTTGTTTTCCAAAAATGCATCATTTTCCCGATATTTGACTTTGAATCTTTTAAATTTGGCATTTGAAGAAAACCGCTGAACATTGATAGGCCGTATTTCGGTTTCTGTTATATCGCAAAAACATTTAAAAAAATGTAATGTATTTGTCGTTTTAAGAGCTACAAATTTGTTTTCTACAATTTTTTTGATAAAATGCACTATTTTCGAGCTATTCGCGAAAAATCGATTAAAAACGTCGATTTTTTCGTCTAAAAATTGTTACTTTGAATCGCGAATAACTTCAGTTGAAAAATATCAGTCTTACAAAAAAAATGTATAGAACATTTTTTGTTTAGAATCACTTTTTTAATCGAAACCTGTAGTTAAAACGTAAAAAAAAATTTCACCCCACGAGATGGGGTGGCAACCACCCCCAAGGCGTTAGCGCACTTTGATTCCATATAGATTTTGATTCTTGGCTATTACCTACCTTCTGTTGAAATTTCAAGTCAATCCACGCAGGACTAAAAAATTGCGAGGTGAAATGCTTCATTTCCGGGACTATAAGTCGTTTGACAGCATAATAAAATCGTAGATTTACGTGTAGCTTTCAATTTTTATGATTTCAGAATCCAGCAGCCCGCTGGAGTATTGGATTTTTTTAATATAATTGTTTGACAACCTTTTGTTGGTCAACCACCTACAGCAGAATTGAGCCGAAATACATAATATTTCGTATGTTCCGAATTTATTTTGTTCAATCTGTATAGAGGTTATCATGTACAGAAAGCACAATATATTTAAGTTATATTTCGCTAAAGTATTTCTTTGCGGTCATAACTTTCTTTCACTTCGAACCTTCCCACTTTTTTACTTCCCGTGGCTCTTCCTGTCATGCCGGTAGGGTTGTAAAGAAAAGAAATTAAATTTAAATATAATAAAAATTGCGGATTAATAAAACTGGAAGTATTAAAAAGAATAAAAGCTAGTAAATTATATTCAACAGTAAAATTAAGAACAGAAATAGTTAAATTTTATATATCGCTCTTAAAATAAATGAATATTTTAATCTAAAAGGTTACACTTTTTTATGTTGAATCGTTTCCCGTAATAAAAGTTTTCCTAATAAGATCGGTAAACTGCAAAGAGAAACAACATTACCATATCAGATTATGTTATTTTCCGGTAAAAGAAAACAAACAGAGAACAAGTAGCAACTTTGGGGTTATCGCAGCAGCCATTTTATTAGATATAACTTTAATTTTGTGAGTTTTGTTTGTATATCTTTATTCTCTTTTCTGGAAATAATGGTGGAAAGGTATAAAAACATTAAATAATGGTTGACGTTTAACCTAGTTTCGTGTTTCTTATATTATATGAAGTAGCACAACGGTCCCGGAACAGTATTTTCCAAGAATTTATACGTCAAACACAATGAGGGAGCTGAAAGTAATGTTCAGCTCCATGTTTCACCACCGAGTGATTTATATTAAGCAATTGTTTTAATTTGATTTTATCATCACTGGCCTTTCAAGAGAACTGGGTCATTTCTAAGTTTTTTATATGACGATTTTACTTACAGCTTTTAAAATAGTTGTGTATTCAGCAAATAAACTTTTTGGGAAAATCTTAAAAGCTTATAAAATATGTAAACAATAGCTGAAACGAGTTTCTTCAAAATTTATGTATCGTGCTATTTACGTATTTTACTTATAACTTTTAATAGTAATACTTTTTATTACAACTTAATAAACAGCTAAGTACATTTTTGTTAAGAATAAATTTATTTTACGTTTATTTGTATAGAAATATCTTTTTTAAATACTTCATCAACATTAAATTCCTTTTACCTTTTTTGTACGTGTAGTGGATTTAAAAAAGGTCAACATGAATGAAAATTTAATTTCGCCAAAAAATTAGGTGAGTGGAGTAATTAATGTACAGCTCTGACTAAAACATATAATGAGTATTACAGCCATACTGCAGTGTTTTTTTCTAAACTTTGTTTTAGGGTTGAATTCTGATGAATTGTAGGTTTACTACCTCTGAAACCAGCCTGGTCTTCTTATTTGAGTGCCTCTGCTATCGGAAATTGGATATCATTAGGGCGATTCTAATTTTATTTATTGCTATTTTGAATAATTGGTTAGTGGTACAGTCAAACCACTCTTTTAAATTTCTCATTCATGACATTCTTCTACGGCCTGGATTTCTGCGTCCTTGGATTTTTCCTTGCATTATATTTTGTGGAAATGTGTACTTTTGTCCTCTCATCAGGTGGCCTAAGTATTCAAGTTTTCTCTTTTTTATATTCAGTGTAGCTTCTGGATCGTTATTTATTCTGCGTATTACCTCTTCATTTGGAATTTTATCCACCCAACTTATTTCTAGCATACGGCGGCAGCACCACATCTCAAAGCTGTCAATATTTTTTAACATTCCTCTGTTTAAGAGTCCATGCCTCAACACCGCAAAGCAAAGTATTGAATACATAACATTTTAACATTCTAATTCGTAGATAAATACTAATATCACGATTACAAAATAATATTGTCATTTCTATAAAGGTGGACCTGGCAATTTCAATACGTCTTTTTATCTCGAGATTGTGGTCACCTGTTTCATTGATGAGGGTTCCCAAGTACTGACATTCGCTTAATTTTTTCGAGTTGGGTACCGTTTATTGTGATACTAGTGTAATGTATTGGGTTCTTACTGAAGGTCATATATTTGGTTTTTTTGACGTTCATCCTTATGCCGAAGTTATTACATATCTCATTCATACTTGCTACTAGATTTTAAAGATTTTTCGCTGTTATTGTCATTATCACAGTATCGTTCGCATATATAATGTTATTGATAACTTCTCCATTGACTATTATTCCTTCGTTTGAATGTGAGAGAGTTTGACATATTTGTTCGCTGTAAATGTTAAACAAAAGAAATACTACGTATTTCTATTTCGTCCGATGTTTGGTCTTCTATTTTTATATTAGCTTGTTGATTCCAGTACAGATTCAATATTATTTGTATGTCGATGGTGTCAATGTTCTGACCTTCCTGGATTTCTTTGAGTTTATTATGGTGTATTTTGTAAAAGGTCTTTTTAAAGTCTATAAAGCAGGGTTGTACCTCTTGGTTAACATCTAGACATATTTGTATTACGACGTTTAAGACAAAGAGAGCTTCTCTTGTACCTAATCCTTTTCTGAATGCCATCTGTGTGTCGTTAATATTGATATGTACCTTGATCGATTCGTTTGTGGATGACTCTAAGGAATATTTTAAAGCACACGACTCATCAAGGAGATTATCTGAACATTGCATTGCCTTAGTTTTCTTCTATTGGACAAACGTAGACAGCAACCATTCTTGAGGTATTATACAGTAGTGTATATTGTATTAAATAGATGTAATATTATGGTTACGGATTTATCATTCAAAAGCTTCAACAGTTCTGTAGGAATTTCATTAGGTTCATTTGCTTTTTCCATTTTTAGCTTTTCTTATTGCGTATTCTACTTCTATTTTCAATATGTCTGGCCCAGTTGCATTGATTATCTGGGTTAAGTTGTTTCTATCGTCTTCAAATAATTCATTTAGATATTCTGTCCATCTTTTTATTTTATTCTCTAGATCTACAATAAGATTTCCATTTTTGTCTTTAAGTTTTCCTATATTACATTTCTTTATGCTTCCTGTTATCTCTTTTACTTTTTTGTGCATATTGAACGCATCGTACTTTTTCCCATAGGTTTCGATTTCTTCACACTGCTCTTTAATCCACGCCTCTTTGGCTTCTTTTATTTTTTTTTTGTATTTGTTTGTTTATTTCTTTGTACTTGTCTAGGTAATTCTTCATCTTTCTTCTTTGATCCATCAAGACTAGTAGGTATATCTTTTGTCATCCGCCCCTAATTTTTTGTTGTTATTTTTGTAAGATATTTCGTGCTTGCTGTTTGTATAGCGGTATTTATTTACTTTAATTTTTGGTTAACGGTATTTGTATCGTTAATTTGTGGCTGCACTGAACGGAGGTTTTCATTTATTTTGTCTCCTGTTTCTTTTTGTATATTTTTTTTTCTAAGTTTATTTAAATCTAGTGCCTTTCTGTGTCTTCTAATCTTTTTTTGGTCTCGCCTCAATCACAGTAACTACTGGGTTACGATCTGAGTCTATATTAGCTCCTAAGTACATCTTAGTACATTTAACAGCCTTACGATACCTCCTTGCTATCATAATGTAGTCTATTTGATTTCTCACTATTTTTTCTTTGGTATGTTGTGGATATATCCTTGTATATAACCGTTGAGGTAATTTGAAAAAGATGTTTGTTATTAGGAAGTCTTCTGGAGAACTGCTCTGATCTTACTGATTTCTCAGAGTATGAAATCCCAGAAATGAAAGGCAAAAAGTTGACAAAGTATAAAATTAACGAACCAAAAAACTGGAAAGTTTTTATTATGAAAAAAAAAATGCGAACCAATTGTCTCCCGTATAAAAACCAAAAAAAAAGAATGCCTTGCAAAGTTTCCTAAATAAGTTGATTGTAGTAGGGTAAAAGCACCAGTTATTGGCCTCTTAAGAAGAGCATGTCGATATATCTATGAAGAGGTTTGTCACTGTGCCTATTATAACTATTTTTAACACCATGGAATTTTATTATTATTTCTACATATTGCAAAATTTTATTTCGTTATTATTTCATGTGTGAAAATATTTTATATGTATTCTTTTGTAAACGTGTAAATGAACCAGTTATCCTGTTCCAGTTATTGACACTATATGTGTTGGTGATTGGCCATCATTTTTTAAAGAGATATTTTACCAAATAATTCGTAAATTTATTTAAATAAGAATGTAAGCTTTTACCCTTTTTTTTTAATTTTGTTGAGGTCATTTCTATGGGTTGTCTACTTTTTTCTTCAGACTTAAAAGTTTTAGCTAATTTTTTGGACTTTTTATTATTCGAGGTTTTTATTTTCTTTGATTTTCCTTAATACTCTGTTTTTCCTTCCTTTCAAGTTTCCTGTGTTTCTTTTTATGCTCCTCTTCTTTTTTTTTCCATTTTTTCTTTCTTTTTCTTCTATCTGATGAAGTTAGAACAAATGGAATCTATTTAGTTTGCTTCTTTCGTTTTCGTGCTGGAGTATCTGGCCATATTCAGTAAGTCGCAATATATTTATTTGTAGCATTTATAGATATATTTTCAGAAATGTTTAGGGATTTCTCGGGTTTTTTGGTTTTTTGACCTTCTTTAACTGTTTGCGTCAAACTTGATTTAGCTTGATTTGTATATTATTCTATTCCTTGCATGTTGAAAATTTCATTCTCAGGTATCATCAAGGTTTCGTTTTCGATTTCAGGAATGTTTACAATTTCAGTATCATCTATTATTACAGGCAAATCATTTATATCGAAAATTACTTCACTTGTGTCTAAAAATTTTACTTCTTCGTCTAAAATATTTTCTTGTTCGTCGTTTGTAGAAATTTCTGCCTGGAATTTTTCTATAATTGCTGAAAAGATTTGTTTCAATATTTGGTAATCATCAAAATGAGTTTTACAATTATTTCGACATAGCTCTTTAATTTTGTCATTGCCAACTATTTTCACAAAATTGTTAATAAGAAATTGTTTTATTTGGATCAATAAATGTTGGTGTTCATCCAGATTATCTTCAGTTTCAAATTCTTTCCAAAGACATTTTGAATAGTCAAGAGCAGAATAATTCCAAGGAAATATATCGCATGCCCTAAAGCCCACTTCTTGATAACGTATCTATAGCAGCTTTTAAACAGGGCAAACTGTACTTTCGTTAACACTTTTTGGGGGTTGTCTCTATAAATTAAATCACAGCTTTATTCCAAAAAGTTTTTAGAGGCTTAAATGCAGCCTCATCCGCTGGTTGCATTAATTTCGTGGCATTAGGATATAAAGCTAATTAAATAATTTTCACATCTGTACAAAGTTGACTTATCTATACAGTTAAATGGGTTTTATGCCCATTAACAAAAAGTATCACCGGGCGTGTTTATTTCGATACAAATAAGAGTTAAATATATTTTCAATATATTCATATAAGTTTTTTTGTCCATCCAACCATTTTCAGTTAAACCAATACCACACGAATTCGGCACAGCACTTAGTATATCATTTGGCAATCTTTTATGGGGATAATTATCATAGGAGGTAAAATATTGCCTATTGCAGAAAATGTGAACATAACTGTTAAGTTAACCTTTGGGTTATGTTCAATTTCATAGACGTTTCTGGAACCCTTCATAGCCAAAACCTTTTTATTTTTGGGACATAAATAAAAACATGTCTCGTCACCATTGAAGATTCTTGTTGGGTCTTGAAGAACGTCTGAAAGTCCTTTTTTATCTAGATAAGATTTTATGTTGTCAAACCATTTGGTAATATCCCTTTGGTTAATGTTTGAACTTGCTGATGTCACTCCCTCTGAAGTCCTTAGCGAAATGTTGAGATTGCGCTTTAGAAATGCTGATAGCCATGTTCTACCTGGTCTATTTTCAACAAATGGATTAACTCTAGGGTTACTCTCTAAAAATGATTTAACGGAGTCCTTAATGTCGTCAACACGAACAGGAAATCCTCTATTTTGACAATGAAAAATCCAGAGTTTCAGTTGTTCCTCTTCATCCTTCGAAAGAAATGGATCTGGTCCATGCGTTATCTTGTAATGAAATTTTTCACTTTTCGGTAACTTATAGTGGCTCTGGGAATATTAAAAATTCTTGAGGCTTCTCGCTCACTCATACCATTTTTAATTAACTCTAACGCTTTTTTTACATCGTCTTCGGAATACTTTTTTTATAATTGTTTTCAGTTTTAGATCGTTTTGGCATATTTTCTAAAACAATTTATAATAATTAGTTATTGGCCACACATAAAACACTAGTTATTAACATATGTCAATCACTAGATTCTTACAAAATCTAATGTTTCAGTTATTGGCCATCTAGGCCAATAACTGATACATTGATAATTTCATGCATTAGTAGTTGGCCACCTTAAAATTTACGTTATTTGTATAAATAACGTTATATTCGTTATGCAGTTTGGAACAGGACATACACTATATTCTCACAAAAACATAAAATATAAAGTAGAAAGTAAATTGCAGTATATAGTACTTACCGACCAACACAAGTTTCTGTAGGTAAATAACAAAATTTCGGTTGCAAACTAGCGGCACAGAACAGTGTCTCATTCAACATCGAATACTGACTAAAATGTAATGGTTACCTTGAAACTAGATGTGTCATACTCTAGTAGATATGTTGCCAAACTTAAAAAAGTAGTTAGAATTAACAAAATACCAACATTTTCTAATTCTAATCAAAACATATTAGTAGGCCAATAACTAGCACATGGCCAACAACTGGTGCATTTACTTCTAGGTTTAAATGGACTTCCAATTTTACACAACGAGAGATAAAAATATTTGTAAAACTACTTAAGGACTGGATAATTTTTTTTAGGCAAAAAGAATTCATTTTAAAATACGTAACACGACTGAAATCTAAACGCAGAAAAGTAGCAAAAAAACAGCTACGCCCGAAGTAACTCAAACTTTTACTTTTTCTAAAATAATCAGGGTAGATATAGGATGTGTGCAAAATTTTTTGTATTTTAAACACTTTGTATTTTAAATGGCCCTGTCAACACGGCTATCAAATATCAAAGTGATGTTGGATGTTTTGTGGGAATAGACAACAGAGGCTAAAAAGCTCCTGTATACAAAAGCACCGAAAATCAAATTGCTATGGTAAAAAAACACATTAAATACTTTCTAGCAATGGAGTCACACTATGTTCGTAAATTAACTAAAAAACTTTACTTAGATAGCAGGTTGTCAATATATAAGATGTATAACCTCTACAAGAATGATTTTTGTAAAAACAATCCTGTCAGTGAAACAACTGATCGTAGAATATTTTGCAACAGTTATAATTACTTCTTCTGTAAACCAAAAAATGGTATTTGTTCAACTTGCACCAAATACGAACAAGCTTCACCTACTGGAAAACGTGAACTGGAAGCTAAATATACTTTTTATTTACTGGGAAAGAGTCAGTCTCACGAAGTAAAAAAATGATAAGATACGCTGTAAAAATGACCCTACATTTACCATGTGTTACTTTAGCCTGCAAAGTGTTCTGCAATTGCCTTTCTCTGTTTTATTCCAGAAAAATTTGTGTATAGAATCTTACTTTTTTTGGTGAGTATGGCGAGAAAGAACATTGCTTCACCTGGAATAAGCTGAATGGGAAAGATGGGAGTAATGAAATAGGGTCAGTTTATTTTAAGTTTTGACAATCACTCCCTTCCGTAGTTAATCATATTTCTCTCTTTTGTGATATATGCAGAGGACAAAATTGAAACCAAAATATTGCTGCAGGATGTTGTATGCTGCACAAATTATTCCAAACCTAACGATAATCGAAATAAAAATTTTGGAATCAGGGCATTCTCATATGAAATGCGACTCCATGTATTTAGCAATAGAGTCTGCAAAAAAGTATAAGAGTGCCTTTACTATGAACGATTGGCAGAGCATATTTAAATCTCCTCGTTCCTTCAACCCAAAAAATAACACGGAAGGTGAATATGAGGTAAATATCCTTAAACATACAAACTTTTTTAACCTGCAAGAATTATAAAAAAATGTTAAAAACACAAATGAAGATGAGAATGGAGAAACAGTTACATAATTGAATATAAAAAGTTTAAGGTTTCAGAATGAAAATCCCGAAGCATTCTTTTACAGATATGATCATTCAAGTGTTTATAAAAAAGTAAATATCTCTGGAACTAGAACTTTTACCTATTTAAAGTAAGAAAAAATCTGATGATAAAAAAAGTAGTTAGATCAGGACACATACCAGAAGAAGTAGCTGCTTGGGATACAAACTTATCTTCAGTTGAAACAACAGGCTTACCTCTTCTACCGGAACCTAATTATACTGACACTGAAGATGAATAAATTCATTTATTCAATTTTTTATTCAGTTTTTGATTTAGAAGAAGAATTAGTTCATTTATTTAGCTTTTTTTTTCAATTTTTGTTATAAAATCTCAATATAATAAAATCACACACCAGTTCATTAATTGTTTTATTTAAGGTTTTATCCAAGTTAGTTGCAGAAAACAATCGTTAAGTACTAAAACTCATAAATATCACAAAAGAGCTAAGTTATTACCTTAGTATTATAATCAGACAAGTTTAGGCAAGCTTCATAATAATCAAAACAAAAATGAAATTTTAGTCAAATAAAAGGTTTAATTCCAATTTTCTCAGAAAGTTTGTAGCAGTTTGTAGCAGCACTTTTAACAGACGATATGTACAATCGAATGAATTATCTCACAATAAAGTTGTCTCAGGAATGCAACTTACCAATCTTGGTAATATTATTTTTCTGTCGACTGTCCATTTTCATGATCAATTTTAACACCCTCAAAATCATTGAATAATGACCCCTGTTAATAAATGATTTTTTATTAATGAACGATTTTATAATAGGCAACACAACATACATTGCTTGCATAAATTAATTAAATGCTCTGTGATTGGCAGTGACCTGTGATGTAGGCAACCAAACATATACCTATTTATCTTCCCACTAAAAAATTTAAAATGAAGTAGCGGCTGTTAGTACTATCTGTCATTGTATGTCATTATTTACTTTATTATTTAAAATTCTGTGTATTTGAAAAATCAAAAGATAGATATAAAAACAATAATACGATATTCATAATCTGTATTGTTGACATATTTTTCAAACATTTCCGAAAAAGGACTAATAGCAAGTTTGTGGCCCAAATATTCGATGTTAAACTCAACCTTAAGTTTAAAATCGAACATTGATATATTTAAATATAATAAGTTAATGATGCTAATTAAGAAAAGAAAAACAGGTTATGTACCAAAGAAATCAAAAACACTTGAAAAAGAGCAAGTCAAGAGCATCTCTAATGCTCCTAACAACGTGTTTCTAATGATAAAGATAAACCGGTAAATTATATTTAATATTTAAGTTTATATATTTAATACTTACTCGTATTTTATAACGTTCAAGACTTGGGGTCAAAGTTCCTTGTCACAACAAAAGTATCAAAAACACACGCAAATGAAATACTTACCATAGTAGATAACAAAGAAAATGCCATTCTCAATGCGATCAAAAACTATATTTCTCTAAGACCGGCACACACACACCACATAATCGGTTTTTCATTTTTTTTTTTAAATAACAAATGTTCCACACGGCCAGTTGGCATAAATAGGTTTTCCAAAATTCCTTCCGTTATTGGTAAATTCTGAAAATTAGAGCACCCGCATCTCTACATCGGGCATTGTTTTAGACGTTCATCTGCCTCAATACTGTGTGACAGTGATGCACACTTTTCAGCTATTAAAAGAATAGGTGACTGGAAATCGACTGCTGTAGCAGAAGGTTATAAAGATAATTCTATGCAGAATAAACTTGAGATGGCTAAAAAGCTCTTGGGACAAAATTCCACTAAACCTTGTCAAAGTACTTCCTTCAGCACCACCGCTTCTTCTTCTATCACAGAATTTACAGAGGTCCAAGAAGATTTAAATATAAATTCGTCAGAATGCTATATAGCAGGTCATCATTTATCAATATCTTCCTTCAATTTTAGTAATTGTACTATTTCAAGTATTAACGTTTACAATAATAAAACTACCACTAAGAAAAATTAAACTTTGAATAAAGTTAATGAAAGCTGAAAAATTGTTGTTTATCGTTAAGAAAATAAAGATTAAAACGAAGATATCTTTATTTTTAAAAAGTACGGTCCACGGAAAAATTTTGTAACGTGAATTAAAATGGCGATTAACCAACATTATAGCGCTCGCTCCGCTCACACGTGAAAACATCTTAATTGTTAACGCCCTTATTAATAGACTTGTTGGTTAAATAAAGCCGTCTACTTTAAAATGTATACTAAATGCTTTTTTTACTTTTTTATACCAATTATTACTACTAAAATTACTTTCTTTCGCCAAGTAACAAAAAACAAAATTTGTTTAATTTATTAATGTTTGTATTTTGAGGATGATTCTCGAAGTGAAAATCGAAACGTAAAAAATAAACTTATTTCAAACTTAAATTAAGGATTATTCTCAATAAAAATAGTAATTTTATTTTAGGATTATGATAAAAATGTGTGAACATGAATGACTTTTATAGCATAGAGAGTTAAAACCGTAAACATAAACATACGATTTTAATTGTTACTATAGATTATTAGAAAGACACATTTAATTTAGAATCCATAAAGACTAAACTACTATTAAATTGTAATGATAAGACTACCAAAGAGAAGTGAAGTATATATATATATATATATATATATATATATATATATATATTATATATATTATATATAATAGCGAATGTTTGCAACTTTAATTTTGTCGCTTCTCGCATCCCAATCGCCATAATTTCTTATCGGCCCAGTCTCCTTCTTGAAGACCTCTATTTTCCATTTCTATATGAATATTGGATATCCATTTCTTTCTCGGCCTTCCCCTTTTATTTCTCTGTGTAGGTCTCCAGTTCCAAACCTTTCGTGGTATCCTTTCTTCGTTCATCCGTCTCGGGTGTCCATACCATTTTAATTGTTTTTCGGCTATCGTATCCATTATTGTGTTCTTTACTTTCATTCTCTCTCGTATGTTTTCATTTCTTATGTGGTCAAACAAAGTTAACCCGGAACATCTTCTCCAGTACATCATTTCCGTTGAGAGGAGTTTTTGTGACATATTCTTGTTAAAGACCCACACTTCTGACCCATACGTCAGCACCGGCTGAATCATAGCCTGATATATATTTTTCTTTGTTTTCTTAGTTAAAGTTTTATTCCACAGGATCGGATGTAGTGTTTTATCATGTTTTTTCCTTTTCCTATTTTTCTTGTTATATCTTTGTCGTCTCTCCCGTCTTCGCTTAGTGTAACTCCGAGATATTCGTACTGATCAACGTTTTTAATTAATCGCTTTCTGTTTCCATGTCTTGACCGATGCCTCCTATATTCATGTATTGTGTCTTTTCGGTATTAACCTCTAATCCCCATTTTTTGAATTCGTCTATTAGTTTATTTATCATGTACGTCATATCTTGTAGGTCATCGGCAAGAACTACCTGGTCGTCTGCGAAGAGGATTGTGTATATAGGAGTGTCATTTACCCATATGCCCATTGGGCTGCATTTTCTCATCCAATATTTTAAAGCATTACCAAGATATATTTTAAATAGGGTTGGGGAGAGGCAAGAGCCCTGTTTGACACCCTTTGTTTGGGTGAAACCCTTGGAAATTTGGTTTCCAACCTTAATATAAGCTTGGTTATCTTGATATAGCTTTTTCACGGCATTTATATATACTGCATTTATACCTGCGTTTTCCAATGTTGTCCATAGTCTCTGCAGTGGTATGGAGTCAAACGCTTTACGGAGATCTATAAAAGTGGCATGAAGTTCTAGTCCTCTTGCTAATCTCTTTTCTATTAGATGTTTGAGAGTAAATACATTGTCGACACAAGATCTCCCTGGTCGGAATCCACTTTGTTCTTCGATCTCTGTGGCTTCTTTTTCTATTCTGGCTTTCAGAACTCTTTCATACAGTTTGCCAGTGGATGACGTAATGCTGATACCTCGGTAATTACTGCAGTCATTCCTGTTTCCCTTTTTGTAGATGGAGTTTATGTACGAGACTTTCCAATCTCTTGGGATACTTTCTCCTTGTAGGCACTTGTTAAACATTTTACAAAGCAATTCTAATGTTATTGCAGTGGTATGTTTGAATAACTCGATAGGTAAATCACCCGGCCCAGGAGCTTTATTATTTTTCATTTTTTGTAATGCGTTTTTTATTTCTTCTACGGTAATCATCGCCACTTCATTTAACCCCGTTTCAACTCTATCTATTTGTGTGTCTAGAAACTGTGTACGTTGTTCATTTAATAGATTTTCATAATAATTTTTCCATCTTTCTATGTCTATGGGGTTTATTTT
The DNA here is from genome assembly GCA_918026665.1 of Diabrotica balteata. NCBI lineage: Eukaryota > Metazoa > Arthropoda > Insecta > Coleoptera > Chrysomelidae > Diabrotica > Diabrotica balteata. The sequence goes on along the minus strand of OU898280.1, from coordinate 113,742,066 downwards.
TTTTTGTTTCGTTTGTATTTTTTCTAAGACTGTTGATAGTTTTCCAAGCTTGTCTGGACCTAGATCCTCCTACCATTGAGCTTATTTCTTCACACTTGTTGTCCCAGGTTATGTTTTTTGTTTTTTTAATTTCCTTTTTTACTATAATTTGTATCTGTTATAGTTCTTTCGGTCTTCCTCATCTTTTGTCGCTAACCATTTGAGATACAGTTTTTTCTTTTCTTCTACCAGTTCTAATAAACCTTCTGTCCACCAATAATTTCTACGTTTTACTTTTTCTTTCGTACCTAGAGCTTCTAATGCTGCTTCATGAATTTTGATTTTCAAAGTCTCATACATTTCTTCCGCTGTTCCGTTTATTTCTTCGTCTAATTTTTGTGCCAAACGTAGTTTATAAAGAAAACTTGTGGACTTATTTTTTAAGCTGTCTATGTTATAGAGCCGTATGGATTCTTTGTTTGTCTGTTCTTGGGATTTATTTTGTTTAATATATCTTATTTCCACGGGTGCCTTTACTAGTAGGTGATCCGATCCACATTCTGCCCCTCTCCAAACTTTTACATCGTAGGGTCTTAAAGATGTCTCTTGTTTAACTACTATATAGTCTATAATTGACTGCAGTTTTCTTGTCTTTTGAGTCCATGTATATTTATTTATGTCTCTATGTATGTAAAATCCATTCAGTATTTTTAACGAATGTTGTTCGCATTCACTTCATTCACTTCATTCACATGAGAAGTGAAGTACTATTACCTGATAGCAAATAAGACAAATTTTAACCAAACATATTTATTTAAAACAATAAAAAAACAATAATTAATCCTGCCAAAGAATAACAATAATTAAGTGATACTCATTGCTTCGATGGGCTGCTTGTGTGTTCTAGATGTTAGGTCCTCCAATTAAATGTTGTAGCATCTGAAGAGCTGCAGTAACATGTGAGTGTAGGTCCTGATTAACTTGTTATGTCCTCAAATGGACATGGCCAATAAAATACCGATGTCAATAATCCCAATAAAGCTGCCAATATGCCCAACAAAGCTGCCAATATGCTCAAGAAACCCAAGAGAATATTGTAGACCATAAAATGAGTTTTATTATAATTTTTTCCTTATTTTATAAATTACAAAAAGGGGCAAAAAATAATCTCACCATTAAAGTGATTGACAGAAAATAGAAAGGGGCCGACTGAATGAAATTAGCACAAATATCATAGGATGTTGCTATAGATATCATGAATCTAGCTTGTCTGTCAACACGGAACAGAATATTTAGTCTACTTACAAAAAGAGAGAGGACGAATATTTATTCTACGGGACAGAAAGAGAGAGAAAAAAAGACAGAGGAAGAAAAGAAAAACAGAGGGCGCCAACTACTTTTTAAATAAAAAAATAGTAAAAATTAAACTGAAGATAAAGAAATTGATAAATTAATAAAGAAATTAAAATGAAATAATTATTTAAATATAAATTAATAGAGATGTGACGTTTATACCGTTACAAATTTTTTTTATAACTTACTTTAAAAACTGAAACACTATTATACTTGTTTTATTTTGGTCTACTTTTTAAACCACTTTTCGTCATATACTTTTATTTCTGCGATACGTAAGTGCAATAAGAATCAACAACACTGATCTTTCAAAAGAAAATACTTGTCATATAGTTTTATAAGTCATCTTTGAAGTCTGCTTCCTTTGATGCGAGTTATAAGAAATATTTGGTATTTGTCTATACTTATAGTTAAACCAATATTTCTGCATGCAAGTATACGCTATATATACGCTTTTGTGTTATATTTATGATATAAATTTACTGTAGTTTAAGCTTTCAAAGCATCTTTGAAAGAAACTAAAAATATATAAAAGGTTATGTCTGCATCCATCTTTTATTTTAAGTTGATTTTATTTTCAAATATAGTGACATAAAATAATAGATAATACAGACAAAACAAGTATAAAAAAAAACTTTGGTGTAAGCAACAAAACAGAAACTATCCAAAATGGATTTTTATAAGAATACTAATAATTTTTATATTATTGTTCTTGTAAAATTTTGTATTTTTGTATCTTTTGTATCTGATTTAGTTCTGTTTTTTCTAACTTAACACTAAACGTTTTGTATTTTAATAAGTCTCCCCTTATTCTCGCAATTCATCTCCGTTGTTTTTAAGACGTTTTCAGATTGGTCCTCCAGTTCTTTTATTACCGTCGCTACAGCGCATTTGCTGTCTTCCTCGTGATCTTTTGGCTTCATATGGCCGCCAATTCTCGATTTCTTTATTCCATTGGCCATCTTTAAGACGTTTGTTATGTCCATCCCATTTCCATTTTAGTTTAGTTGACTGATCGACAACATATTTTACTTTTGTTCTATTACAAATGTCTTCATTGGTTTTATGGTTTTGTGAGTGAGATACCCAGCATCTGTTGTTCCAAAGCTCTCTGAATTTTTTTGATGTTCTCCATCAAAAGTACATGTAGGATACAACAATTAAACATTTTGGTTAGCAGTATTTAAGGTATATTTTTATTTTTAAGTACGTATGAGAGTCTTCAGAATGCTGCTCATCACATTTTTACACGTCTGCTTATTTCGGTAGTCTGATTTTCTTTGCTTACCTTGATATCTCTACCCAGTAATATATATATATATATATATATATATATATATATATATATATATATTGAAATGATTTCAATATGTTAAAAAATATATAACTTAAATGGATTTTTATATGAGTTTGTTGTTTATGAATTTCATGAAGCCATCACAATGTGGGTTCGACTCTGAAATAAAAGAGAGAAAAAGATTAGTAAATTGTTAAATAAATTAATTTTGACTTACCTGGTATAGTGTTAATAATTTCTGAATAGTATAGTTGCCTAGTGTATAGGTGAATCGTCTAAACCTTAAAAAGAACAAAAAAAGAAGAATTTTAAAAAAAATATTTAAACATAGAAATTTTAATAAACGTCAGAAAATAAACTGCTTGACAGTTTATTTGACAGTCTGTGGGAGCTAAATTAATAGGGGTTTTGTTAAATAAGAAATTACAATGATGTGGAATTGAAAAGAATAAATTAGTATTGTAATAGAATAAGTTTTATATCTAAACATTTTTTTTGTAAATTCCCAAATTAGATGTGATTAAAGTGATTATGAGAAAGTAATGTGGCTTGACAAATATGTCAAACAGGACAGTTTTATGGTTTAAAATATTTAAATAGAAGACAGAAAAAAAAAGAACGTTGGTTGCTGTTAGCAACGGATAATAAGAGGAATTGGTTTTTGGACAGGACGCCGACGAGGTTTTTTTGGACGAAGGAGAGCCCTGAAACTGTGGAATAGGTCGGGAGTGTTTTTTAACTCGTCTAATTAGAATTTAGTTTTTCCACAGTTTCCACAGCAGAGATATCCAGGAATTTGTTCCAAAGAGTAAGAGAAACAATTTCACTTATAAATTATATTGGAGTATAGAAATGTCATTTAAATTAAGAAAATTAAAATTCATGAATTAACATAATTGCGATAGGCCTTAAAAATTGAAATTATTAATGATCATTAAATTAAAAATAGAATAGTACGTACCTTAACTTCCGAAGAGAAAATTGATATTCCAGTTTCACCGATTATTTTTCAGTAGTTAGTTTCCTTTAAAGAAATCAGAACTGTTTTAAAGTGAGGTTGGACAATAATTTTGGGGATCATTTGAAATTTTGATTATATTTGAATAGTCAGCGGAATAAAGTGTTCATTTTCTTTTTCTTTATAGTTCATTTAAACACTTTATAAAGTTGCAATATTTATTTAGTTTTTAGGTACTTGTAGAGAGTCTCGACATTTTGTAATACATTTTTATTGTCACGTCACTAAACCACGTTAAGACTTAAACGATTCCTATTTTTGTAAATTTTTAAAGGCAACCGAAGTTGCAGAAGAATTTTATTGTTTATATTAAATTTGTTCAATATTAATAAATAACGTGCTTCATTTGGGTTAATTTATCAAAGGTCTAAAGTAAATTTTGGTTTAATTTTTTTTTGAACTCTACCAGGAGACTACAGAGTCGACGTCACACAGTAACAGATTGCTTAGAACGAACACATAATTGAGCTAGCCGAGGTATATTAAATTAAACAACTAACCACATATTATAAAAATTACATTTATTATAAAAAAAAATAAAATTAATAAAATACAACATTATCAATTGACGCTAACAACGTGGGGCCTCTGGGAAAACAGAAATAAGGGTGTTTTTTAAGCAGATTTATTAATATTACACAGATTAGAGTAAAAATAAATTAGTGTGATTAGAGTTGCAGAGATTCTGGGGCAGTTAAAGTTAAATTTGAGAATAAATAGATATTAGGATAAAATGGCAGACCGAATGACTTTAAGAAATGGAAAAGAAGTCGTACCGAAAGAGAGTAAATTAGAACAGGTGTTAGAACAGGAACAGGATATACAGGTAGATGAAGAAAGCAGAGGAGGATCAGGAGAAGTTGTAGTATATTTAGAGCAAGGCATACAAGAAGCAGGACAAGGTGATAGAGAGGGAAGTCTAACAGATAATTTGAGAGAGGAGTTGGATGAGAAAGTGAGAGATAGATGTGATGTAAGTGAGGATGAAAGTAGAGTGCAGGAGGAGAGACGCAGGGAAGGAGATGTTGGAGAGTCAGGGATGGCACAGATGGATATGAAGCAAATAATGCGGATGCTACAACAGATGGATCATAATATAAGGGGGGATATGCACAAAATGGATAGTAATATTAACAATATTAGGGGGGATATGAACAAAATGGAAAATAATATTAAAGGAGAACTTAGGGGAGAGTTAACTAAAATGAGGGAAGAAATCAAAGAAGAAGTGAAGATAGTCAGGGAAGAGATGTTACACATTACCCAAGGTTTAGAAGAGAAAGTAGAACAGGTCAGAGGAGAAACTGAGAATTTTAAGAGGAATGTAAAGGAGGAGATATCCAGAGAAAAGGCCATAATTAGAGCGAAAATAGGACAGGAAATTGGGAGCAGATTTGTAGAGTTGGGAACAGCCATTCAAAAGAATTTACCAACGGAAATAAACAAAGAAGTTAATAAGCAGAATAAAGAGATTGTTAGGGAGGTAGAAAGTGTTAAAAAGCAAACTCAGGATCATGAGGAAAAACTTACCATTATCAAAAACAATATAAAGATGGGATTGCAGAATTTGGAACTGGAAATGGGTATGCATGCAAATCAGGCGGAAAAGGGAGATAGAGTATTACAGGGACAAGTTGAGGAATTGAGAGAGAAATTTAAAAATGCAAGTTTTGAGGAAAATGCGAGGAGATTCAGCGTTTGGAATCAAATCTAGAACAAACAAGGGAAGTGAGTACTGTGATGCCGAGTTATAATGATGGGGGAATTAAGTTTGACGGAAACCTGAATCACTTACATCCTAGAATATTTGTAGATATCATCAAAAATAAGGTAAAGAATGTAAGGGATCCGATAGAAATGAAATTGAATATTCGAAACATGTTAGTGGGCATGCCATTATTATGGTTTTGCAATAATAAAAATTCCATAAATAATGTGCAGGAATTTGAGGCCAAGTTTATTAACTATTTTTGGGGAGAAAACCAACAGGCTAGTTTCAGGGAGCGGTTGTATTTTGGGAAATTTAATTATGAAAAAAGTACCAACTACAATCTATACGCAATGCAGTTATTCCAGACAGCACAATACTTAGAACCGGCTATGCGAGAAGAGGAGATTGTCCTATACATCGCCAGGCAATATAACCATAACATGGCGGAAACAATAGCTCTCCACAATATAAAGACGATGGAAAGTTTGACAGGATATCTTCAGAGGATTGAGAGGAGTATAGGGACGCAAAATCGAAATGGACAAGAGCAAGGGACATATAGGAATAACACAGCAAATAGACAGGGATATGTGAATCGAGGGAATAATTATAGGGAAAGAGAATTTGAGAGACAAAATAGAAGCAGGGATTTTACAAATAGGGGAGAGAATATGAACAATGTCAGGAGAGATATCGGAAGATATAACTGGGAACGTAGACAAGGGAATACAAACAATGATAGAGGGAATAACTGGAGACAAGGAAATGACAGAGGCAATAATTGGAGACAGAACCAGGGAAATTATCCGCAGGAGACGAGAAATAGGGAAGTTTACAGAGAAGGGAATCCAAGATATAATAGAGGGAAAAATGAGGAGAGAAGACAGGTGAATGTAGTTAGAACAGAGGAGAATAGGGGGGAAGCAAGTGTTGATGCAGAAGGGAGAAATTTTGCTTAGACCGCTCCTATGTGCATAATATTGTCTACTTATCAAAGTATGAACATCCAAGGGAGTTTATTAGAGATACTGGGGAATTAAATAAAAATAATAACACTAATACTTTAAAGTTTATTGAAGGGTACATACAAGATTCAGTATACAAGTTATTATTAAATACAGGTTCAGAAGTAACTCTAATCAACAAAAACATTGTAAATAATTTAAATAAGAACAATATTATGGTGATAAAAACAAATAAATTATCATTAATAGGGGCGAATAATAAAAAATTATACGATACTAATAGTTCTATAATCTGTAATGTAAAATTGGGAAATAAAATGTATGAAATACAAATGTTAGTGGTAGATCACTTAAATTTTGAGATAGTATTGGGAAATGATGAAATGTAAAAACATAAAATAATTATTAACTATGTCAATCAAAGTTTACAAATTGATCAAGAATCTATTAAATTTTGTAAATTAAATAAAGAAGAGATTTTGAATAAAGAAAAATTTCAGATTTGTCAAGTAAACAGTTCAGAAGAAATTATTTTAGTGCCAAAGGAACATGAAATGGAGATAAGAAGTTTGTTAAAGGAACATCAGAGGTTATTCAATCAAGAGGTGTATGTGGCAAAACAATATGTACATAAATTGGAAATGAACAAAGAAATCAAGAATTATAAAATGAAGACATATCCCATTCCGTACAAATTAAAGAATGAGGTGTACCGAGAGCTGGATAAAATGCTGAGGGATGGAATAATAGAAAAAAGTAATTCTCCTTATATTAGTGCCATCACATGTGTAAGAAAAAAATCAGGAGAAATCAGGATATGCCTAGATGCTCGTAATATCAACAGCTATACGAGAAAACAATATGAGAGTCCAATGAATGTTGAGGGTATTTTTGAAAGAATCACTAAAGCTAAAGTCTTTTCAAAGTTGGACCTTCGGTATAGCTTTTGGCTTATTCCATTAGCCAAAGAAAGCAGATGTTATACAGCATTCATGGTGGATGGTATTGTGTACCAATTCTGTGTGGTACCATTTGGACTCCAGAGTTCATGTGCAGCACTGGTCAGAACTTTGCATTCCATTCTGAACAAATATGAAAGGTTCATTCTCCACTACATAGACGACATCTTGGTATTTTCTGAAGATGAGTTGTCACATCAGGATCACCTAAAAACATTAATGGATGAGTTAGAAACAGCAGGTTTAAAATTAAATTTGGAAAAATGCTCTTTTTACCAAAAAAAGTCAAATATCTAGGATATGTGCTCAATACACAAGGAGTCAGTATGGATCCAGAAAGGATACAAACGATTCAAGAATTTGCCACACCACATAATCTCAAAACACTCAGAGGTTTCTTAGGAATATTGAATTATTTTAAACGATTAATTCCAGACCTAAGTAGGATGGAAGTGCCACTAATAGAACTGTTAAAGAAAAACCAGAAATGGGAATGGACTCCAGAAAGAAATACAGCTTTTTTACAATTAAAACAAATTTTTACAACTAATTTGCAAGTGTATCATCCTCAGTATGATAAGGAGTTTATACTAAGAACGGATGCATCATGTGAGAGATTAGCTGGAGTGTTGCTACAACAACAAGAAGAAAAAGAAGTTCCTATAAGTTTCGTTATTCGTTATCGATATTACTAAATTAGAAAATTATAGACCCATCAGCCTCTTGACCCATATGTACAAACTCTTTATGAAAATCTTAACAAAGAGGCTGACACCTAAACTTGATTTCTATCAGCCCAAAGAACAGGCAGGCTTCAGGGCAGGATATGGCACAAATGACCATTTGCATACCATAAAGATCTTAATAGAAAAGTGCATCGAGTACAACATACCACTGGTTCTTGCATTTGTCGATTACGAGAAGGCTTTTGATTCTGTAGAGTTTGAAACAATACTGGAAGCCCTAAATCAAAGCCGAATAGATTACAGGTACACGACACTAATCAAAAACATCTATCAGAACGCTACATCAAGTATACGATTGCACGAAGATACAGAAAAATTCAGCTTAGGACGAGGAGTTAGACAAGGAGACAATATTTCACCAAAATTGTTCACGGCAGCTCTAGAGTCAATATTTAAGGGTACTCAATGGCAAGATATGGGCATCAATATAGATGGAGAAAGATTAAATTACCTAAGGTTTGCAGATGATGTTGTATTAATCGCAGATAACTTACATGATACAGTTACTATGATGCATTCGCTTAAAAGTCTGTCTGAAAGAGCAGGATTAAAGATAAACTTTGAGAAAACTAAAATTATAACAAATCTCGTAATGAGTGGAAATATAACTATTGACAATAATACCATACAACAAACAGACACTTACAAATATCTGGGACACGAAATCAAAATAAGCAGAGACAATCAAACACATGAAATACAGAGGCGAATAGGTCTAACATGGGCAGCATTTGGCAAATTAAGCCATATTCTAAAAAGTTCAATTCCCATGTGTCTCAAGCGAAAGGTTTATAACCAATGTGTTTTACCTGTACAAACTTATGGAGCAGAGACTTTAACACTCACGCAAAAATCTGCGAATAAACTTAGAGTTACACAACGAGCCATGGAACGTGCAATGCTGAACGTGAGCCTTCGAGACCACATAACAAACCAACAAATCAGACGAAGATCAGGAGTTCAAGACGTCATCGAAAGAACCACGACGCTTAAGTGGAACTGAGCAGGGCACTTAGTCAGAACACAAGATGGACGGTGGACAAGACGTATTATGGAATGGAGGCCCAGAAATTATAAAAGAAGCCGAGGACGACCACCGACTAGATGGACCGATGACATTAAACGTGTAGCGGGAAACTGGCTACAAGTGGCCCAGTGTAGAGAACACTGGAAAGAATTGAGGGAGGCCTATGTCCAGCAGTGGACGCGATTGGCTGATTGATGATGATGATAAGTTTCGTATCTAGGGTAACCAAAGATTTTGTAAAAAGATATTCAGCAACGGAACTAGAAATGGCAAGTGTGATATACTGTGTTAGCAAATTAAGATTTTTTTTGTTAGGAGCACATTTTGTATTGGAAACGGATCATTCTGCTCTGACAACTTTGTTTAAAAACAGGTTTGCCAACAACAGAATTTATAGAGGGAGCCTTTTGTTACAAGAATATGACTTCGAAATTAGACATATTCCAGGCAAGTCAAACATTGTAGCAGATGTACTAAGCAGAGAAACACAACAAAGAAGTGAAGGAAAAAAATATCAAATTGGAATCAACAGAATGAAGAAGGGCTGTATTCGTTAGAAAGAATCTTGGAAGATCAGAGAAGATTGGAAGAAGCAGAAAAGAAGAGAGCAATCAACATCAATGGAGTATGGTGTAAGAAGTTGGAAACCATAGAAGTTTATGTCGTAACCAAAGAATTAGCAGAAGAAATCATGAGAGATCTACATGCTGAATATGGTCATATAGGGAGCAGAAAATTATGGATGTTGTTTAGGGAAAATTATTTCACAAGAAAAGATATATCCATGGCGAAAAACATCACTAAAAGTTGTACCATTTGTCAGTTAGCAAAGGAGAAGAATTTCCACAATGTTAATGTAGCAAAATCCATAGTTGCAGAGAGACCTTTAAAATTAGTTGCTATCGATTTTGTCAGTAATTTAGCCATAAGTGAACAGGGTTGCAAAAATATTTTTATAATGATTGACATACATACAAAATTTTTAAAGTTATATCCCAGCGAAAGGACAAATGTAAAAACCGTAAAATACTATCTAGAAAAATACATAGAGGAAGTAGGTACTCCAGAAACAATTATCTTAGTTCATGCCACATATTTTGAAAGTCAAAGATTAAAAAGAGTTTGTGAAGAGAAGAAAATCCAATTAAATTTCGTTAGTATCAGAAGACCCGCATCTAATCCTGCAGAAAGATACGTCAAAGAGGTGGTAAAATTCTTAAGAATTTTGTGTGCTAGACAACATTATTTATGGCAGGAAAATCTGCCACAAGTTGAAAGATTTTTAAATGAGACACCACATGGAATCACCAAACAATGCCCATATTTCCTAATATCTGGAAAGTATCCAGAAAGACCCTGGGAAATCAGTAATACAGAAGACATTCAAGAAGTAATGAAGAAGGTGAACCAAAATTTAATAAGAAATGCTAACCGTTATGTAAATAGAATCAATAAGAAGAGAAAGAAAAGAGTTACTTTTGAAAAAGGGGAGAAGGTACTTATCAGGTCACTACAGGTGCCTAAAAAGGATGAAAATCTGTGTGGAAAATTACTTTTGCCATTTGAAGGACCTTATGTCATTAGTACTGAACATGGGGTTAACAGTTATGAACTAAGACATCCAGAAACTAATAATATTAGAGGGATATTTAATATAGAGGGAATTTATAAGTATTATGAATAAACGTAAAAGGGTAGGCAATATTATGACACGAATTTGGTATTATAAGATATAAGTTTTGTAAATAGAAGGATAATTAATAAATAAGCATATCTTGAGATAAATTTGATAATTAAATAATTTATTAGGAACAGATATACAGAATAATGATGAATTTATATAAACAAAAAAGGTTGATTTATTTTCAAGTAGATTTATAGGAGTTACAAGCATAAATAAATGAGCAAAGTACTATGGACAAATTGATATTTTGAAGAAATTGGGAAATAGGGAATATTATAATGATAAATAGTATATGCGGAAATAAGATGAAAAATAGAATTATATGAAATATTGAAATATGAAATATAGAGAGTTATATGTAGAGATGATGAAATGAATATTATATGCAGATATAAAAAGAATAAAGAATAATGCGGCAATGAATAAAGATACTGAAATAGTATATGCGGAAATAAATAAATAAATAAAAATATAAAATAAAGAGGGAAACAATTATAAGAATTTCTACGAAAATAGTACAAGAAATAAATAGTACAGGAAAAGAAGTAAAGAAATTGGGAAAGTACTTGGAAATTTGATTCTAAAGTTGATATAGTTAGTGATAGATTTATAGATTTTGTTTGGAGAATTCTGTATTTGTCATAGACTAAATTATATAAAAAAAAAATATTCAAGAGATATGCTTATTAATAAAAAGTCAGTTTATTGTTATGTTAATATTAATAAAATATTTAAGTTTACCGGTAAGAATTTAGATTTAGTAAGTGCTGATAGTTAGCACTGAACAAAATCCAAATTGGGGGGAAGTTGAAATGATTTCAATATGTTAAAAAATATATAACTTAAATGGATTTTTAAATGAGTTTGTTGTTTATGAATTTCATGAAGCCATCACAATGTGGGTTCGACTCTGAAATAAAAGAGAGAAAAAGATTAGTAAATTGTTAAATAAATTAATTTTGACTTACCTGGTATAGTGTTAATAATTTCTGAATAGTATAGTTGCCTAGGTAGCTGTAGGCTAGAATAGTGTAGTTGCCTTAGGGTAGCGGGTAGGTACCCCTCTATGATCCCGATAGAGGGTAGACTTACTTCAGGGAAATAGCGTCCCTGCCCACGCGAGCTCCTAGTTTTTCCTCCACTCCCCGCTTAGAGGAAAACAGGTCCAAACCCCAGTATTATCCTACCCTAAACCCCAAATTCCTTCCCTATATCCCCACCACACTCGCCAACCCGTCTTGCCAGCGTGGCGAGTTATGGCTAACTCACCCCAAATGAGTTTTAAAACAAGAGGATTTGGTCCCCAGGTGGGTGCTCAATCCCACACCTCTAAGGAGGTCAGCCTCATGGAATCTGGGGGAGGCAAAAACTCATTAAAACACCGAAAGCAACATATCTATATTGCTAGTTTCAATGCCAGAACCCTCAAATCACCCGAACGAATGGAAGAACTGGAAGAAGAACTAACTAAGATCAAGTGGGATGTCCTTGGTCTAAGCGAAACGAGACTGCCAGGAGAACAATGTACAATACTCCATTCAGGACACATGTTCTACCAATTCCATAATGAGTACAATACACATGTCGGCGGTGTAGCACTATTGATCCACAAAAGACTCAAACATCTGGTCACAAAATCTGCTGCAATCTCGGAGAGGGTCATTTACATCGTTCTTAAACTATCAGAAAGGTACAGCATCCAAATAATTCAAGTATACGCTCCCACTAGTCAATCCACAGATGAAGAAATAGAGAAATTCTATGAAGATATTTCTAAAGCAATGACAGAAAGAGCTCATTTTAAAATAATCATGGGAGACTTTAACGCCAAAGTAGGGAAGCACAACACCGGCAACATACCAAATAGAGGAATATATGGGCTAGGAACTACAAATGAAAGAGGAGAACGGTTACTAACATACACACAGGAACAAAATCTATTTTGTATGAATACATTTTTTAGTAAACCAGATAATAGACGGTGGACCTGGATAAGCCCAGACGGGAAAACCAAAAACGAAATCGATTACATATTAGTCAACCAGAAACAGATAATAAAAGATGTAGCGGTGCTCAACAGATTCAGTCTGGGAAGTGATCATAGATTAGTAAGAGCAAAAATAATAATCGATAACAAATTAGAAAGAAACAAACTAATCTTGCAAAAACGAACCCTAACTACTAAAGAGCTTGGGCAAAACAGTACCAACTACCAGAAATATCTTGAGTCTAGTCTAGAGCCAATGGAACAGCTAAAAGAAAAAGACATAAATAATTTGGAAGAAACGATAAGAACGAGTATAATCTCTGCGATCAAAAAAACCCATACGATGCCGAAACCGAAAGATAATAAATTGAAGACAGAAACACAACAGATGATTAGGGACAGAAGCCGCATGGATCGAAATTCACCAGAATATAAGGAACTTAATAAGGCAATAAGAACAAGAATTAGACAAGACATCAGGGACAACAACACCGAAAAAATCGAAAACATTATAGAGAAAAACAAGAATATGAAAGTGTTAAAAACGCTAAATAGCAAAGGCCGACAACAAATACACCAAATAAAGGATAAAAATGGAATCATTAGAAACGACAAAAATCAGATAATAAACATTGTCGAAGATTATTATACAGAATTATACTCGTCCAGCGTAGCAAAACCTGAAACCCATGATATGGAACGAAGAATACTAAATGTAGGATCTGAAACACTACCAGAAATTACTACCGAGGAAGTTGTAAATGCCTTAAAGCAAATGAAAAATGGAAAATCTCCTGGAGACGACGGAATAACAAAAGAGATGATTACAGCTGGAGGTCATACTACTATGGAGGCAGTTAAAATCTTACTGAACAAGTGCCTATTCGGGGGTGCTATTCCAACCTCTTGGCAAAACGCGCAGGTACTTTTACTACACAAGAAAGGAGACAAACACAAACTCGAAAATTACAGACCAATAAGCCTGTTACCACATCCATACAAACTGCTTACCAAAATAATTACCAACAGACTATCAAACAAATTTGATAGTTACCAGCCTGTTGAACAAGCGGGTTTCCGCAAAGGTTATAGTACAATAGAACACCTACAGACAATAAGGACACTTATTGAAAAATGTAACGAATACAATGAACCTCTTCATTTGGCATTTGTGGATTACAATAAGGCATTCGATTCCATAGAATTCTGGGCGGTATTAGACGGAATGAATAACGCAAGGATAGATTCCAGATATAGAATGCTCCTAAAATACATATACGACAATGCAACTATGCAAATAAATGTAGCAGAAGGCCTAACAACAAACAAAATAAGATCAGAAAGAGGTGTTCGACAGGGAGACACCATATCTCCAAAATTATTTACTCTTGCATTAGAAGATGTGTTCAAGAAGTTAAATTGGGAACAACTCGGAATTAAAATTGATGGCAGGTTTTTAAGCCATCTAAGATTTGCCGATGACATAGTACTCATAAGCAACAATACAGAGGAACTAATCTACATGCTGAAGGAGCTTAAACAAGAATCTGAAAAAATCGGTTTAAAAATGAATTTAAATAAAACAAAAGTAATGACAAATCAAAATATCACAATCGACTTAGATGGAAGTGAGATCGAAAGTGTCGAAGAGTATATATACCTAGGTCACACCATCAAACTAGGCAAACAGAATCAAACAGCAGAGATAACTAGAAGAATCCGAATGACTTGGGCAGCAGTAGGCAGACTCAGTGATGTGTTGAAGAACAAAAAGATACCAATAAATCTAAAGAAAAGGGTATTCAACAGTTGTATTCTACCGGTCATGACTTATGGAATGGAGACCATGACACTTACAGAGTTGTCAGCCAACAGATTAAGAACAACACAGAGGGCCATCGAACGAGCTATGTTGGGAATATCACTAAGAGAACATATACGAAACGAGGACATACGAAGCAGGACGAAGGTGGAAGATGTAATTGGAAGGATTGCACAAATGAAATGGAACTGGGTAGGGCACGTGGCACGGCAAAACAACGACAGATGGACGAAAAACATTGTACATTGGAGACCACGCGAACACAGTCGGAGTAGAGGAAGACCACAAAAACGATGGATAGACGACATCAAAGCAAAAATGGGGAGAAACTGGCACCAAATAGCACAAAACAGGGAAGAGTGGAGAACTCATGGGGAGGCCTTTGTCCAGGAGTGGATGCAAACAGGCTGAAGAAGAAGAAGAAGAAAGAATAGTTGCCTAGTGTATAGGTGAATCGTCTAAACCTTAAAAAGAACAAAAAAAGAAGAATTTTAAAAAAATATTTAAACATAGAAATTTTAATAAACGTCAGAAAATAAACTGCTTGACAGTTTATTTGACAGTCTGTGGGAGCTAAATTAATAGGGGTATTGTTAAATAAGAAATTACAATGATGTGGAGATGAAAAGAATAAATTAGTATTGTAATAGAATAAGTTTTATATCTAAACATTTTTTTTGTAAATTCCCAAATTAGATGTGATTAAAGTGATTATGAGAAAGTAATGTGGCTTGACAAATATGTCAAACAGGACAGTTTTTATGGTTTAAAATATTTAAATAGAAGACAGAAAAAAAAGAACGTTGGTTGCTGTTAGCAACGGATAATAAGAGGAATTGGTTTTTGGAGAGGACGCCGACGAGGTTTTTTTGGACGAAGGAGAGCCCTGAAACTGTGGAATAGGTCGGGAGTGTTTTTTAACTCGTCTAATTAGAATTTAGTTTTTCTACAGTTTCCACAGCAGAGATATCCAGAAATTTGTTCCAAAGAGTAAGAAAAACAATTTCACTTATAAATTATATTGGAGCATAGAAATGTCATTTAAATTGAGAAAATTAAAATTCATGAATTAACATAATTGCGATAGGCCTTAAAAATTGAAATTATTAATGATCATTAAATTAAAAATAGAATAGTACGTACCTTAACTTCCGAAGAGAGGATTGATATTCCAGTTTCACCGATTATTTTTGAGTAGTTAGTTTCCTTTAAAGAAATCAGAACTGTTTTAAAGTGAGGTTGGACAATAATTTTGGGGATCATTTGAAATTTTGATTATATTTGAATAGTCAGCGGAATAAAGTGTTCATTTTCTTTTTGTTTATATTTCATTTAAACACTTTATAAAGTTGCAATATTTATTTAGTTTTTAGGTACTTGTAGAGAGTCTCCACATTTTGTAATACATTTTTATTGTCACGTCACTAAACCACGTTAAGACTTAAACGATTCCTATTTTTGTAAATTTTTAAAGGCAACCGAAGTTGCAGAAGAATTTTATTGTTTATATTAAATTTGTTCAATATTAATAAATAACGTGCTTCATTTGGGTTAATTTAACAAAGGTCTAAAGTAAATTTTGGTTTAATTTTTTTTTTTTTTTTAACTCTACCAGGAGACTACAGAGTCGACGTCACACAGTGACAGATTGCTTAGAACGAACACATAATTGAGCTAGCCGAGGTATATTAAATTAAACAACTAACCACATATTATAAAAATTACATTTATTATAAAAAAAAAAATAAAATTAATAAAATACAACATTATCAATATATATATATATATATATATATATATATATATATATATATATATATATATATAAAGAATAGAATAGAATATTCTTTATTGATCCCATCAGATCACATTGTGATATAGGACAAGTCATATAGTACATAAAGCATGATCAACAAGTTATATAGGACAATAACGTAAAACAAGATCAATAAAATATAGATTAATATAAAAATAAAAAAAAATATATTCAATCTACAGCGTCTCTGAACCCGTCGGTCCTCATTCCCTGTAGCCTTTTATTAAGTCAAAATAATCATTTAGGTTGTAAACGCATAATTGGATCAAGCATGCTTTATTTTTGAATTTTTGGATATTATTTTCATTTCTTATATTGTATACATAAGTGGCAAACAATTGTAAAATTTAGATCCTGCAAAATCAGGACTAGTTTCAACCTTCAGCTTATTAACCTCCCGTGTCTTGTCGGGTAATTATGAAAGTCAGAGTTGAGGGTTAAATTTTGAAATTTAGTCTTGGTGTGAATAATACACTTATAAATATATAAAGCATGAAAAGTCAACAGCCTGTGTTCAATAAAATATTTACGACATGATTGTCTATTATCAATATTGAATATCAATCTAAGAATTTTCTTTTGAGTTATAGAGTTTTCCCACAAGACATTATAGGCCATATATGAATAAATTAATGCATAATACACGCTTATTAATTGATTGGTGTTAAATAGAGTTTTCAACTGAAGGATCGCATAGTAACCCTTATTCATTGTTTTGCAGACTTTAGTGACATTTCATCCCACGTCATATTACTTTCTAGAATACTACCAAGAAATAATATTGTATCACTAAATGGTATTTCCTTAAAACTTACTCTGATTTTATAACCATGGAATGGCTTAAAGCGCGAGTAGAACTGCATACAAATAGTTTTCTTTGAATTTACCATTACAGAGTTCCTTTTACACCAACTTGTAAATTCCTGTGCTACTAAGTTCATTTTTTATATGAGTTCGACTTCAGTCGACTCGTCAACTACAATTGTTGAATCACCTGCATAAAGAACTGTATGGTCTGCAGTTAAAAAATTTGTCAAATCATTGACATATAAAAGAAATATTAAGGGTTCCAATACGGAGCCTTGCGGTACACCTTGATCAAAACTAAAAAACAGATGACTTCTTATTATCGCAATATCCATGCAAAAACTGCAATAAAAATACATAGGCCACACAGAAAGGCATATAAAAAATCGCATAATTTCACACAAAAGCGACTGCAGACTGCATCATGACCGTTGCTCATTAGCGCTTGATGTAGTAAATGAAAGACATCAGATGGACTTTAAATCAGTAGAGGTTCTAGAAAGAGAAACCAATTACAAGAAATGGCTCTTTTCCTAGAAATGGCTTGTATAGCACAAACAGCAAACAACATAAATAAAAAAACAGACATTAACCACCTCAGTGAAATCTATTTTTTTCTTCTAGCAGTAGACAAACAACATATGAAATTCAATAATTCAATAGTTTTCCATTTTAGAATAAATTTAACTCCATTTTATCACATAGTTAAACAATAGACTCTTAAAGTAAAAAATCATACAGCACTTTATCAATTTATAATAATTAACATTTCATATCAAAACTTAAATACAAAAGTACTTTATTAATCTTCAACCTTTACAAAATAACTAGTTTCTTGGAATCAACCAAGATCTATTTATTACACTCTTGTTACAGTGATCTTCAATCATGTTAACAATTTAAAATTTTCTTTTCTTAAAATATCTCCTACCTTAGATTCTATTCTAATACAGGTACAGACAACCAATAAGGCAAGGGCCACTAAAGTCTCCCCTCTACTTTGACTATCTAAGAGAGAAGAAGACTTTAGAGGTTAGTGTCTTCCAACCTACAATCAACCACGTTGTTTCACTTTACATGACACTGTGTACAGGTTAATAAGAAATAAGAATATGTAAGATGTAAAACTCCCGAGAGGGGACATTCTGTCCTACACACAATTAGTTAAAATTGTGCATTGTACCATTGTACCAGTCTAAGTGAATCTTACATTACATGTTTCTTCTGTTTTTTCTTTTGTGAGAAAAAAAAATAAAATTTTTTTCACAAAATTTTATAAATTTGACCAACTTTTACGGCACTATTCTCAAAATCGTAAGTAAGATCAACGTATTTATAACAGATTGTCAATTTTCATGTAAACTAATTGTAGCTTCCTCAGGGATGATGCTAATGCATCATCCCTGATGATGTTGATAACTATCAACCAACTATTGGTTCAATAAAGGACTAAAGAGTACACTTAGCCTATTCTTTCAGCCGTTTTTTACCGAAAGAGTCTAACTGGGTATATATATATATATATATATATATATATATATATATATATAATATATATATATATATATATATATATATATATATATATATATATAATGGAATAATAATACATATACAAATTAGCATAGTAATATTATGATGTTTAATTAATAAACTTACTTAAATAGTGGTTAAAGAAATAATTTATAAGTTATATACTAGCCAATATTAATAAAAAACAATTATATGAGGGTATTTTTTAGCATAATACTAAGTGGTAAAAGTTTTTTTTTAAATAAACATATATATATATATATATATATATATATATATATATATATATATAATAGTGAATTCTGATCTAAAAAGCCTAAATGTCCATAGATTCTCACTAGAATTTTCTGGAAAACGTCAATACACAAGCCAGTTAGCCCTATTTGCATAGTCGATGATTCCAGAACTTTCATCTATGGATAAGATAAAAAGTTTCGAACATGGTTTATTGCTAGAAAAGTCTGGAATCAAAAAAATAATATAAATACCAGGTAATTTGGAGCAGGCAGTGAAATAGTTAGAAGAATTCAAGAATTAAGTTACATTAAGTCGTCAGAAATTAAGTTACAGTTACTAAGTCAGTTACAGTCAATTATTAAGATAGTAGAAGGCATTAATTAAGTAAGAAGAAGTCAGTCAGTCAGTTACAATTGATTAAGTGAGATGAATTATTCATGAAGTGATTAAGTTAATTTAAGTTAGAAAAAAGGATTAAGTGAGATAAAGTCAGCCAGTCAGTTACAATTAAGTTATTAAATTAGATTTATCAAGAAATTTAGTTCAAGACAGTTATATTTAATTTAAATTAGAAAAAATGATTAATTTAGAAGAATTCATTAAGTCAGATACACTTGGAGAGTATGAGAGTAAATTAATTCAATAGTTCAATACAGGAGTATAGTATATTATATGGAAATTACAAAAATTTTAAATTATAATATCTATATGCAATTTCAAAAATACAAGGATAACCGAGGCTGATTAAGAAGATATTTAGTGGTGATTATAACTTTGATTTTGGAAAACTTTACGCATTCAGTGATAGAAAGGTACCAAATTTTATTAATATAATTTAATAATTGTAAGAATTTCAAATTTTAGATAGGTTGTTTTAAATTTATATTGTTTATATTGGATATATATGTCTGTTTCATAATAGTTATAATAAAGATAATTTAAAAATGTACACTCATTGCTTATATACAAAACAAAACTTCATAACAATTTTTTATATATACAGTGTAGGAAAAATTTTATGGTCGGTATGGACCTTACGTGAGATGGAGTGAGAAACAGCTGTTTAAAAAGAGAGAGGTATATTAGGTACGCCCTTTATATCGCCGAATGGAAATATTAAAAAAGGGGAAATTCAACGTTGCCAAACTTATTGGTTTTATTTGACCTGTTGTCTTTTTTTGCATTTGAACAATGTTCTATCAAGAAGATAAAATGCTCATGATAATCAAATTTGGGCGAAACTGATTTAAATGGCAGGTTACTGTTTTTTTTATTGGGAATATGCCACAAGTTTTCTTTACAATAATTGTAATATAACATTTTGATTTCCATTTCGGAAATCGTTTTATATAAATAAAATTTATTAATGTTTCGTATTTTAAGCACGATTTCCGAACTAAAAATCTAAACATCAAAATAATTTCCCAATATGAAATAATAAACAATTAAACATGCATACAATAACGCCAAATTAAAAAATATTCATACACTAATTTATTTGGCAACGTCTAGTCTAGATAGTCGTCTGGTCAAAAGATCGAGTAACGAGAAGTAGAGGTGGGTCGTGCTAGTTTATCATTAAGAGCGTAGGAGCAAAATTTCTGTTAAAATGTTATTTCTTTAAACGGCCGTAAAATTTGGGAAAGTTGAGAACAAATAATCCAGTGTTCTTTATTTAGATTAGGTTTAAGTCTAAGTTTGTATTATTTAATACCAATGTGGAACGGGTTGCCTCTTCTAACTCGATCATTCTTTTTAACATGTAATAGGTGAAGTTCTACCTAGTTTCCACGTCTTGGATTGGCCGTTTGGGAACTGTGTTCTGTTGTAATTAATACTTTAAAAGCCTTTCTGAAGATAAGGTACTTTTTTGAAATGTGTTTTTTTGCAGAATTGTCGAAAAAAGGACTTTTTATTTTATCTATTTGTACACGACAGCATTTAAGTGCGTCCCCCACCAATAAATTTAATCATCATCATAAATCACAATCATCATAAAACAAAACATATTTAATAGCTTTGACCATATTTTAGGAATTATCAGTTACTGCAAAATTTACTTTTCGTTTTAGACCCGACTGATTAATAATTTTAGTAATCGCTGTTTTCTGGATTATGGTTTCCAGAAAAATGGCAGCAGCCTAATAAAAAAGTTTTAAATACTAAATTTTCGGTTAAATATTGTCCTGTTAATGCGAAGTAACTCTCAGTTACTCCAGATATCCAGAGGTCAGTAGTAATACAGATATTTTCTACTTCTTTAACAACTTGCGATCTAATAATTTGCTCACTTTTGACATAACATTCCTGAAGTAATGAACCTGACAAAGTTTTTCTTGTTGGCGGTTTATATCCAGGAATCCACCCTGCAAACTTTTTAAAAGCTGGTTCTTTAACTATGGAAAACGGATGAAACGAAAAGTTTAGTAAATCTTGAAAATCAATCAGTCCAAGAAAAAGAAACTGATAAA
Source organism: Diabrotica balteata (assembly GCA_918026665.1). Classification (NCBI taxonomy): domain Eukaryota; kingdom Metazoa; phylum Arthropoda; class Insecta; order Coleoptera; family Chrysomelidae; genus Diabrotica; species Diabrotica balteata. The sequence continues at coordinate 113,720,654 of OU898280.1, read as the reverse complement.
GATGACTTAAGTCCATGGTGTATTTTTGATGAATTAATTGGACATGACTCATCTAAACATACACCTGTATCGAGAGGTATAAAAGAAGACGACATATAATTGTCTGATATATTACCCACAAACAATTTCGAACGGATATTGGAACTGTCCATTACCGTGGTGAAAAAACCATCGCCATGTATATCGTAACTTAACCACTATATTCATAAAATGTTGTAGTATTGTAACAAAATCTTTTCCTTGTGAACACATGTTTAACATCTGGTATAATTTTAAATAAAAGAAGAACGCGATTAACAAGAAAAGTGGAAAAACTTATGTTTTTAAATGTCAATTTAGACGATTCGCGATTTAATAATGTGTAATGTAAATGTAAGTATTTAAGTACCATTTGTATTATTTAATTTATTTTTCAAGTTACAATAAATATATCCTTCGTTAGGTTCTTTTATTTCAATACTTATACACATAAGCGATAATAGCTAATATGTTTGTGTACTCGCTAATTTGAATACTGGTAAACAATCAACTAGTTACAGTTTACGAAAAACGGTTCCGATAAAAATTAAAAAAACGAGAAGACCCACCTCTAGTTTTTTAGGTATATTAGGATCGGAACCAGAGAATATCTGATCGGAACTAATCGTCTCACTAATGGCAATGGCCAATGAGTGTTAAAAGGATTTTAGGAGGGGAGACGAAGGGGAAATATGATTGTTATCTTTGTCTAATTCGTTGAAGATATGATTTTATATCTGCGTTAGATATCCTGTTAAATTTTACCATACCGACCTTAAAATTTTACCTACACTGTATATATATATATATATATATATATATATATATATATAAATATTATTATATATATATATATATATATATATATATATATATATATTATATATATATATTATATGTACTAGTGGATTTTCTTGGGCTTAGGTTTATAGAAAAAAATTAATTTGATACTAAGACATTTTTATGTATTTTTTTGACGTTTCGGCAGGAAATCCATGCCTTTTTCAAGAAGTAATATTGACTATTCACTACAAATTTGATCAGTTCACATTAACGTTTATAATTAATTCATATATGTACAGATATACAAATAATGTACAGATCTATAGAGAATAACAGATTATAAAATTCTGTCGATATAAAATTAAATTAAATCTTTTAACTTCGAAAAATATTAACTTCGAATTAACATTCTTCGGTATCTACAGTTCATCTTATTTACATACCCATGCTCATCATCAGCGCCATAGCCCGTGACGTCACATGATACCAACACGAAATATTTAGGCGGTAGGTGTGATCTTTTTTAGAATCACTTTGCCGAGTACACTGGCATTACAGCCACCAGGCATATTTTCTTATATACGCGTAGTAATAATATTTAAAAATTTCTATTAATGTTAACTTAAAGAAATACATACTGTAACTGTATTCGAACGAAGGTGGAATTTTGCCATAAATTGGTAACACTTACAGTTGCGGTGTTGAAACTTTTTGTTCTTTAATATTTTGAATTTTAAAGTGAATACGTCTTGTGTTATATTTTTACCTATTTAATGAAATCTGTTTTTTTTTTCAGAAAAAAATTAGTGTGTTTTATTTTAAAAATGTCATGTAAGAATTTAAATAGTCGTTGTAAATAGATGGTAATACTTTTGCAATAATTATGTGATCTATTTGATTTATAATGGAGTCAGAATTTTTTTATACTTTGGCAACTATGTCAATTTCGATCTCTGATCTCATATTTATATATGTTATGTTAAAAAAATCATGTCTCTTCTTAAAATATCGTTTTCAATACATTACACTATTGATCTATATTTATTTTATTCTGAACGAAACTCAGATTCACCGCTATCAAGCAAATCAATAAATCATACAATAAAAACACAGGACCCTATTCCAGTAGACAGTTTAATGTCATTCCGGTTTACTATATTCGCGATAGGGTATCAACTAGTACTTGTAAGTTTTCGGTCTTATGATTGATGATTGTCGAATTGTCTTCGGCTTTATTCCTTGAGGCTGAAAGGGATTATCGGGTTCACTTCCCTTGGGGGTTACTTTTGTTTAGTAAAACGCGAAATAGATAAATGGCTTTTATCCGAGTTAGGAATGGGGAAACATTAATATAAGGAAGTTGAGGACATTAAGAATTACTCAATTATTCAGTATAAATGTCTGTAGTTTACGGTATTTATCGAGATACTTTTTGAAGATGTTTGGTTTGTTTAATGAAAGCAATTTGAAAGATATTACTAATGATTTTATTATGTATTATTAAAGGAGCTGGTAATAAATACTACTGGTTGGAAAAAGTTTAGTTTTTTCACAATCATTTAATAAATACTTAAAATATCTAAATGCAATATTAAAAATAATAATTGCGACAGTTATGTTCTTTATTACAAAAAAGTTATTAAACAAATAATAATCGACAATACGCTAAAAGTATTGTAAAATAGTTATAATATTAGAGAGTATCTAGTTTCAATTTAACAAAATACTTTATTTTCAAATTTAAAATAATATAAAGTAATAATTTTTTTATAACAATATGTAAAACTTATATTAAATTTAATCGAAAATTCGTAACAAATTTAACTTCCGATTAACAGCAAATGAATAAAATAATAATGATTGCTGCCATAGTTTCCAATTTTTGTTCAAATATTTATAAATACGATTTTTTTTTGCTATAGTTCAAACAGGTTCAAATCACTTTCAGTGTGTCATTAATTTTAACGTCATATATACCCCAGTCTGGTTAAACAAGAGGTTGGAAAGATGTTTCGCAGATATCTGAAGCTTTTAAGACATAGGTGGTGGTTACTAGATGACGAATAGATGAAAAAGTACTCGTATTTTTACTAGGCGTTTTTTTTTAACAAATAATTTATGGTCAAAATTTGATTCATCATCATTCAGCCCATACTCGTCCACTGCTGAATATAGGCCTCCCGTAGTACACTCCACAAATTTCTGTCCTGAGCCGCCTGCATCCAATTTTGATGTGTCCGTTTCAGGTCATCCGTCCATCTTGTTGGTGGTCGTCCTCTATTCCTAAAGGCATCTTGTCTGGGTCTCCACTCAAGAATGCGTTTTGTCCATCTGCCGTCCTTCGTTCTCGCGATGTGCCCTGCCCAGTTCCATTTTAAGGTTGATATCCTTTTGATTGCGTCGGTTACTCCCGATCTACGGCGCAATTCTGTGTTGGGTATTCGGTCTCTCAGAGTTAATCCCAACATGGACCGTTCCATTGCCCTCTGTGTTGTTCGAATTTTGTTTGCGGACGTCTTAGTAAGTGTTAGCGTCTCCGCACCACAGGTTAGAACCGGCAGCACAGATTGATCGAAGACTTTTCTCTTCAAGCAGATGGGAAGAGCTGATTGAAAAACTGGAAAACGCAAACCAAAATTTGATTATTTATCTATTATTTATTGTAATATTATTTATATTATATTATATAAGTTTTTTCCCTTATATTTTAAATAAACAATATATATATATATATTATTTTTTTATATCAAAAATATCTTTATTTTCCCGTTTTTTCAATTAAAATTGATAAATAATTTACGAAGATATCGCACCCTCAGTACAAGACTGCAGTAAGTCAGAATAAGTAAAAGTTTAAAAAAAAAATAACATTGATTTATCATTTTGCATGTTTTTCAGCCTATATTACATTAACCAAAAATAGAAATTTAAATAAAATAATATTAATGCTAAAAAATGATGAATTTTAAAGTTACAACACTTTTGCATGGAGAAAATTGTGAAAAGTGTAGACACATATTCTGTTCGTTGTTGTCCTCTTCTTGTATTTCATCTTGGTCCAAAATATTTTTACAAAAACTATGGTGGGGTTTGGTATCGTACCCCAATGGCAATAAATCATCGGGTAAGTAAAGAAAAAATAAATCGGGGTTTGGTAGGGTATTAAACTTTACATTTAATAGATTCCAAGAAGACAGATAGGTACCAAGAATAAATAGGTACCTAATAAAACGGCTTATCGATAGCGACAATTTAATCTTTCTATGTCTGCACATATTACTGGTGACAATGTCATAATAGGGTAGAAAAATTATTTGTAAAACTTTCAATATTTTTATTTAAATTTAAAACAAAAGGACTAATAAAAATATGCAAATCAGGCTACCTTGAGTACAGTGATTCACAAAAGGATAGAAATTCACTACCTTAGTAAAAGTGACGGGGGGCAATATGACAACACAATTGCCCCGGAAGGTTACATGGAGATTTAATACAATTTGAGATTTAGTTTTTATAGAACAAGTTTTTTAAGAATAGATATTTTTAATCTGTCAGAATTGTTAAACACAAGTTTTAAGGTAATTGTTTTTTCCTTTCATAACAAAAAATAGTTGTTGGCTGTAAATAATTAGTATTAGTTCATGTGTTTTTAATCCAATCTAATAAATAAATGTTTAAATGACATCGCACATATTTTATGGAGAATATAATGTCACACAAAGGATATAAAACTTACATGAATAAATTGGTCAATCGTAAATCTTTGTTTATTTTCTCGGTTGTTAATGGATTACGTAGACAAGCTGTATAATAAATTAAACACCACAGATATAGATATTAAAATAACAAAAATATCTTACTTTTTTCATGCCTTTCATTGCTTGTTATCGAAACCATTGCAATGTTCCATGCAAAACTGTTGTAACTCTGTTACATTAGAGTTACAACAGTTATGCACGGAAAACTTTACGTACAAAAACGTAAAACTGTTGTTGTAATATTTAGTCATTTAAGCATTTGAAAGTTACTGAAGTTTTACAGGGGATAGATATACATGTTTAAAATATAATTCTATGATTACTTCATTTTCATACTGCAGTCTTGCACCGAGGGTGCGATATTTGTAAAAAAAGCTTTTTGCACTAATTTAGATCAAAGATAATCAGTATTGAACGAGGCGTAAGACAAGGCTGTATTCTATCTCCCACCCTCTTTAACGTGTATTCTGAGAATCTATTTAAAAAAGCTTTAAAAGATCAAAAAGGAATTAACATAGGAGGAGAAATAATTAACAATATATTATGGTACGCCGACGATACTGTGATTCTAGCTGAAAACATCGACGATCTGCAGGAGCTAATCAATAGAGTTGACATGGAATGCACAAATTGGGGACTGTCGATATATATCGATAAAACTAAATACATGGTGACCAGTAAAGTGGATATCGGCGCAACCCAACTGATATTAAACCAACAACCGCTGCAGAGAGTTCAGAGATTCAAATATCTTGGATGTTGGATTACCCAAAATCTAGATACATCCTTCGAAATTCGATGTAGAATTGAACAGGCATAAAACTCATTTCAAAAATTCAAGCCTCTATTATCCAATAACTTATTAAATTTGGAAATCCGTGAAAAGTTTACAAGATGTTACGTGTGGTCTGTACTTTTGTATGGATGTGAAACTTGGACTTTAAACGCCGATATCATGAATAAAATCGAGGCGTTTGAGTTGTGGTTGTATCGAAGTATACTAATAATTCCATGGACTAGCAGAACCAGAAACGAAGAAATTCTTCGAAGAATGGGACATCAACGAACTCTATGAAATATTATTTAGAGGCGTAAACTAAAATACGTTGGACATATAATCAGAGGACCAAATGAGTTCCTTCGGCTAATTCTCAACGGTAAAATCGAAGGAAAGAAATGGATAGGATGGAAGAAACTCTCGGTTGAGGAATTTGCGGCAGTGGACAGGGTTGACAGCGGACCAATTGCTACACGTAGCGCAATACCGAGATCAGTATAACAATATTATAAGCATGGTAGTCGCCGACGTTCCGTAGGGATATGGCACTCTAAGAAAAAGAAGCACTAATTTATAAATTTTATTAATTTTTTTATTAACAAAGAAAGTTTAAAAGTTATTTAATTTGTTTAGCCCTTAGGGTAATTATTTAAACTACTAAACTTGCCCTATGAATGATGCTAGATACATTAAGCAAATTACATAGGATTCTTTAAGACTTAAACTATCTCAGAATTTGCGAATCTCAGAATTATCTCAGAATGTATATTGCGTTTTCATTGAAATTATTTACAAAATAAACGATTAAAAAAGGGGGATGCTTTTTTACTTATAAACAATTGTAATAACTTCTATATTTTTTAATCTCCATATTTGTACGTACACGTACAACCATTGAATATCTGGTAAAAAACTCACATTTAACGAAAAAAAAAAAACGTTCTATGACCAATAAAAAACAAAGTTAGTGACTATTTTTTTTAATCATATCTGCATTATTTACAAACATTGAGAAGTAAAATTTGCACAAATTTTAAATAAAAATCTAACGTTTATATTGAACCTTACAATTATAAAATTCTATCCAATTTTTTTAAACTTACAGCCCTTCGAAAGGAAGGTACTTTCGAAAGATCGACATAGAAAAGTGAAAAGCATAACTGTTTCAGCTCCGTTTTTTTTTTACATCGGATCTTGAAATAAACAAGTTGAACCAAGTAGGAAAATCAATTTTTTTTTCAATTTGTATCAATGATGTAATAATACTTATATACCTATTTTATAAATTAAATTTCAGGTAATTTTTACACATTATATTATTGTATTCCTTATAATAATTTTAATTGTTTATATTTTTATAATTAACAATACTGATTTTTATTCTATTTTTCGTACCAATATGATATGCAATATTAATCTAATCTGCGTTACTGCTGTGATAAAATAAGTCGATTTTTTTATCACTGGTCTTATTAAATTTTGCAATGTTTATGTCAAACTTTTATGCTGTAATTTTTTTATTCTCTTTACATACATTGGTTTAAAAGTTAATATTTGGTTCATTCATTCGACTTCACTGTCAGCTCTGAACCTGTTTGTTGCAGATTGTTTGTCTTTACTTATTAAATCAGTCTCTAAATATACATCTTCAGAATGAGTATCTTTGTCAAACGTAACTGTACCGAGGTTGCAGCATTTTTCTGTTCTGCTTCGTTCTCAGTACAATTTAGGCACAAGTTCGTACAATTCAAACCACGTTTTCTGCACCCACATCTAGTAGTTTTGCAACCTGTGGTGCATGTGCATGTTATGTACTTTAATGCCTCTTCGGGAATCAAATTATCTAGAGTATAAATTGGTTAAAAACCAGTGTATCTTAAATTAAAAAGGAAAACACTAACACTTACTTTGAAACTACTACTGCTTGAACAAGTTAATGCCACAGTCTAATCTTTATTTTCAAATAGTCTATAATAAATAATATTTTTTACTGTTTAGACAAGTTGAAAATAATTATTTATTCATTAAATAGTTTTCCCGTCAATTGTCCATCTATGATCAATTTTAACACCCTCAAAATCATTGATTAATGAGCCCTATTATTGAATGATTTTCTATTAGTGAAAGATTTTATTATAGGCAACACAACATACATTGCTTGCATAAATTAATTAAACGCTCTGTGATTGACAGTGAACTGTGGTGTATTCAACCGAACATATAACTATTTATATTATCACTAAAAAATTTAAAATGAAGTAGCCACTATTAGTACTATCCGTTATTGTATGTCATTATTTCTGTGTATTTGAAAAATCAAAAGATGCATATTGACGAAGAGTTTAATTTAACTCCACCAACTTAACCTACTCTTGACTCCACTTAACTTAACTCCGCTTAACAAGTGGCAGAAACTGCAAATGAAATATCTTCAAGTTTACTGTCTGAAAAAAATCAGGTATTATTATTTCTGAAAAGTACGATCGACGGAAAAGTTTGGTAACGAATTCGTGAATTAAAATGGCGATTGAAAATCTCGAACAGGACTTCACGTGATCGGAAATACTTTTACACATTACAGTGTCAGAAGTAAGAGCAGCTTTAAAGGAAATGAAGAACCATCGATCGGCTGGTGATGATGGACTGGTTAATGAGGCAATAAAAGCAGGAGAAAAAATTCTATTAAAATCAGTAAGCGAACTGTTAAATAAATGCTTACATGCGGGTACGATTCCAAAAGACTGGAACAATGCAGTCTTGTTACACAAAAAAGGCGATATTACTAAAGTAGAAAATTATAGACCCATCAGCCTCTTGACACATATGTACAAACTCTTTATAAAAAAATTAACAAAAGAGACTAACAACTAAATTTCTATCAGTCCAAAGAACAGGCAGGCTTCAGGGCAGGATATGGCACAAATGACCATTTGCATATCATAAAGATTTTAATAGAAAAATGCATCGAGTACAACATACCGCTGGTCGCTGGTTCTTGCATTTGTCGATTACGAGAAGGCTTTTGAGTTTGAAACAGTACTGGAAGCCCTAAATCAAAGCAAGTAGATTATAGGTATACAACACTAATAAAAAACATCTACGAGAACGCTACATCAAATATACGACTACACGAAAAATATATTATAACAAAATTGTTCACGGTAGCTCTAGAGTCAATATTTAAGAACACTCAATGGCAAAATATGGACATCAATATAGATGGAGAAAGAATAAATCATCTTAGGTTTGCTAATTATCTTGTATTAATCGCAGATAACTTACAGGGTACAGTTCCTATAATACATTCGCTTAAAAGTCTGTCTGAAAGAGCAGGATTAAAGATAAACTTTGAGAAAACTAAACTTATGACAAATCTCGTAATGAGTTGAAATATAACTATTGACAATAATACCATACAACAAACAGACACTTACAAATATCTGGGACAAAAGATCAAAATAAGCAGACACAATCAATCACATAAAATACAGAGGCAAATAGGCCTGATATGGGCAGCATTTATCAAATTCAGCCATACTCTAAAAAGTTAAATTCCCATCTGTCTCAAGCGAAAGGTTTGTAACCAATGTGTTTTATCTGTACAAACTTATGAAGCAGAGACTTTAACACTCACGCAAAAATCTGCTAATAAACTTAGAGTTACACAACGAGCCATGGAACGTGTAATGCTGAAAGTGAGCCTTCAAGACTACATAACAAACCAACAAATCAGGCAAAGATTTGTCTGAAAGAATATCCACGCTCAAGTGGAACTGGGCAGGGCACTTAGCCAGAATACAAGATGGACGGTGGATAAGACGTATTATGGAATTTAGGCCCAGAAACTCTAATAAAAGCCAAGGACCACCACCGACTAGAAGGACCGATGATATAAAACGTGTAGCGAGAAACTGGCTACAAGCAGCCCAGTCTAGAGAACTTTGGAAAGAACTGAGGGAGGCCTATGTCCAGCAGTGGACACAATTGGCTAATTAATGATGATGAAAGTATTAATTTATAACATTTTCTGCATGCTTTACATATTTCTTTTTTCTAGATAGCAATTTAGATCTAGAACCCATTAAGTCATCGTCCGATGGTCAGCACTCCTAGTGCTAGTCTTACGTTGCCATGTGGGTTATCTAAGAAATATTTAAACACCGCAACATAATTTTTAATAAAATATTAGGCATATTAAATTTTGTACCATATAAAGGGTTTTACCTTAGGTATTTAGTGGCTTAACTCATATGCACCAAGTGAAAAAACACTGATGATGGGCTTTTTAGCCCGAAAACGTTGTGTGATGTAACCGAAAAGAAATTTAAATTATATACCTTTATAAAAGTTTTTTAAATAGACTTTTTTTACTACTCATTACCTGTTGTAATGCTTCTTTCTAAACACTTTATACAGTACTTTCCTTTACAGTACCTGCAGAAGTTAATTTAGGATGATAATATCTTGTAGAATCAGGCCAAATATTCTCGATTGGGTTAAACTGGCAATGACGTGAAGGCAACCTGAACACTGGTTAACTATGTCGAAGTGTCAGTACATCTAATTTGTAAAATATATCAAATATAACCTCATTTATTATAAATATATCTTAATACTTAAAAACTTTATCTGGTAAATGTTTCTTTACAATCTCCATCAATTTAAATATTATGATTGTTGTAAAATCTATATGCCTTTTTATATTAAATAACCATTATCTTATATACCATTATACAATCATGCTATTTAAGAGTGTTTAATCCATCTTGCATGTAGTATTCTTAGGTTGGAATGGTTAGATGCATTGTCCATAATTTTTATTGATGGCAAATTTGGCAAAATTTTACAAAAGTTAATACTTGAACCATTTTTTTTTATAAATTAATTAAATCGTGATAGACTGCAGTTTTTTTTACTTCTGAAAATTAGGCTGCAATTATCAGTAGTAATATCCCTAGGACATTGATAACAGACGAGATAATTTCGTGACAATCGAAAGCTCGTTCCTTGGTAACAGCACGAAGCCGAAGGCTGAGTGCTGTTACCAAGCAATGAGGTTGAGAAATTTGTCATAAAATTATAAGGCATTCATAAATGTCCGAGGGATATTCGGCGGATAATTTTTCGAAAAAGAAAATCATAACTTAACATAACGAAACATTTATTTATTAAAAGTATAGTTAGTGAAAGTACAATTATTAAAATTTAAATTAACATTAGATTCGTTGATGTTCTCTAATATAGAAGATCTATTACCACGCATAATATTTATAATCTGGTTGTGGTGTTCTTAATCGAGATTCAAGTATGTTTTTATAGAAACGTGACATTTTGAAATTTATTTGGATGAAGTTGTCAAACTCGATCGTGTTCTCATAGGGATTGAAAATTGCACTGAATGCAATTATCAGTCTAATGTTGACATGATTGGGTGAAATTGTTCCACATCACACAAAATGACGAAACTTGAATGGTTGTTAGAACAGTCGAAAAATTATCAATAAAACAATTTTCAGAACCCGCATGGAGCACCATATATCGTACACCTTTACCATACTTCTGTCTATTAGCATTAATACTACCAATATGCCAGTTGTTGCGGAATTTTCCTTTGCTTAATATTCTAGGTCTTATGTAAGAAAACTCGTTATAATTGGCAGACAACATACCTGCAAGCAAAGTTAGGATAGCTATGCCAATCGCCAACATTCAAAACGTAGAGGCACCGTAAGAAAAAAATCACAATTTTTATGTACTAGTTCGTTACAGTTTTTATGTACTAATTCATCACAATTTTTTATAAATTAATACTGCTTCTGTTTTAAACGCTACTAAAATATTCTAGTAAATTGTTTGAGTGTGAGTGTTGAAGTTTCGGACAAATTCTTTTCTTAGGTGTAGGATTGTATAACCATACTGGGTCACCTCTTTTGAAAATTGTACCAGTATCATGCACATTTAGCCTGGCCTTGGCTTTATCACTTTGAAGCTTCAAACTTTCACTAGCAAATTTTCTTCTCACTCTTCAACTTTTCTTTTAAATTTTCGATGTACATCAGGTATGCAAGTTCTTCTTCGCAGAGAGGTAATCTTCCGAAAATAAGATCTTAAGAAAGCTTAATTTCTATTTCTGTGATCATAATCGATGAAGAATAAAAATTTGATTTATGTTCTGAACTTCTATGGGCTAACATAAATAGAGGAATTAAAACATCATAATCTTTTTGATTACGATGCTTATGATAAAAAATACCTAAATCATCTTAGGTATGCGGATGATATACTCCTGATCTCCTCGGAACGACAAGAAGTGGAATTAATGCTGAATGAACTTCATGAAAAATCACTGCAAAAAGGCCTAAAAATTAACTTCAACAAAACAAAAGTAATGACAAACACAAAAGACCAAGAGGCAATAAAAATACAAACAGAAAAAATAGAACAGGTAACTGAGTACATCTATCTAGGACAAGCAATCAAAGCTAACAGAGAAAATCAAACAGCCGAAATATCGAGACGAGTAGGAATTGGATGGGCAGCGTTCGGCAAACTTTCTTACATTCTAAAAAATTAAACAATCCCTCTATACTTACGAAGCAAGGTATATAACTCCTGTATAATACCGGTGCTCAGCTACGGAGCACAGACATGGACATTTACACAGGCCAATTTGGATAGGATAGGGAAGGCAAAAAGAGCGATGGAGAGACAAGTCTTGGGTATATCACTTAAAGATAGAAAACGAAAGATAGAAAAAGATAGAATAGGTTCAAAAAAAATCTTTTTGATTATCAGCAACCAACATTTAAAAATATTGACAAACAGTTCTATAAGTTCTATTATGACTTTTGATTATTCCGCCTGATTATGGATGAAAAGGCGTACTGCGAGCTTTCTTAATACCCAAGATTTTCATCAATTCTGATTTAAAATTTCGTCCTTGACCAGAATGTCACTCCAAAGGAACTCCATGTCCTGATACAATGTGTTTTTTAAATATTTCTCCTACTGTAGTTACTTTTTAATTAGGAAGGGGTACAATTTCAAACTATTTTGAAAAATAATTCATAACGGCCTTAAATACTTATTTCTTCTCTCTGCCATCGAAAGTGGACCGAGAATATTTACTCCTTCAAGTAGTTTTTCTTCGAAAAGATATTGTGAAAGTCTCGTCGGAAAACTATTGTATCATTTTACCACGACTTCTTGTTCTAGGGCCTTATATACTATTACATAAATCGCATTTCATACTTCAATTTTCTATATCTTGGCGGCAATTATTTCAGTAAAACTTGTCTCTGGTTAGTATATTTTTAACTTCGAAATGTCCTCCCGAATGGCTTTTATAAAGTTCTTGTAATACGCTTTTAATGTGTAATTTTGGCAGTACCACTCGTTGCTCTCCATCAGAACTCTCACACTTTCGATACAATAGACCATTTAAAGATACAGAGATTCCCATTAAGTTTACTAGCACTTTATAATTCTACTGTATTTGGGTATTTCCTACTTTATTTGGATCTTACTTCATTTTTAGGTCGCTTTCGTATGACTTTAAGGCAGTAAAATTCTTTTGACTCTTTTCAAGGTTTTTGAAAGAATTCTGATTGATATCTTCTTCCTGTATGACTGTAGTGTTCTATATACTTACTTCTTCGCTCCCATTATCTAATTCTTTAAGCTGTCACTGACTTTGAACCTGTAATCCGTTGTTTTTTATTCGCTAGTTGTTCTACATGTGCAGCTGCATTCAAGATATGACCATGTGCGAGCTTCTAAACGTCGATCTGTGCGACCTTTTGACCTCATTATTTGGTTTTTTTGTCCTTGCCTTGAATCGGCTTCTGCAGTTAATTTACATATGCACTATTCTTCCACGATTAGAACATTTTTTCAAAATCTTATTTCTTTTAATTTTGGGCTATATCTGGAAATGGTTTTTGCCGCTTCATACACCTGGGCTAAGGTTAGTGAGATTAGTTAGGTATTGTCATTGTAGAGCTTGTTGAATTTCAATCTCCTGCAGTTCATCCATAAATACGTATATACCAATTTATTTTAGAAAATTTTTAGATGCCTAAGGCTAGTCCAAATGCAACAATCTTTATGTTGCTTTTAGATTCTTGCAGGCGTTCGTTATGCTTTTGATATTAAACTTTCAGCTGACTTAAGAAACCTGCTTTAGATGCTGCTGGTCATATCTTGTCTCTAAAGCTTTAACGAGAGGGGTATAACTAGGTGCATCCTGGCGAAGAAATTGCAAGACGGTTGCTGCCTGTCCTCGAATGGACACTACCTAAAAAGCTGCCATTTCTTAAGTCCAGCCATTTGCTCTAGCTTCAACTTCAAATTAAAAATGGTTGGTTTTCCACGTTATTTGACCGTCGAATGTGGGTGGTATTAAAATTTTGCTAGTTTTATTTGTGCCTGGTTTAATTATGGAAGATGATAAAGCTAGTCGTTCTGGAACTGTAGGAGGACGACTTTTTTTTTCTTGTACATTTTATACTTTTACGCAGAACTTTTAAAATATGCTCTGAAATAAATACAAACTAGAATCCTTTTCTTTTCGACTCCTTAAGTAGCAGCCTTTTTTGATACTGTAGCCACTCGTTGGCACATGATTAAGATACGCATTAAGAGTACACGATACTTGGCGTTGGCCCAGCAACAGAAACGTAAATATGTATTTCTCTCAAATGTTGGAATAAATTATAATTATTTAAAAAGGTTAAATAGTACTGCTAAAAACTAGGTGCAGATTTTCTTCAACCAAAATATAATCCGTCCAACCCAAATATAAGCGATTCTGTTTATTCCAGTTCAGTAGTTGCTCATGGATATAATATGAAATCATGCAGCAGCCCAGTACTTCTGCATATTGTGAAGATTTTAATACTCCAAGGTTTCGGTTTATTATTAACATATTGTTTTATATTTATCTGTCTTTTGAATGGCACCATCTGTTCATCTGTGCAGAGATATATTTATAGAGGCAAGGAAAGAAACTTTGTAGTCACTTTCCACAGTCCTTCATTATCATTAGGTTTGTATTCATTAATGTTTACAAATGTTGGCGAAGTTTACAGAATCTGTTGACATAGATACTATCAGCATTCATAACAATTTGTAGTTTAGGTTACCAGTAGCATTTAATTCTAGGATAATGTAAGTTTTTTATCAGAATTTGCATGACCGCAAATGTTTCTTTTGGTAGCATACAAAGATCATTAGTAAAATATTGATGAAAAAATAATAAGGACTTTTTAGTTCGAGGACGTAAAAACTGGCTTACTCATGCCACTGTATATCTGGGCTTAAGTATGTCATGTTCTTTCTCCACTTGATAAGTACTTTTCTTGTTAGATCATAATTTTCCATAAAAATATTTATTCTCTTTATTTCATTTTATTTTAAAACTCGTAGCTGCGGTTTTTCTTCAACTTCTTGTGCTTCACCAAGTTTCCGAGTTGGGCTGCGTAAATTATTACTACGTCGAGCTTTCGACATCATCTCTGATGTCTTCCTCAGACCCTCCCGGATCGTAGTCTCCTGAGCCCTTAAACACTACTACACTGATCACAAATTAGTAAACTACTGATCTGCTAATGTTGCTGTAAGCCATCCAATGTAAATATCGGTACCTAAACTTATTTTGTCATGGACAGCGTCTTTAACAAGCTAGTCAACCAGACAATTTTTCTTGATGTTTGTTTGTTTATGAAATTTGCTCTTGTTTAATTAAAATTAATATTGGTTAATTAAACAAAATCTATAAAAATATGATTCACAAGATATATTACAAATATTGTTTTTTAAGATAAAAAGGAGCTCGAAGTGTACCTTGTTTTAGCTCGAAAACATAATTTAAAAAACTACTTTAAGTTTTCTCCTACTTCAAGCAATAAAGAATAATGAATCCCTCCGATCTACTTTCTAATCTTTCCTCTCTATGTCGAATAATAAGGGCGCCTTTTTAATGGAAAAAAATGAAAGTGTCGAGCGATCTGAGATATAACATGCCTTCGATCCTTAATCCCTTGGAAAAGGCATTAAGTTAGGTAAGGGTTAATGGCCAGGCGTAAATATTGTTATAAAAACCTTTCAGACCGTCCTCTCTTTGGCGTCGTCTTTTAACGTCATTTTCCTTTACCCGGCCCTCGATAGCATCTTAATAGACAACCAACTATTAAGAAAAAATTAGTAGCTTTGTTGTATTTATATCTAATATCCTTTAAATGGAGGATTCATAAGTTTAGCCGCAACTAAATAAGTTTTCATTAACAAAAATAGGGTAAATTAAATATATTCCGGTATTTGTATTTTTTATGTGAATTCATAATTTATTAACAAATTACAACTTTCTGTTATGTAATTTTTTTTTAATATAAAACTGAGTACAAATCTTTGTAACTGGCCTTTTTCTGAGAACATCGGTCACCGTTTGTACAGCAATACTTGCTGTGGGAAACGCTATTCCACCCATATTTGTAAAAAGTTGTAAAAAGTCATTCTTTATACATAATAGTCCTCCAGGAAGTATTTGTAAGGAATACGGTAGTGGTTAAATAGACAAGGTAATATTTTTAATACATATACAACATTTTATAAAATTTGTAAAGCCAAGTATAGAAAAAGGTGTTAAGTAAAGGTGTTAAAAAAAGAAAACGGCATTATTTTTTTATTTTTTCCATTCCATAAGTTTGGAATTATCGCTAACGCATTTCCTTATGAAACTACTCCCGCAAACATTACGTCCGGTTTTAAGGTTTCTGGCATTTGGTCATTTAGTACAGACGTTTTTTTGTGATGATGAGTGTCATGTCTTGCTAACATAATACTTAATTCCAATTCCTGCATGTCGCAATCTTATTATGAAGTTAACAAATATTTAAAAGCTTTGGAAAAAATCGACCACTTTCTAAATTTGTAACCAACAAAAAAATGTTGGTTACAAATTTAGAAAGAAATTTGGCCAAAAGAAGAATGAAATACAGTGTGATTCTAACGAGAACACAAGGAGCAAACAAATAAAGCAAAATGAAAATTTAAATACGATGATAATACAGAAAAAAAAACAGGGGAAAAACTACGAAATCCGATTGCGACGATAATGAATTTAATATACCTTTATTGCTTCAAGTGGCCCAGAAAAAGCTTAAGCCTCTTGGATTTAATGCAATAATATTCATAAATTGCACGATTTTTTATTGTCGTAACTGTGACGATACGAATTTTTAATTAAAAGGTTTTGCTGTGTTTATATATATATATATATATATATATATATATATATATATATATATATTATATATATATATATATATATATATTATATATATATATATATATATATATATATATTGCTATGATGTGTTGTTTGTGTATGAGCAATGAGTGTTTTAAAATAACATATATAAGTATAGGGTTTTTATCGCGGTTCTCAAAGAATTAGTTTGTAAGTACTTTTTTAAATTATCTTTATTATAATTATTATGAAACAGACATATATATCTAATATAGACAATATAAATTTCGAACAACCTATCTTAAAATTGAAATTCCTACACTAATTAAAATATATTAACACACTTTGGTACCTTTCTGTCACTGAATGCCTAAGTGAAACTGTTTTCCAAAATAAAGGGTTTAATCACTACTCAATATCTTCGTTATCAGCCTCGGTTATCCTTCTTTTTGTGAAATTGATTCTCCAAATAGACCACAATATTTTAATTATCAGCTTCCACCAATTTAAAATATTTTTCTTTTTAATAGAAGTTATAAATCGGCAAAATATTCTGCTTTATTAATAGCTTTCTTGTTTATTCTTCTTTCTAATAATCTTATTTTTCTTCTTTCAATCTCCAATCACCATATAAATATTATAATTTTAATTTCTTCTAATCTCCATATACATAATATAATTTTTAACCTCCAACTAATACTCTCTTAATACTATTTTTTTAATCTCCATGTAATATACTTTGCAAAATATTATAAAACTTTTATACTAAATCACTGATTACTGACTACTATCTTGCATACTGTCTTCTGTATACTAACTAATGAACTGCTTGTACTATTTACTGAACTGACTTACTAATAGTGAACTAATTAACTAATAATCAATTCTCCTCAAAATCACAGAGTTTTTATATCATTTCAATGTTCTCGAATAATCTTGAACGAAAATATATTCGAATTGTTCTATTTCATAGATATTTTAATCTTCGGAAATTTTCTACCACGCAAATAAGGTTAACTTTCTTCTACTGACGTCTTATGTGAATATTAATAATTATATAATAATTCTTAATTTTTCTATCGAGAATTTTATGGAAATTTAGGCTTAATATATAAATTAAACATCTTAAATTAATAAATAACAATATTTTAAATCCATAATTAATTACAAAAGTTCCCACAACAATTTTTCTTCAGTGTATATTTGGTTGCATACAAAGATGTGGCGCACTCAAATATATTTATTATTAAAATAAAAATAAAAAAGGTTTTTTGAAGTAAATTTGGTTGTCTATTTAGATGGTGCACTTAAATATATTCATAACATTATAATTATTAAAATAACTAAATACATTGCAAAATAAAAACTATTTAAACTTATTATTATGCTAATTTTTTAAGATTACCATCATATAAATACTTTTTATAATATTCTCTAGTATATAACTTATAAACTATTTCTTTAATCACCATTTAAGTTCAATTTAGATTACCTTCGTTTCTGGTATATTTAATATTATCTCAATATATATATATATATATATATATATATATATATATATATATATATATATATATATATATATAATATATATATATATATTATATATATATATATATTATATATATATATTATATATATATATATATATATATATATATATATATTTATTTATATATACAGGGTGGTCCTTAAGTAATTGCACAAAAAGAAACCGTAGATTTTGCACTTTAAAATATTACGATTTAAGTCAACTTGCCTTAAAAGTGGAAATTTAAAATTTTATTTTTCGCTATAACTTTGACGTTTTTAAATATTTATAAATAAAAATTTATAATTTGATGCTTTTCAGTTGAAGAAGTTATAATTTTGTACATACCTTAATGTAGCTGATAGAGGGTGCCACATATGCCCCATAAGTGGCATATATTTGCGCTAACTTTTTAGCTTTTTAAGTTAGCGCTATACGTGTTATTAAGGACACACTATTTTTACAAACAAAAGATAAAGGTAAACTTCCCAATGATTGACACTCTAAAGAGATCATATTAATAAAATTATCTTTAAAATATTGTGTAACGTCTAAACGTATTAAGATCAGGGCGTTAAGCAACACCACACTGGGGGAAGAAACGAGGGGAATAATTCTTCAAATATCCCTAAGGATATTCAAGAGAAAAACGCCCACCAGTATAGTGCTCAGCCCGACTGCTTAGCTTATCCCTGGGTTCGTTCCCTGTTCATTCTCTCTCTACACCAATTCCAGAAAGGTACAGGAAATAAAAATACTAAGTAAGCCATAACAAAGGTATATTAATTATTAAATAAAAAATTAACAGAATCTATAATATGAATGTAAAACAAAAATAAATTAAACTGAGACTCAAAGATTATGCCGGTTGCCGGTATGAAATAACTAAAATATAAGAAAAGTACTCAGCTTTATTTTGTTCTAAATGAGTTGTTCAGTCTTTCAGGGATCCTTGTTGAAGCTAGCTGCTGTCGGTTGTTGTTGGTTGGTTTAAGGGATGTTGCTGGTCTAAATAATGGCCACTCATTTTCTTTCCATGTTAGTAAATGGATTTCATATTCCGTTCTAATGCATCAGTGGATTTGTAGGTGGTTGCTGATTGTTACCCAAGGTATTGTGGTTGGCTGTTTTCTTATCATACATTCTCTGTATCACGGGATAGGGTATTAAATATGTTGAGCAGAATCAAAGACAAGATTTTTTCACCGTAGTTCAAATAAATGTGATTTGTAAGAGAGAGGTCAACACCTAAAAATTTTGAAGTTGTTAGCCCAGGACATCTTTATAATAGTCGTGTAATAAAACCTTTTGATTAATTATTTTACTTAAATGTCAGTCATACTTTAAAGATTCGTTTTTGCAAGGGTATGTATCATTTAAACCTAATATATTTTATTTAAAGCTTCCCTACCGACGGTGATAAAACATTATCGAAATACCGTTATACCTAGTTTAAAATAATTATATTTAACTATTATTACACTAAAATATAAAAGTAATTATATTCCTATGTTTCGATGACTAAGAATATATTAAATTTTTCAATAAACAAGTAATCAGCAAATCTATAAATCATTGGATATACGAAGTCAAGTCGGTATTATAAATGTCACCTCATTTTAATATATATTCGCGATAACCTATCAGCTGTTACATGTTAGTTTCCAGTCCTATGATTGATGATTGTTAGACGGCTTCCATGTCTTAGGGTTGCTACCGTCTCTATATATAAAGGCGTATCGACCTTGGGTCTAGGGGTTTCTCCGCTTTACCTTGCTTTATTATATATGTTTGAAATGGGATGGAAAATAATACATCGATTTTAATAAGAACGTAAACTACACCAACAAATGGAAGTGACGTTTTTATAATAATTGTCTTTATGCTACCTCTATTTAAACTAAAGTTGTATACGTAATAAAAAAATTAACAACAAATAAAAGCGAATATAAATAAACTTAAAAATTCAAAGAATAAACTTTGTTATACAAACTTAAATGTGCTGACTTTCCTGAAAATCATATAGGTCGAACTGGTAGAACCTTTAACAAGCATACAGCAAAATACAAAAAGTGTTTTCGATAAGAGAAAAACAAATTCTTCGTACGCACTTCACCTTCTAGATTAAAGTCATCCTTTTATTAATTAATTACAAGTTCCCCATATTTACAATAAGGGACGTAAGCTATCTTCATTAGCATCCATGATAATTATTTAAATAAATAATACAGATATAATTCTCAATGACCAACTTGAGACACACAGTTCTTCCCCCTTAACTTATTCAGTTAAAGAACATAAAATGTAAACACATGAAGAAATGAAATTAATAATGTGGTAATTGCCAACAAATCTCATTTTTATTTTATACCTTTCAAATGTTCCAAGTACCAAAACCAACAACCTATATAATGCTCTAAGTCGCTGGGTTATTATTAAATAATTTAAAAAGTTCTCAACAGAGGGCATGTTTGTCAATCGCCACAACGTCGCCGGTAAAATGTGTGGTAAGTGCCAATAAATATGACAGTTTCCACCCTGAAAATAAGGTTACTCGAATATTGTTTTTATTTTGGGCAGTAGTTATTATGAAATTAAGGTTAGTCGAATATTGTTTTTATTTTTTGGACAGTAGTTAATCAGAAATATTATTTTAGGTATTGTGCAAATGCAAATTTAAATGTAAAGATATACAGTATGAACAAAAGTTGAGGCTTTTTCACGAATTTTATGGTTTGAGTGATGATGTACGGCAAAATGCGTATGCTATGAATTTTATTTATGTGTGTGCTAACAAGAGGAGAAGGCATGGGAATTATGAGAGATCATAACAGACAGCTTATGCTTTCCTTCACATTGTCCAACGGAGAAGGCAAAATTTTACAAGTGTGTGTAAGAAGACATTTTGCGCAATATTTGGAATAACTCCAAGACACATTGAAATATTAGCTAAGATAAAAAAAGATATAGTTAATAAGGAAAGGAGAGGTAATAAACTGCAGTTTAGCAAGTTCACGTTGGAAGATAGAGCATTGGTTATCGAGCAAATAAACAAATTTTCCAGATACGTGGGACATTACAACTGTTTATAAAGCGAGAAACAGTATCTAGACTCCGATCACAATATAAATAGACTTTACTTGGCATCTAAGGAAGATAATCCTAATTCAGCAGTGAGCTATCGTTTTTAGTTTCAAATTTTCAAAAAGAATTTTCCCAATATAAGCTTTCGTAAGCCTAGAACGGATACCTGTGCTAACTATAATTTACTGCACAGGTTAACAGAAGATCCCACACAAAAGGATGCTCAATTTAAGTTAGAAATTTACCACCGAAAAGCTAAAGCAGCTATAGAAGCAATGAGAAAATACCATAAAAATTTTCAGCAACCCACGAGTGACACTATGACAGTTTCTATGGATCTACAACAGGTCTTATTATTGCCAACTCTAAATCATAGTCAAATGTATTATATGCGACAGCTTTCCAACTACAACTTTTGTGTTCACCTAGGAAACAATGACACTGACTTTATGTTTTGTGGCATGAGGGTATAACAGGACGTGGAGGGAATGAAATTGAGTCGTGTGTGTTGAAAGCATTCACTAATATATGGACTGGTAAATATCGAACTTAGTAGTGAAGTTCGTTTCGGTTCGTAAATGCCCCTTTGTCCGCTTCTCGTCGATCGTTGATGATAGGGTTAATAAATGTTAAAGTTGTGGAGTAAAAGTGATGATTTATTGAGAGCAACTCGTAATTACACAATATGGTGTTCGTTCGGTAACTACTCAATATTAACTGTGTTCATTTGAACTCAAATCACCCATTTATAATCTCACACATAATAGATACATAAGCACCTTAGGTCATTGCTTCGTTTATATCACACCACCTAACTTTTGCTTATAATACAATTTAATCTACGCCTTAATTGCGACACTTAGGAAGTTCAATTAGAAAATATTATTATTCGGCAATTTATTTAGTTGTAGGTAAATGAACTTTTTATTAAATTATCATACGATATGGTTTTGCAATATGTATAATGCAAACTTATACACGGTGAAACTATAAAGATTAAGAAGTTAAGAATAATGTGAGATTACAAAATAAGGGGTTAATTTCGTAATAAACGAATAAAGCAAGAGAGTTGTGAGGTACCTCGCATGGATTTGGTAAAAATATTGACAACAGATGTAAACACCATTTCTTGTTACATTAATGAACGGTGAGGATTTTTTCAATTTTAAAGTTGCTTCTGAAAGTTCAATCAGTACATCCAAGTTTTAAATTTTAAAAGCTTAATGGATCCATATTAACCGACAAAATCTGGGATTGGTTAAAATACGAGAAACTCTAAATGAATTGGAAACTTGGAAATCAACAAAGGTTTTAAAGAGAAATATTATAATTGAAACTATTACAGAAATGACTCATCGTAACTTGACCTGCCATGGTAGAATTTCCGAAAAAAAACACTTGTTGGCAATGATTCCCTATGTGAAGAAAGTAAATAAAAAATTTTATGACCTATTTAATCCCAATACTCCTTAGAACCTACATATTTTGTGTTTTTCATTACTACTTAACCCAATATTTTTGTGATCGCACTTGGTACATTCTAAGATTTTATAGCTGTTATATTTTTTTACATTTTTTTTTATAATTATTTTACAAAAGTTTGCAAAATTATTTAAAGCACAAAAACATATTTCACTTAAGTATACACTTACCCCATTTTTTATTTCAAGTCTTCACATAGTAAAAATCTACTGCGCGGCATAAGCTAGAGATGTTGCCAATATAATCCTTCTCCTAAGTGCCTTCTCTGTTCTGGTGACGATCAATATGGCAAATTCCTCTCTGTTCTGGGCTTGATGAATTAATTAATTTTCTCTTGGGTGGGTCCAATCTCTGATGTTTCGTAGCCAAGATTTTTTCTTTCGTCCTATGCCCCTTTTACCTCCAATATTACCTGGAGCTGCTCAAATTCTCTCTAAAGGCGCATTATGTGTCCTAGATATAAGGTCTTTATAATTTTGATAGTATTGACCAGATGAGGGCGTATGTTTATTACTCTTAGTACTTTTTCATTCGTTGTTCTGCTGGTCCAGCATATTTTTAACATTCAGCGGTACATCCACATTTCAAATGAATTTGACGTCGTACTGTTTCAATGTCCAGGCTCACAGCCATATAGTAATAGAGACTACACATAACACTTTAGTGTTTTCAATCTTATTAAGACTGATAGCTTGAGGTTACAGAGCATTTTACGCATATTCATGAAACCAGATCTTGCTATTTCAATGCGTCTTCTAAATTTTTTTTAAGGGGTCCAGTTGACTATTTAGCTCTCGGCCTAGTTATATAAAGCTTTGAGAACTTTGAAGGGTGATATCATTTTTTTTGTATGTTAGGTGTAATGTCCAAGCCCAGCCTGTGACTTTCTTCTGATAATACGTTTATCAATATTTTTCGTTTGCCTTCTGTTTCTGCTAATACTACGGTGTTATCGGCTTATTGTTGATGATAATTCCATTGACTCTGGCACCTTTAGGGTGATCTTCAAGAGAAGCTTTAATTATATGTTCGGCATATACATTAAATGATAGAGGGGACAAGATGCACCCTTGACGCACTCCTCGTTCTATCATGATCTACTTAATTTTGTCGTTCTCTGTTCGAACGCATCCTGTGTGGTTCCAGTATGTATTACTTATAATAGCTATGTCGTATCCGTCCAAATTACTTCTTTTAGCACCTCAATCAATTTTCTATGTTTGATGCGGTCGAAAATCTTTCTCTAATCGACAAAGCACATATACAGCCGTTTTTGAACCTCAAGATACCTTTTTGCCATCAGTGCTGATCCCATAATTGCTTCTCTAGTGTCTGTTTCCTTTCTAAACCCATATTGAGAACGACTCAGGTATTCTTCATACTTAGTGTGAATTCGGTTATAAATTATTCGCAATAAAATGTTAGCGCCATGACTCATTGGGGATACAGTTAGATGGTTTTCACATTTCCTTGCTTTTTGTTTTTAGGAAGAGCTATATATTATGTGGATGTATTTGTGGAGACTTTTCTGTTCTCTACTCACCAAACAAATCTTTTAGATATTGCTCCCATACTTCTTTCTGTTTTTCAGGATCCAATTCCATTATGTTTTTCTTATTTGTTACAATCTATAAGTGTTTGGGTTATCATATTCCAGCTACTTCTTTAACATTTTTGTGCAATTTCTTTACCTTCATGCTTCATTTGCAAATCTTCTACCTTTTTACATTTTTCTTTCATCCACTCTTCCTTAGCTACATTTCTTTTTTTCTCAATTCCCTGTTGAGTTCTTTGTATTTTGTTAGTTTTTTTTTACCATCCGTCTTCTCTCCTTAATTTGTAATTTTCCCTTTGTGATCCATGGTTTTCTAGGTTTACGGTTTTCTTTCTGTATACTTTGATCTTCTGCCTCTATGAGAGTATTTTTAATTTTTCCCCACATGTTTTCAATGTTTTTTTTTTATTATGGGAGCTATTGCCTTAGACTTGCGGTTCTACCATGTCTTCATACTTCTGTTGCTGTCCTTGGTTCACACTACTTCATGCTATTCTCTGACTGGGTTTAGCCTTGTCTACTCTTTTAAGTGTTAATCAGATAGTTACGACTACAACAAATATAATAGCAATAGTTGCCGTTATAATAGTAATGGTATTTTATTCTGCATCAAATATATTTGTAAATAAATTAGTCTACCGTTGGACTTTAACATTGATTCTTGTCGGCAAGTGTTTTATTTCTAACTGTAAAAATAGCTATAATTTATCAGCTCAAATACTAAGGCAGAATTCCAAGACATAATTGTACAAAACACTAATAAAATACATTATTACGACCTATGGTTGTAAAATATGTATATTAGCTTAAAGTAAATTTCTCAGGGTTATTTTACTGCACAAAATTTACCTTTAATTCGTGGCTTCTAGTATTTCTTTGTTGCTTGGTTCCTTTAGGACAGACACGGAGAAGAATATAATATAATCAACACAAATTTCATAAAGTTTCAAATATTATTTATTTATTATACGATCTTCTTAGAGTGCTGTCTCCATACAGAGGTTGGCAATCATAATGGCTATTTTTATTTTTTAACCTGCTAATCTAAACAAATCAATTAATCTGCATTAATACCAAATTACTTAAATTCTTTAATCATAAGTTCTACCTTCGGCCAACAGATCTTCTTTCTTGAATCTTTCCCTGTTTTATGAGTCTCAAAATTTCATATTTTGGTCTCCTCATCAGGTGCCCTAGATATTCCAGTTTTCTGGTTTGTATAGTGGTGATTATTTCTGTTTCTTAACTAACCCTCTCCATTACTTCTTTATTTGTATTTTGCCAGTCCATGATATTTTTAATACCCTACGGTATAAACAGACTTCGAAAGCCTCGATTCTTTTTCAATTACGTTTTTCTAATGTCCAAGTCTCAGCTCCATATATAATAATATTCAAAATATATAACAGCGAGTGGTACGTAGTCTGATTTCCAAATTTAGATTTTTGCTTTTCCTTTTTAACCAAATCTATTTAATGCAATGTGAAAATTGTTCTTTTAAATTATAACTATAATAATTTATGGATAAAAAATTTGTGTCCCAATAACTGAGACTTGATATTGGTTTTAAAACATATATGGTACAAACAAAACTCTTATATCACAATTAATTTGACTGGACGCCTACTAATTCTTCTAATTGTGTTTCCACAAAGCTGTCCAAATTTTCCAATATGTGTTTATCTGCTTCTTTCTTCCAAAACGGGTCCAAAAAATAGCAGATTTTCATCACAAATCAAATCTCCGACTTGTTTCACAATAACACTGGCACTCTTTCATCCCAAAATTGTTTCAACTCCACTGTGTGTTTGGTACAAAGCTTATATAATTTTTCTTTCCTTTACCCACAGAATTTGGAATCTCTTCGGACACAAGGAGTTTGGAATTATTGACTTGGTCTCGTTTTAATTTCCAATATTCTGCAATGACCAACTTAAACCAACAAAACAACACAAATTTTACTTATCATCTTCTAACACACTGTTTTCAAACTGAGCTGCTCGTTCTGGCTGGTAAAGACTTAATCCACGAAATTTTCTGGTTCAATTTTAATATCTGCTGCCTATTCGCCTTGCCTCGTTTCCCATAGCCAATTATACACATTCATTAGATTATTTAGATATTAAGATTTTCTAAATAATACTTGTTTTGTGTTTACAAGCAACTCCGTATTGTTCTGAAGCTATTTTCTTGTGGCATTGTAAATTAATTACTATTAAACTGGGAATAAGCCACAATTAAAGATAAAAATACGTTTATTGACGTTTTCAATTTCGACTTCGGAAATCGTTCTCAAAAAACAAACAGTAAATTAAAACAAATTTTGTTTTTTGTTACATAGTGAAAAATTCTTCTAATAATTTAATTTTATCTGACTCATTTATATTGACAATTCAGACATACATTATGCATTTTAAAGTAGATGACTTTAAAATGATATTGCCAATATTGTTGAGTTGCGTTCCTGGGACGACTTTACTTATAAGATAGTTTAAAATTATTTATTATTAAAGATGTTAAACAATAATTAGTATCTTTCTAAATAACCCGAAATGTTCTTCTACATAAATTGTTCTTAGAAACTAAATTACTGTAAAAGTCCATTCTTTTGCGAAACCACTTCTTAATTCTAAATCATTATATTTACAATTTTTTAACCTATACAGGGTCTTGACAATTTATATTATTGTGGCATTTTGCATACAAATATTTATTTTGACCTATTTTCTATCTATCTATCTAATTAGCCTTCTTCGGTCCATCTTTGGACATAGGCCTGCCCAATCCTTTTCCATTCTTCTCTGTCTGTCGCAACAGTCATCCATCTAGAGCCCACGTGCTTCTTGATATCGTCTGCCCATCTCATTTGGGGCCTTCCTCTGCTTCGTTTATATTCCCACGGTCTCCAACTTATAAGAATTTTGTTCCATCGGTCTTGTTTTTGTCTTATATTGTGTCCGGCAAATCTCCATTTCAATTTTGCAACTTTTTGTCTAACATCCCTCACTTTTGTTTTCTCTCTTATCCACTCGTTTCTCTTCTTATCTATTAGTCTTATGTGCAACATTTGTCTTTCCATTGCTCTTTGGGTTTTTATGATTTTGTCCATGTTTGCTTTTGTAAATTTCCACGTTTAGGAGCCATACGTAAGAACAGGACATTGATTATATACCTTGGTCTTAAGATGCTGTGGATATCTTTTGTTTTTAAGAATGTAGCTTAGTTTGCCAAATGCCGCCCATGCCAGTCTAACTCGTCTCTTGATCTCTGTTGTTTGGTTCTCTTTGTTAAGTTTTATAGTTTGACCAAGATATATATATATATATATATATATATATATATATAATCCTTAACTTGTTCTATTTCATCTTGTCCGATTCTCATTGTGATGTCTTCATCTGTATTTGTTATAGTTTTGGTGTTGCTGTAATTCATATTAAGGCCTATCTTTCCAGCTTCTACGTCCAGTTCTTTCATCATTTCAAATAATTCATCTTTTTTATCGGTTATCAATATGATGTCATCAGCGTACCTTAGATGGTTCAAGCGTTGTCCACAAATTTTTATACCTTTTTTTTTCCCATTCTAATCTTTTAAAAGTATCTTCAAGAGCCTGATTGAGAAGTTTCGGTGATATTGTATCACCCTGTCTCACGCCTCTACTTATTTGTAATGATTTTGTTCCTTCATATACTTTAATTTTTGTTTTGGCTTCCTTATATATATATTGGTTATTAGTTCCGTATATCTGTGGTCAATTCAGCTGTTAATCAAAGAACTTTTCACTGCCCAATGTTCGACACTGTCGAAAGCCTTTTCGAAATCTATGAACGCCATATATAGAGAAAGGTGGTATTCATTTGCTCGTTCTATAAGTATTTTCATACTTAGTAAATGGTCACTTGTGCTGAGTCCCTTTCTAAAACCAGTTTGTTCTTTCGACTGGTATCCATCGAATTTTGTCGTCAATCTATTGGTTAAAATTTTTGTTAGGAGTTTATACATTACATTGAGGAGTGTTATAGGACGGTAGTTTTTTATATCTGCTTTATCCCCTTTCTTGTATAGGATAATGGTTACTGATTCCTTCCAGTTGTTTGGGATTCTTTTTTCTTTTAACATCCTGTTAAAAAGGGAATGTAGAGTATTAATTACCAGTTTTCCACCATATTTCAGCATCTCTGTAGTTACTTCATCTTTTCCAGGCGATTTGTTGTTTTTCATTTCTTTCAATGCCTTCTTTATTTCTGATTTGCTTATTTCGGGCTGCAGCTCTGAGTTGACATTTTTTATTTTGACCTTAAGTTGGTTTTTAGTTTCTTCTGGTGGTTCCTTTTTTGTTTTATATAATTCTGAGTAGAAATGGTGGATTATATTTATGATGTCATCTTTAACGTTTGTTTCTATTCCATTTACATCTTTTATTTTGTTAATTTCAAACTTACCTAATTTCGGCCTTAAGCATTTCATATTTTTGTTGTTTTGTATTACTTCTTCTATTTTTATTTCTTGTTCTTTTCTCTTACTTTCTTTTATCATTCTGCTTATTGTTTTATTAATTTCTACATATTCTATAGATTTCCTTTTGCCTTCTTCGTTCAGCTTCCTTCTTTTATCCATAAGCTTCTTTGTTTCTGTTGATACATAGTTTTTCTTTTTTAGATCCTTCTTTGCTATTTCTTTTCCTGATGTAATCATTGTTGCTGTAAGTATGTTGTCTATTTCGTCTATATCTTTATCGTCACTGTCTAATCTTTGGGTAAGTTGTTCTTTTAATAGGTCTTTGTATATCTCTTTATATTGACCTAGTTTGTTTCTATCTACTAGATTCCAGTTTCTACTTATTTTTCTTTTCATCTCATAGTTACCGTCAATACTAATTTTAAAATTTTTTTAAAAATTTTAAAAATTAGTATTGAACTATTTTAGAACAACAAATTTATCGCTTTTGTCCTATTAATGTTTAAATAAAACTTCACGATAAAAATTGTGACGAAGGTAGCACTTAATTTTATCTTATTGTAAATTAAAGCAGTCAACTGCTTTATCTCGATATAACGTAATTAATCCAGTCCTTTAGCTGAGCTACAAAATGCTTTACCCTACAGCTCTATCGCAAAGAATTAATAGTGTGGCGCTATATCCTTGTTAGCTACTTCACCTGCTTAACTGATTCAGAACCATAATGAGATAAACATAATGTAAGAGAGATACGCACCGTAAAGCGACGTAGAGATATGTAAATTTGTTTAGGAGAATGTTGCCCTATAAACTAGGTTAACAGGAGATCTCTCCAACCGTATAAGGCATATACCTATTCCTGCGCGGAAATTGTATGTTGTATGTTTGCCTGTGTCTGACTGTGTGTGTATGTGTGTGTAATGAAATAATGTCGTTGTCATATTAGTTTAAATTCGTTGACTTGAAAATATATTTTAGGGGTTGACTCCATTAGTATGTGTAGTTTCTGGTTTCTGATATTTATTCAAATTTCCCCATAACATTATAGATGCAGAATTACTAAAAATCTTCTAGATGTTGTATTCGAAAAGTTTTTATATATTTTTTACTGTCCCCAAATGCTATTATCAGGAAGCTAATACGCATTTCGACGCATATCACCTCGCCTCTATTAGGTTAAAAATTCTTGTAGCTCAATAAAACTAATCCGTGATTAAAAAAAGTTTTGTTTAATATCCTTTATAAAAGGTATATAATAAAATACCCAAACAGGATATATCATAATTACAGAACGTTTTCGGAATGTAAATTTCATCATCAGTGTAACTTGAAAGTATATAACCACTTAAATTAAAAAGAACGTAAAATTTGAAATGTTGACTAAGGTTAATGGAAAATGTGGTTAATGCTTACTACGTATACATGTTTTGAGCCACTAAAATATTGTTAGTTTAAATTTTGGTTACATGGTATGTTCTTAAAAGTTGAGAAGTTTAAGTTACCAGTAGAATTGGTAACATGGCGACGTATGACTTTACTTGAGGTTACTTGGTCCTGAGACAAAGTGTCTATTTTTAATAGACTACAAAGTGTAATATATTTGAAAGTGCTGTTGAGATGAAATGTAAATATGATAAAATGTTTTTATAATGCAATGTTCCTTTAGTACTTAACTTACAACTTAAGCATGGAAGGACTTCTATGTCAAGAAACAACATTTGGTACCTGGTAAATATAAAAGAATTATTAAGTTATAAGTTCATGAACATAAATTACTGATTTGTTATAAAGAATAAAGTTGGTAAGTTGTTTTTGTGTGTTGACAAGTCTGCAAGACAAACAGAAAATTGATGGCTAAAAGGTGGTTTTGGATTGTATTGTTCATACATTGCTTAAGTTATAACTTAAGAAAAAGAGACTATGTGTTGAAAGGAACATTTGGTACCTGAGTAATATAAAAAGGATGAGTTATAAATTTTTGAGCTTAAGGTAGATAAATGAAGTTAATAGGCTTTTGGTATGTATTGAAAAGATATGTAAAAGCTGCAAGAGTAGTTGGGTTGTATGCAAACCCTGAGGGAAAAAGTGGATAAGTAAAATAAGGTGTGGTAAAAACAGAATAAAAAGTTGACGATATGTGAATAAGTAGGTGAAGATGTATAATAATGAATGATTTTGAAGGGGAAGTGAAATAGTCTGCTGTGAATTTAGTTTGTCGAAAAGGAGCATGAAAAATATTAGGTATAGGGGTCAGACTTGACTCTTAGATTACTAAACAGAAGAAGGGAAAAATGGGGAGTTGGATTTATTGAAAAAAGTTTAAGAGGACTAAGTAGGATTAATAGGTGACAAGAGAAGAACGAAAAATCTAATTTCTAAAGAAGAAGTAAAGTGAGGATGTGGGTTATAAGAATAGTTGACAATGGAGCGGAAGGAAGTCTCGATTGAATGAGACATGGCGATTAACACAATTTGGACTTCTATGTTTTTCTTTGTTAATTTCTAGATCTTTGTATAAGTCTGGTTTGAGAAACCAAATTTAAAATAAACGAGAGCTTAAGGAAAGTCAAAGAAGATAATGCAGAAACTTTAACTGTTGACCAAAAATGGGGAAAAATTCAACATGCCCTTGTGTCAGTTGGAAAAGAAACCCTCAAACCACTTAAAGAAAAAACAAAACCTTGGATGACAGTAGAAATTCTTGAACTCATGGAAGAACGAAGAAAACATAAAGCAAAAGACCTGAATAAATACAAAGAAATTCAGAGAAACATCAGAAAGAAAATTCGAGAGGCAAAAGAGAGGTGGCTCTCCGATAGATGCAAGGAAATAGAAGATCTGGATAAAAAGTACGATAGCTTTAATTTACACAAAAAAATCAAAGAAATGACAGGTTCTAGAAAGCGTACAAAAACGAATATCCTTAAAAATGATAAAGGGAATATTATTTCTGATATGAAGGAGAGATTATGTCACTGGACCAATTACATTCAACAACTATTTAATGATGAAAGAGAAGAACTGTCATTAGAAATCACCGAAGATACTGGACCACCAATGTTAAGAGAAGAAGTCATCTATGCCATCAAAAACACAAAAGAGGGTAAAGCCACTGGACCAGATGAGGTGCCCATCGAATTATTAAAACTCATCGATGAAGATGTTATTGATGTAATGGTTGAACTCTTTAATCTAATATATCAGACTGTCACAATCCCCAGACAATAGCTGCAATCAACCTTTGTAGCAATTCCCAAAAAACCAAGTTCAACAATTTGCTCAGACCACAGAACAATAGCTTTAGTGAGTCACACACTTAAAACATTTTTGAAAATAATTCACAGCAGAATTGTTAAAACTCTTGAATATGAGATTAGTGACACACAATTTGGCTTTAGAAATGGTATGAGTACAAGAGATGCTTTGTTCGGCTTAAATGTGCTGGCTCAGAGATGCATGGACATGAATCAGGATACGTACTTATGTTTTGTAGACTTTCAAAAGGCATTTGATTAAGTTCAACATAAAAAGCTTGTAGATATATTAAAAAGCAAAAATATTGACAGTCGTGATCTGAAAATTATATCTAATTTATATTGGAATCAAACTGCCAAGGTAAGAGTTGACAGCCAGTACACCGAAAATATCAAAATACAGAGAGGAGTCCGCCAGGGTTGCGTGCTGTCCCCACTACTTTTCAATGTCTACAGTGAAGCGGTATTTCAAGAAGCGCTCTCAGACTCAATAGAAGGTATATCTATCAATGGAGAAGTTTTGAATAACTTACGTTTTGCAGACGATACAGTAATAATTACGGATAACAACAATGATTTACAGAACGTAATGCAACGCCTTAATGAACGCTGTCATGAGTACGGACTGAAGATAAATTTAAAGAAAACTAAATGCATGATCATGACTAAATCTGCACATGCAAATATCCAATTGAATATTGAAGATACTGCAATTGAGAGTGTTAATAACTATAAATACTTAGGAACATGGATAACGTCAGATGTAGACCAAACCAAAGAAATTGAGACACGTATTGAAATAGCACGTACATCATTTATTAAACTTAAAAAGTTTCTTTGTTGTCGGGATATAAGGTTATAACTACGCCTGAGAATGCTTCGATGTTACGTGTTCTCTACTCTTCTTTATGGTCTGGAAGCTTGGATACTAAAACAAGTTCATCTGAATAAGTTGGCCGCCTTTGAATTTTGGTGTTACAGAAGAATCCTATGAATATCATGGACTCAAAGAATGTCAAACATGGAAGTAACTAGAAGGATAGGAAATGAGGCGGAAATAATAT
Organism: Diabrotica balteata; assembly: GCA_918026665.1. NCBI lineage: Eukaryota > Metazoa > Arthropoda > Insecta > Coleoptera > Chrysomelidae > Diabrotica > Diabrotica balteata. The sequence continues at coordinate 113,687,638 of OU898280.1, read as the reverse complement.
GAACTATTAAAAGACGAAAACTTGAGTACTTGGGACATGTGATGAGAGGGCAAAAATACGCATTATTACAATTTATTATGCAGGGCAAAATCCGAGGAAAGCGAAATGTGGGAAGACGAAGAATATCCTGGCTTAAGAACTTGAGGGAATGGTTTGAATGCAGTAGTGCAGAACTTTTTAGAGCGGCAGTCAACAGAGTCCGCATAGCCATGATGATTTCCAACCTTCGATAGAAGATGGAACTTAAGGAAGAAGAAGTTTGAGAAAGTTTTTTTGAGGGATATTATGAATAAGTGATACGTCATCTGGGATAGTGAGGGTGTGGTTATGTTCTTTAAGATGTTAAGAGAAAGTGGAAGTATTTTCTCTTTTTGTGTGCTCTAGAGAGCGTGAAGACAATGATCTAAATGTTCTTCTTATGTAGGTGGCATCACAATCTGAACATTTTAGTCTATAAACACCACCACGGTTCATATATTTGCTGGGGTCTTTGGAATTGGATATATACTTACCCAAGTTATTGGGTACTTTAAAAGAAACATGTATATTTTTAACCGAACGTTTGATGAGAATTCGAATATCTTCAGAAAGATTCTTATGATGGTATGGAAGTAAAACGTAATTGGGTTTCGTGGTATGGTCTCTAAGAAACGCAGTCTCCTGTAGGGTCCTAAGATGTCTTTTTTGTATAAGTTACTGTATTGAATGCTATTTGTCTAAAAATGAGTCCTTTTTTGTAGTTTAAATGAGAAAGTGGAATGGTTTCCAGGCGATGTATGTAACTATGAAAAGCTGCATATTTGTGTGACATGTGGTGGTTAGATGAAAAGTGTATTACATGGTTAGTCTGCGCGGGTTTCCTATAGATACTGAAGTCGAGGTGGTCAGTTAATCTGGTAATGGTGAGATAAAAAAAATGGATAATTCTAGTACCATGGTGAATTTGATATTGGGGTGGATTTGGTTAATTTTAGAAACCAATACTTCAGCTGAATTGGAGTTACTTGAAATAAAGACTAAACAGTCGTCAACATAGCGAAACCAATAGAGTATTTCAGGATTTTTCATAATGAAATGATTCATAGTTAAAATTTAGACTTAATGCTTGTCTAAATTTAGATTTTGTATGGATGCACAAAAACCTAATTTAACAACCAGACATATAACTACATTCGAATTACATTCGAACGAACATACATTGGACGTCAATCTATGACATGCCAACGAATATTCATTGGATGCCAATTTGTAACCCTTCGAGGCTCAATTTGTAACATCCCAACGTTGAGCTGTTGTTGTCAACTTGTAACCGCAAACCTTAGTTTGCTGCTACAACCTGACTAACATCACTAACAACGTTGAAGCGACAAATCGTTTCCTGTTGGGACCAATTTTTAACGCCATAACCCCTAATGTATCAATTGCAAATTGCTACATTAGACGTTATGCGAAACACTCCCTGGCTAGCTCACTCAGGACGTGAATATGGCCTACTCTGGAGCAACACACACAAACAAGTAAAAAGAAGAAACAATACACAGTTAAATTAACACATATGTTTAATAAATGTTTAAATATAGTATTGAATTTAAATAAAAATTATTTAACTTCTTGCCACAGTGTTACATTATATTAAAGAACAATGTTTGTCACCAAATCCTAGGTTTTATCCTGGTCTTTTCTGCTATGGTTGTTAGCAAGCCATGTTGTTAGTTGTGGATTTTCTTGCCCCGGAGTCAACTCTCCTATCGGAATGATGGTGCCACTCTCAGGCCGGTTTTTCTTCTGGATGTTAAAAGAATTTGACCCGCACCTGAGAAATGTATCCCGGAGGTTGACTAAAATGAAGAAAAACACACCTTGCTTCAGAAAATGGTGAAACCAAAATGAGAGACCTTGCTTGGGGAATGAAAAGGTGACCAATCAAATTTAACAAAATTTTATCATTATTCACCCAAGCAAGTCGAGAAACAATTCTTATTTATGTACTTATCATAGGCAAATAAGTAAAAGTAAGGATATATATATATATATATATATATATATATATATATATATATATATTTATATATATATATTATATATATATATATATATATATATATATATAAATATATATATAAATATATATATATATATATATATATATATATATATATATATAATTTTTAAAGCAAATGGTAATTACTTTTTACAACTGAAATATTCTAATGTTAATTAAAAAAGTGAATTCGGAAAAAATGACAAGATATATTTATTGAAAAGCTAGATAATTTAGAATTTAGAAACATTTCTATATACAAATGGTAGTTTGTCAGAAGTTAATTATTATTAAAATCAAAAGATATTATTAAGGATTTAAAATTAGTATTTAAGACTATAAAAATATTCGTAAAACTTTTACATACTATATTAAAGAAACTATATATTTCTTATCGCTAGTTTTTTATATAAAATAAAAAACATAAATATCCACAAAATATGTATCTACTTACATGTCATACCATACTCATAAATAATGAGCTTAGAATTTTCAAAGTTAAAATTATAAAAAGATTTTTATACAACAGGTAGAATCAAAAAATCGATAAAATATATCATACTCTTACCTCTTTAATCAGGAGACGACACAACAATTGGTTATTATACTTTTACAGATGTCATGAAGAAAATCGACATTTTTAGAAAATAGAAGTCTTTATATCGACTTTTGTATCGAACGGGAAGGGGGAAATGTCAACAGCATTGAACTAAACAGAGAATAAAGATGGCACCTCTCGTTCCAAAGTAACAGAAATAGAGATGAAAATAAAATTTACTTTTTAGAAACTTGAGTAAAAGATAAAAATGATGATTATTAAGAAAATAGGAGAGGTAGATACTGAAATACTGTAGATATATATAAGGGAGATAGATTTGGACGCCAACTGGTTTTTATACCAAATACCAGTAAAAATGAAAAGAGAATAATGAATCAGTTAAGTAACAACATAATTCTAATACGATCTATATCCTAGAAAATATATAGAAAAATAAGAGATACAATGGAGGATATAGAAGAATATGAATTATGACAAAAGATATGGAAATTGGAGAATATAATTAACGAAATATATTAACATAAGAAAGAAAGCAGGCAATGTAGCAGTTATAACGCTAGAAGTAGACTATGATATCTCTTTAGAATTTTGATAAGACTAAGAACCTTTAATTGAAATATATTGCCTGCTTTAGTGGAATATTAACTGGTTTTATGCTCACTTTGAAGTGATTAAACGTTTGTGTTCAGAAAGCTTATCATCTATATATTTACAAGGGAACAATTTTAAAAGACAGCATTCTTATTATATGATAAATCAAAATTGCCAATCGGAGATTTTAAAAGATTACTAATTTGGAGGTCATAGAGACAGTCTTTGAAAAATTTCCTTAAAAAATAAATATTTGCAACATAATGTACGGTAAAGTCTCTTTTTATTTAAAATTTCTATTATTCACTATTATGATTACTTATTAACTATTTACATCCAGATGTCAGTAAATTGAGCCGTTGCAATTCGGGGATTCCCTTGTTACAGGATGTCCCTATTACTTCACTGCGAGTTTCTAATTGAACGGTATAACCTGTTATTATTTTAAAAGAATTTTTTTCTTAGCGGTGCTTCGTTTTATAATAAGTTGTTTAAAATTTGGCTGATTCCAAGTTGCAGTATAATATGCAGCACGGTTTTTGGATTGAAAGATTTCATGTGAGTATCGAAAAGTTTTATTTTTCATTAGAAGAGGTTTTTGCCATCTCAATATCGTAAGTCTACTTTTTTTATTTCTGTTTTAAGACATTATTTGGCCCAATGGAGAAAAAAAAACGTCAAAGACAAACAATTTCGTTGGAAACCAAAATTGCAATTTTAGATTTCTTACGGGACGTATTCCTACTTTTTCAAGAAAAGTTATGTCTTTTTTTATGCATATCTTTTATATGTGCTTTCTGTGGAACGTGTCATCCGCAAAAATAAGACCTTACTATATATTTTTGTTATTTACATAATATTTAAAATTTTAACAAAACATCCAGATTAAAATAAATATAAAATATTATTATTATAAATAATATTCTAGTATAATAAAATACGCTTGTGTACCCTGAAACGCTCCACTAGTTTTGTTAAATATTTGGTCTCACTCTATCGTGTCGCACATGTTTCTTATAACCGATTAAAGATTAAAGTTTCATTACTTATGAAAAACAAGTTGCCCTCCAGATCTACGATCCTAAAAAGGTTTTTAAACGAGATTCCTTGTCTGTGGTTAGGACGTCGCAGTAACGAGCAGAGCGGAGAAATCAAACTCCGGGTCACAAATCCGCCAATAAGATGTTTGAGTTAGAGACAGAGGCGATAATAAAGATTTGCTTGGGAGTTTTAGAATGGAGAACGTCGTATTGGGGATTGGATTCCCGTTGGAAGTTTGTTGATCAGAATTTACTGGGGGATTCCGACCCAAATTTTGTTCATAAATTCAATTGTGGGATGTGTGGTAAATAGAGTGAAAAAGAAACCTAATGCATTTTGGTAAAGGTACGTATTGTGTATAAGGATATATGTTTTAAATAGAGCGCGAAGAAAAAAATAACTAACTCTTGTTCATTTTGCAGAAATATAATTGTTCGCACGTTTTTTAACTGCGACACGAATTCATTTTTATTTTATATACATTTACAATGTGAATAAAAATGGATTTCCATTAGGTTTGCAGAAGAATATTTGAACCGGTAAAAATCAGAGTAGTGTAGATTAATCAATTAAACAATTAGAGTTAAGTTAATATTTATTATCCGAAAGGCTCATTCTGTTTAGTTTGAGAGTGAAGTAAGTTAATTGTTCACTCACTGACCACTGGAAGCAGCACATTATTGTGCACACTAAACTGCCAATGTGTTTTGAAAATAAGTGGCGTAAGTCAGATGATGAATTTGTTTACATGCAAGGTTATATTGCTAAGTGATCATTCTGTGTTATATGCATTATTACATATTATTGGTGGTATATAAACAAACATATTTGGTATTCTCTCACAGTAGTTTGTTTTTATGTAGATTGAAGAAAATCTTGTTTTATATCTGAAATGCAAGAAAAGTATTCTTGTTGACATTTTGAGGTTAGGCCTGAGTTTAGAACTAACTTTTACAACAATACCGTTATTTCAAGTGAAAATGCATTTTTATAAAACAAAAGAAATTTAAATAACCTAAAACATAAGTAGGAGTATACTGAAAACCTATAACAAGTTACATTTACCAAGTGAGTCAACAGAATCTATTGAATCAACCGATGATGTTGATAGGGATCCAGATTACAATGAAAATAACAGGCTTATACTTTTGAACAAAGACTCAACCTTGTAGGAAGAAGAAACAGATTAATTTCTACTACATCCGAATCAGATAATCAGTCAGATGAAAATAATGAGTTTATCGGTCCCCAAGCTAAAGTAGAAACTAGAAAAAGGCTCAGGCAGCCAGAATGTCATAAGAAAAGCATTGCTAAAAAACTGAAGAATTCTTTTGAGAGGTATATGAATGTAAATGGTCAAGTTATAACAAATAAAACATTTTCAGATACCCCATGTCATTGTAAAATGGCGTGTCATGAGAAGGTAACAACCGAAGAACGACAATATATGTTTAAGTCTTTCTGGGAACTAGTGGATTTTAAGCGGCAAAATACTTATATTTGTTTACCATTTTGTCCATTAATTTGCACATGATACACGTCAGCGATATTGGTCTATATGAATTAGATAAACTTTGTGTTTGGTTTTGAATTTTTTTAGTTGTTATAATATAGATTCTCGCCACTGCTTACGAAAATTATAACTGTTCCAAATACCGTTGTAAAATTTTAATAAAATAATAATAAACCACACTATAAATATTATAAAGGGAATATCATCTGGATTAGAGGCTATAATTTTACACAAATCTAGTGCCGTCAATTGAGATCGATTTCTTTTGCAGCTTTTATTGAGTAGAAATTTCCAGTTAATATGCCTGATAATAATATTAGGTGAGTATTGTCTTTTGATTTCGTTGTGTGTCATTGATAACGTTGTTTTTATAACTTAGACTATGCATCTTTAAACGCATCTTACGGCTCTATATTTGTTGTATTTTCGTCCCTAGTTGGGCAGATAGGTTGTTGGATTTTAGTGACAAAGTGTATTCTCTCAATGAAATTTTCTTTTTATTTTTAGCACGTATTTTGCTAAAATCTTCGTTATTTCAAGTTCTTCGGTATCTGTTTAATGATTTTTTGCACTAACAAACTGCGTGTTCACAATCCTTATTCCATCATGGTACTTTCTTCCGTGTATAGCTTGTGGAAGTTTTGCCAATATGTAGTTTAGCTGCAGAGATAATGCAGCAGATAAGACGGTTTAAACATTCGTCTACGTCATCAGAAAGAGTCTACGCCTACGTCTATTCAATCTGCATTGGTGATTTGCCGTTTAAGTACATGATAATTTCTAGATTTACTCCTGCTATTGTAAATCAGAATTAAAAAGGGATTACTATCAAATAGACTATCATGAACATTCCAGTTTCATAGAGATGATGACTTTGGGTAAGAAAAGCTCAAATCAATTGCTGAAAATGTGTCAGAAGATATATTGAAGTATTTACTTGATCCAGTATTTAATAGGCAAGAAAACAGTTTGATATATTTTCAATGACCTTTTTCCTTCCAAATGTTTTAATAGAAGCCCACATAATACTATGTGCAATGAAGTCACCCACAAAAAGACAAGGAGTGGGGAGTTGATGAATAAGACCATAAAGTTTTTCTTCTGTAAGTTTCTAATTGGGTGATACGTAAATGCGACATACCTTAATATGTGATGTAAAAAACAGATATCTGAAAACAAAAATTAAGGTGCTGCCACTGGCTCTAAGGAAGTTCTTTTTAAAACAATGATAACCTTATTATTGTTCTGAAGCTATTTTCTTGTGGCATTTTAAATTAATTACTATTTAACTGGAAATAAGCCACAATTGAAGTAAAAAAAAATACGTTTATTGACGTTTCAATTTCCACTTCGGAAATCGTTCTCTAACAAATTTTGTTTTTTGTTACATAGTGAAAAATTCTTTTAATAATTTAATTTTAACTAACTCATTTATATTGACAATTCAGACATACATTATGCATTTTAAAGTAGATGTGTTTAAAATGATATTGCCAATATTGTTGAGTTGCGCTCCTGGGACGACTTTATTTATTGTTACTGTTCATTGTTAGGTTTGGTTTTGGACAAAACAGATCTCAACGTGTTTGTTGTTTTGAATGTTGTTGAAATGTTGAATTTATTTCCTATCCTTTTAAGTTTTTCTAATAATGACAATAAACAAGAAAGGACAAAGAATTGCATTTATAAAATACCTTGTGAATGCGATCAGTTTTATGTAGGTGAAACATCAAGGCCAATAAATGTTAGAATAAGTGACCATCAATCTTATATTAAAAATAGAGAACTTGATAGATCTCAAATATGTAAACACGCATGGGATAATGAACATGGGGTTCAGTGGAATAATTCAAATGTAGTTCTAAAAGAAACGGATGGTAAAAAACGAAAAATCAAAGAAGCGGCTCTAATTATGCTAAATGAGGCCAATTGTGTCGCAAATTCCTCGGCAGAATGTAGTAGGATCTGGTTACCAATATTGAAAGAGGAAGTTATTAATAAGAAAATACCAGTATTAGTAAGTCAGTAACATATACAGGATACATCATTTATGTTTTTTAAATAACGAAACATATAAAATCAGAATTTTGGTGTTTATTGAAGGTAAACTAAATGAACGAACAAATACTTACCATGTCGGGATAGTATAATGAGGTTTTTTTCCTGGGTTTTCCCTCATAATTTACTATGGAATCACTAACAGGAGAATTTTACTGTCATCATGTCATGTGTTTGTCTTTTTAAAGACGAATTACATGCTGTGATTTTTTTCTGACGGATATTCTCAAGTTAAAGTTGATTTCATCTAATCGAATGAACTATCTTCGTAATGAACTATCTAAGTAAAGTCGTCTCAGGAGCGTAACTCAACAATATTGGCAATATCATTTTAAAGTCGTCTACTTTAAAATGCATAATGTATGTCTGAATTGTCAATATAATAAATGAGTCAGATAAAATTAAATTATTAGAAGAATTTTTCACTATGTAACAAAAATCAAAATTTGTTTAATTTACTGTTTGTATTTTGAGAACGATTTCCGAAGTGGAAATTGAAACGTCAATAAACGTATTTTTTTATCTTTAATTGTGGCTTATTGATAAGATATGATACGATATGATACGAAGACCACTGCGGGAATGTCGCAGGGCTTTGCGTTAGGGCCATTGCTTTAAAATATTTTTTTTATGAGATTTTGGAGAAGAACCTTGGTATTAGTGTACAGTAGATAACCTGGTAGTGCTGATAGGGTACAACTACAACTGGTAAATTATGCATAGAGGAAACCGAGCCCTATAAAAAGTGAAGGAGTACATGGAAAGCAGGACCTCACGTTGGCGGCCAAGATAACTAAAGCTATGATTCTTGAAGGTTCAAGGGCTAGAGACCATACAGTTTTTGGTCTTTGACTGCGGTGCTGACAAGAAAAATTCTTGATGTGGGACAACCATAAAGAGAATTTTAGTGAAAGTGATTCGCTCTGCCGTAAGCTACTCGGCATCGGTATGGCAACAGGTGGTTAATATTAAAAATAATAAAAGGGTGCTAGAGAAAGCCAACAGAAAAGTACTACGAAGGGTAGCACGTGTATACAGAACAACATTAACGGTGACCATACAAGTCATCGCGAGTATACTATATATCTACGTAATGGTGAAATAAAGGGCAAATCTACAGAAAGGAGGAACCATTAGCTGGGAACAACAGCATGACGGAATGGCAGGAAGAATAGACAGATGAGCTTAAGGCGGCCTAGACGAGAGTATTAATTCCAATTACCGCAGAAGGGATGAAGTGCGGTGGCGATTACCGTAAATCCAACAAACGATAGGTCATTTCTAAAGGTGCACAGCCTGGTACAATCGTTGGAAGATTTGAAACCTTCTCCTCATAAAAAAGTACTTCGAATAGTGAAATTGGAGGGCGTTGCAGCAAGAGCGATAAACTCCAGAAGAGCAGCGAATACGGCCAACAAGAGGACAAATTATGTACTTTTTTGGTTAATGTGATCTAGAAATTCATTATTATTCTTCTACTATTTTTTACCTTAAACCGGAAAGGTCACATTTTAGGACAAAAACAGATGATTGTATATATTTCCTTATATTTTTGCCAGTTTAATATAAAGATACCTTACCTATCCTTATTTGACAAAAAAACCTTATTTTGTCTTCTAAAAGTTGCAGGTAACCTATTTATTGTTAAAATATCTTTAATTTATCAAAAAACATATAGTAAACGGGAAGTAAAGAAATTGGGTAAAAAAATGTGTAACCTTTTAAAAGATTGTCAAAAACCGTGTGAAAAAACCGAATGAAAAACTAAAAATTAAACTATGTTTATAAGGGTAGTAGATAACTGTTGAATTAAAAAAGGCGTATAATATATTAAAAAGCAAATCAAGACTATGGTCTGCAGCAATCACTGACTTTCCTTTTGTCTATGTTTCCTCGTTTTTTACAGGAATTTTCGTTACTGTTAAGTTTTTTGTATAAGACCAACGTCTTTAATATTACGAATATATATTTTTATTTTCTGAAGATACAGTAAAACCTCTCTTAACCGAAACATCGTTTAACCGAAACGGCCGACAGTTTCAATAATTTCGTCAATAAAAAGTAAATTTTTATCGCAAAACGTAGACAATTCTGTTCATTTTACTACCGATTGATGCTTATGTGTGTTGGGAAATTAAAAAACCAAGAGCTCTAAAAGATATTTACAAAAAAGTACTTCCAGTTTTTTATAGAAGTCAAAAAAGCTCATGGATGTCGACCACTTTATTTTCAGAATGGTTTGAAAATGAATTCGTTCCAAGTGTAAAATTCTTTTTAAAATAAAAAAAACCTTCCCATCAAAGCATTGTTGCTTGTTGACAATGCGCCGTACTCATCCCCAAAATCTACAAAATAGTGACAATCATAGATAAATAATATAATAGTGACAATTGTCAGATTTTTGCCACCAAATGTCACGAGCTTAATTCAGCCCTTAGACCAAGGAGTAATAGAGACATTCAAGGGACATTATAAAGGAGCATTCTTAAGACATCTGTTATTACTAAAGACGAATGAATCCAAAAGTGTTCCCGAAATTCTCAAAACTTTAACAATGAAACATTTTGTTTATTGGTGTGCTAAGTCGTGGGCCAAGATCAAATCTTCAACTCTAGAAAAATACTAAAACAAACTTTTTAATGGGATTTTGATTGACGATATTTAAGAAGAAAATGATAAATAAACGACAGAAGAAATTAAACATAATAAAAAATTTGCCGGGATCTGACGAAATTAACCAAGAAGAGAAACCTGAGCAGTCGATGACTCAGAAAATGAACTCATCGACGAGGACATCATTGACATGGTTCTTCATCCAGACGACCTAAGCGTATCAGACGACAAAGATGATGACCCAACAGACAACAGACAGCACGAGACCGCCGACGAGATTTTCAATGGCTAGAGATAAGAAATTTATACAGTAGGCCTAATTAGTTAGGAAACGACTAGGTTCTTAATTTTTGTTGTCATTGCATGAAGTTTTGTTCTTTACAGATTGCTTTACGTTTCGTCGAACAACCGAATAAGGTAAACTCATGACTTTCTGCAAATAAACAATGGAGATATATAGCTGCAAAACATCGTTGTCAAATGAAAACGAAAAAGAAAATAGAACATTTCTTTAAAAAATCATGTTAAACTTGTTCATTTTCCTTAATTTTATTACTTTATTTTGTAATAATTAGTATAGTATTTTTTAATACCAATACTTTGACCAAGAATAGTATAAAAAACAATGTTATTTTTAACCGAAATTCTTGTTATCCGAAACGGCCTACCCCCCAATTATTTCGGTTAACGGAGGTTTTACTGTATATATAGTATCGACAGTATATATATATATATATATATATATATATATATATATATAATATGCATATATTTATCGATAGTATATATTGGTAGTCAATGTTTGATCTTCATTTTCATCGATAATTTCATTCAAAAAGTCTGAATTACTTTTATGATTGAAATCAGTATGCTGATTGGTTCAATTGGGCAGCCTCTGTATCGATGGCATCACTAACAATCTCATACCACTTTCTTCACAAGTGTTTAACGGTTTCTTCAAAATCTTTTGACAATATAGATGTTTTTTTCCTAAGAACTAGCCATAACTCACAATAATGACTTAGTAACACGAACAGACATGTGTAGTTTCACAAACTACGATAACTTGGTAACTGAACAGTCGGTTTAAGATTAGGAGGCATTGCTAACTTATCAGTTAGGTAAGACTTTTTCCTTTTAAGGGTTAAATAAACAACTAAAGAAAAACATTTATTTAAATTAAAAGTACAAATAAATTTTTAATTATGCCACTTTAAAGAACGAAATACAAAAAACTAAATTACATTTTTTGTATCGAAATATTTTTCTATGGTAAAAAGTATGCCTGAAAAATAAAGAAAACTAAAATTAAAAGCTATATAAAGTATGTAAAAAGATGTGTACTTCTAATACAACAATAACAAATCATGAATGTGTTGCTTGTGTGAGTCCATATCAAATAGGTAAAGAAATAATAATAAGACTTACTCACAATCAATTTAATTTAACAATCTGACGACCGGTTTCGCTTTCTATAATTTGCAAAGCATCTTCAGGTCGAGATACAAAGTTAAACTAATGCTGCAATAAAATAAACCCAATTAGGGTGGTGTCTCATAAAGATAAAATAAACAAATAAATAAATTAGTTCATACAAATTATAGTAATTATGCCAATATTACATGTCTGTGGTTTTCAAAATGAATAATTTGAATATATAAAAGGTAGTAACAGACAAGGTAAGGCCCACAATTGGTATAAAGTAGCAATCTTTTGTTGTAATAAATTAATAAATGAGCAAATAAATAAAACAAACAAACATTACTTACATGCCGGTACTCTATTAATTAATGGATGGTAGGTCATGGTTGCAAACCATGACCTACCATCCATTAATTAATAGAGTACCGGCATGTAAGTAATGTTTGTTTGTTTTATTTATTTGCTCATTTATTAATTTATTACAACAAAAGATTGCTACTTTATACCAATTGTGGGCCTTACCTTGTCTGTTACTACCTTTTATATATTCAAATTATTCATTTTGAAAACCACAGACATGTAATATTGGCATAATTACTATAATTTGTATGAACTAATTTATTTATTTGTTTATTTTATCTTTATGAGACACCACCCTAATTGGGTTTATTTTATTGCAGCATTAGTTTAACTTTGTATCTCGACCTGAAGATGCTTTGCAAATTATAGAAAGCGAAACCGGTCGTCAGATTGTTAAATTAAATTGATTGTGAGTAAGTCTTATTATTATTTCTTTACCTATACAACAATAACAGTTTAGTATATAAAAAACATTTTATCGTTAGATCTTTAGCTAAATGGGTTTTTTAATTTAACACTTAACTATACTCAGACTATATACGCAGAAGGATATATAAATTTTTTGTCATCATAGGACTGACCAAGTCCAATGATAGGTAGTACCTCCAGTACTACCAATGTTTATGCTTCCACAAGTAGTAGTGATTTGCCTTATTGCCAAATGGAATCTGAAAATTATGATCCTCCGGACGCTTCCAACGACATAAAGGAGGCAGTTCCAGTAAAAATGAAGAAAAAGTCCCGAAAACCAAAAGAAAAACCAGTTGCGATTCTATCGTACAATAAAGGCAAAGCTCGAATTGATTTGTCAGACCAGATGGCATCTTATGCCACTCCGCTCCGAAAGAGTATCAAATGATATAAAAAGTGAGGAATAGAATTGCTTTTGGGAGTATCAATGGTAAATGCGTGGGTTCTGTATAAACGAGTCACCAAAAAGAAAATCCTAATCCGTGCTTTTCGTGACATCATAGCAGCACAGCTACTTCACATAGCAAATCTGAAAAAGGAGCAGTTTCCACAAAAACCGCAGGAATATCACCATTTACTTGTAAGAGTCGATGAAAATATAAAGAGAATCCGTCGCAGGTGTTCGTTGTGCTATGCAAAGATTCAGAAAGAATCAGGACGTATACTTGCAAAATCTAAAGCCAAACTAACATATAATTATTGTGACAAGTGCCCGGGACAGCTGCAAATGTGTGTATTATGTTTAAATGAAAAACAATAATTTTACAAGTTTTAAAATTTTTTGCTTTGTATTAAAGTTATTGTTTAGTGTAGTTAGTTGATTTTTGATCCATTTGGTTAAGTTCTAAAAATACGTTTGTTCAGAATGAGTTTTGTGTTAATATTTCGTAAAACAAATATTTTTTAAACTTTTTTTAAAATATATGTTTCCAATTTTGCTCAAACCAAGATACATACTACTTTGCCCAGAGGCCACGCTCACGATTTCCTATTAAAAAGACAATGTATTGGGTTTCATATTTGATATACATGGCTAGCTGATCGATACGTGTCTCTCAAAAATGAGCGACGTGGTCCTCTGAGAAATGTTGGTGTCTCTCATTTATTAGAGACGTAGCGCGCAATGTGTTAAGACGCTTTTTCTCTTCGATTTGTTAATAGTGTACTTAAGGGCTGATAGGTTCTGATAATGACAAAAAGAGTTTTACAAATTAATGTTAGTAGCTACCCGGTCTTCTTCTTCTTCTTCTTCACGTGCCATCTCCGCTACGAAGGTTGGCTATCATCATGGCAATTTTGACCCTGGAGGCTGCCGCTCGGAACAATTGTATGGAAGTGCAAGCAAACCACTCCCTGAGGTTTCTCAACCACGACATTCTTCTCCTACCTATGCTGCCTTCAATCTTTCCTTGCATAATTAGTTGTAACAGTTGATATTTATTCCCACGTGTAATATGTCCCAGGTATTGTAGTTTCCTCATTTTAACACTCAATACGACCTCCTTTTGTTTGTTCATCCTGTCTAATACAACTTGGTTAGTTATCTTATCCTTCCAGGAGATTTTTAACATTCTACGGTACGCCCACATCTCAAATGCCTCTAGCTTACCCATACATTGCTTATTTAGTGTCCACGCCTCCACCCCATACAACAGGACCGAGAAAACATAACATTTAAGCATTCGTATTTTCAGCTTTAGGCTTAGGTTACGGCTACACAACATTTGTTTCATATTGTTAGAGGCACTGCGGGCTTTCTCTATTCTTATTCTTATTTCTCTGGTGTATTCGTTTGACTCGTTAATATTTGTTCCGAGGTAATTGTAATTTTGTACTCGTTCAATGAGATTCTGTCCTACATGTAAGTTGATATTATTGATACGTTTCTTTGTAATTATCATGAATTTGGTCTTCTTTGTATTCAGTGACAGACCAAATTCTTCACTTGCTTCTACCACTTTGTTTAGTAATCTCTGTAGGTCTTCAATATTTTCTGCTATGAGCGCGGTATCATCAGCATATCGGATATTGCAAATGGGGTGACCGTTGATCTTTATTCCGGCTTTTTCGTTCATAAGAGCTTTTTTAATAACTTCTTCCGCGTAGACATTGAACAAGGTTGGAGACAACACACAGCCCTGCCGAACACCTCTTTTGATCTGTATTCTATCTGATATCGAGCTGTTAATTCGTACTGTAGCTTCTTGTTTGTAGTATAGATTCCTTATCACACGCATGTCCCTTGTATCAATATTTTTATTTTCCAGTATTTGCATCAGTGGCGTATGTTTTACTGTATCAAATGCTTTATTATAGTCTAGGAAACACACAAATATGTCTTGATTTACGTCTAAGCAACGTTGTGTTAGAACATTAAAAGCAAACAGTGCCTCTCTAGTTCCTAGTCCGTCTCTAAAGCCAAATTGAGAGGGTCCGATGTCAACTTCCAATTTTTTATATATTCTCCGATGAATGATTTTTAAGAAGACCTTTAATATATGACACATGAGACTGATGGTGCGATGTTCCGAGCATTGTCTCGCATTAGACTTTTTGGGTATGGCTATTATTGTTTTTACTAGCCATTCATTAGGTATGATACCAGATTTGTAAATGCTGTTAAATAGTTCCACGATCTTTATTAAGTTGTTGCCTTTGACGAGTTTAATTATGTCTATTGGTAGTTCATCTGGGCCTGTAGCCTTCCCCGACCTCATTTCTTTAATCGTATATTCCACTTCATCTCTTGTTATTTCTGGTCCTGTGTCACTGTTTATGTATTCGTTATCTACATTGTCTCTTTGATCTTTAAACAGTTGTTCTATATACTGTTTCCAGACTCTTAATTTTTCTTCTGTGTCCATAATAATGTTTCCACTCTCGTCTACTAATATGTTGTGTCTGTTACTTTGTCTCCTCGTCAGCTCTTTGATCTTACGATGTGCATTAAAGCTGTCGTGTTTATTTTGTAGTTGTTCGATTTCTTCGCATTTTTCCCCGTACCAGTTTTCTTTAGCTGTGCGTATTTTTAGACGAATTTCTTTTTGTATCTCTTTATACTTTTGGTTCTTTTTGTTTTTCTGTTTTCTTCTTTCATCCATTAAGTTCAGTATCTCATCTGTCATCCATTCTTTTTTATATTCTTTACTTTTATGGAGGTGACTTATGCTTGGTTTCATTAACGCTGTTTTAATGTCTGTCCAATTCTCATTGATGTTAACTTTTGTGTTGTCTTTTATGGGATGTATCTTTGTTACTGCTTCATCAATTTCTTGTATCATCTGTTCTCTTACTTCTGGTTTTCGTAATCTTTTGATATCAACTGCTTTTTTGGGGGTTGTGCTATTAATTTTCCCGGTCTTCACAACTACGCAATGTACTGTAACGCAGGGTGTAGGGAGATAATATGCTGGAGCCAGTCGCAGATACAATAATAGAAGAGCTGAGCGCACAAGTTGGTACAAGTGCAATTAGAATATTAAAAATGGGTTGTTTTACAATAATACAAATAACATTTGTTACGCCGAAAATACAGTCGGCATTAATTGATTCGTCGAATTTTTTAAGTGCAAATTTTATCTTTATCAATTATTTCAGCAACGTTTCTATACAGATATATACAGAGACAACCAAGGATAGGAACTGACAATATCTGGCCTGACATAATTATTTTATTTTTAGGCACAACAGGCCGTTAAGTCATAGGGCATTTTTTTACAACCTAATTGTAATATTAACTAATTACAATTATTATTTTAAACAAAATTTTAACTTAAATATATATATACAACATTCTTAACTGCTCTGAAGGACCTGGTGTACAATATTTCTCCATTCACTTTTATTTTGTGCTTTTCTTTTCCAGTCTCTCACCTTCACGTGTTTAAGATCATCCTCCACTTTACTAATCCACCTCGTTCTGAGTCTACCTCTTCTTTTGGGGCCGAATATTTTTCTGGTTATTACTAGTTTAGGCATTCTGTTTGTTGCCATTCTTTCCACATGTCCCAACCATCTGATTCTGTGTGCCTTGACGAACTTGGTAATGGTAGGTTCTTTGTATAAAGCCATTAATTCATTGTTAGTTCTTCTCTCCCAACCATCTTCTGTCTTCCGTCCCCGAATATGCGTCTCAATATTTTCCTTTCCCATCTCTTCCTTCTTATTTAATGTCTCTGTCTCACTGGCATATGTTACTATAGATTCTG
Source organism: Diabrotica balteata (assembly GCA_918026665.1). NCBI lineage: Eukaryota > Metazoa > Arthropoda > Insecta > Coleoptera > Chrysomelidae > Diabrotica > Diabrotica balteata. The sequence goes on along the minus strand of OU898280.1, from coordinate 113,670,761 downwards.
AGTTTTCTTAATCTAGAAACGTATTTTGAGTTTAGTAGGGCTCTTAAACTACCTAATTTTTTATTCCCTTTTGCTATTCTGGCTTCGGGCTACCATTTTCCTTTTCCATTTTCATCGAAAACTACACCCAGGTATTCAAATTTGCTGATATAGGTAATTTATTATTCCTGATATATTAGCAGACAAAATAAGGACCATTGAAAAAAATAAAAAGAAAAAATCATCAGAAGATAATATCGTTATAAAAGTAGTGAGGATTATAGTAGATAGGATTCTAAAGTCTATAAAGAAATTTTTTAAATGAAACAGCTTCGTGAAGGTCATCCCAAACCATTGTCGAAGGTTTTCCTATCACGAGATATGACGGCGACCCAGTCCTCTTCTCCCAAATACTTTACCCTGCATAACGAGTTGAAGAATTCAATATTTTTCTTCGTTCCAGATCACGTGACCAAAGTACTCAAGCTTACATTGTTTCACTAAATTAAGCACTTCTTTTTCTTTTGTCATGCACTGTAGGACCTCAATGTTGGTGGCCTGGTCCACATACGATATTTTTAGTATCCCCCTGTAGATCCACATACCGAAGGCTTCAATTCGCTTTTCTGTAGCTTCGTGTCAATGTCCAGACTTCAACTTCATATATTAACATTGGAAGAATGTAGTACATCACTATCCGCATCTTGGTTCCTAAACTCAGATCACTGCAGCACTGCAAGGATCTCAACTTGATAAATGTAGACCGTGTCATTTTAATTCTAAATCAAGTCTCTTGAGCGTAGTTCCATTGTGATTTGAGGGTAGTTTCAAGATAAGTGAATCTGTCGACTATCTGGATCTCTTCGCTACCTGCCATTACTGCCCTGGGATCTAAATTTGCACAGCTGATAACCATGAATTTAGTTTTCTTAATATTAAGGTCTCTAGTCCGTATGTTATGCTCACAGTTCTCACTCGGTCTAGCAAGGCTTGCAGATCGTTTAGGCTGGTTGCTAGTAACACAGTGTCATCAGCGTATCTGATATTATTAAGCTATTCACCAAACACTCGGATTCCCATCTCTAGGTTTGTGAGGGCTTTAGAAAAAATTTCGTTAGAGTATATATTGAAAAGAATCGTCGAGAGTACACAGCCTTGTCTTACTCCTCGCATGATCTTCACTTAGTCGGTCAGCTAGTCTTTGACCTTGACTTGAGCACACTGGTTCCAGTATAAGTTCATGATGATCCGAATGTCCTTCTCAGTAAGTAAGTCTCTTTTATCCAGAGGTGTAAGACGTTTTCGTCGGATCAAAATTGAGGTGATGAAATCCAAATTGCTAGAGACGACCAAACTACTAAAACGCAAAGAAGAATCACTTCACGATGAGCAGTATATAGATCTCTATTAGACATGTTTAAGAGCAACATACCACATTATTTCAAAAATAATACGTTTGAATAATGTGTGGTTCCAGTTGTTGCGCAACAACCAAATTTCCTTTTTATTCAATTTTGTATCCAATCGCACTGTATATTAGTTTTAAGGTTTAGATTTGTAAAATTCTTTTGTACCATTTAGTAATTTGTACGGAAGCCGATAGCTCGTATTTAAAAGAACTTTCTAGACATAAGCTTTCAAACTCGACAAAGAATCATAACAATGAAACGATCATTAGTAATTTCCAAATTATCGGTTTGAGTCGTTTCGAAAAAATTCAACAGAAAGGAAAGTTGAACAATAACCTTAAGTAGTTTTACCAATGAAAGAAGAGTTAAAGGTAATGTAAATGTAAACAGATCCTTTATATACGTCATGGGTCAGGGGGGCAATTTATTAATTTCAAGAAACCGTTATGAGCGGAGTGTAATTCAAGGGGGTGAGTTAAGATCTGTTCGAATTCAGCATTGGGTAAGCTCCAAGCTCTTGTTCGCGCTAGCCGTACTTCAAAAAGTTTAAAACAGTCGAAAGATTAATAATTTTAGTCAGGCAAGTTTTCTAGTTTTTTCTGGACATAAATTCAAGACGATTAAATTTCGTAAATCAGCTGTCGTAAGCAAGTAATTATCGCCCAAAATACGTTGTGGTAAGTGTTTAAATAGACTTGTTAAAACGTTCTTTGAGAAACTTTCATTTATCCCAGTTTTCTGGGTGGTCCTTCAAAAAAGCATAGAAAGCTTATTTCCCTAAGGACAAAACCTGTTCCACAATTAAAAAACCAGCGATCTTTGACTGGTGCGCGAAAAAAAGGAAACAGGACAAGATGCAAAAATAAACAGACCTGGATCTTCGCACAACAGTCTTGAATTAAGGCTCCAAAACACTTTTCTTTACCCAGGCTACAGCAACGAAGCTCGGAGTAGCCTAAAGACTTACAGAACGCTCGTTACTTGGATTGATGCTTAAACAGAAGATAGAGACGAAGAAGTAATAAGAACAGGTGGCGTCACAGATGTCATATAGACAGAGAATATAGCATGATTAAAGTAAAACTGGCCGGGCCATGTAGCCAGAATGAATGATGGGCGGTGGACCCAAAAAATTAAAGTATGAAGACCACTAGCTGACAAAAAAAAACAAAGGTAGACGACCTACAAGATGGACAGCAGACGGCAAATAAATCGCTGGGAATTGGCTGCAGGAAACTTAAAACCGACAAAATTTAAATAAATTACGGCCGCTATATGCCCAAATTTAGACGCAGACGGCTGGATAATGAATTGTCCTATTATTCCATTTTAATTGTGTTTCCTTCATCGAACAATCAAATTAGATAACGAGTAAACTTTAAATAATGATTCAGTAGATAAAATGATCTTACCGTTTTATCTTCATCATAATGACATTTCAGTGTATTAAATACGACGTCACATACATCTGCACCAGCTGAAATAGATTAATGTATTAGTATCCAGAAGAAATATAAACTTAAATAATAGGAAATAATCAAAAGAGACAACAAATTCACCTTGACTACCACACTTTTTTATTACTGGGGCAGCATACTGTAGATTATCGGGTAAAGTAGCTAACGCAATATCTATGTCAACTTTTCCATCACCACTCATCTGTAACAAAGTAAAAATCAAAAATAACTCTTTAGAAAGTGTCTGGAGCTTCTTAAAGTGTTACTTTGTTTCGGTTTTCGTCCGTAGTATCGATTCTACAGGGATTCAGTTCCATAGATTTCATATAATAATATTTGTCTTTTATTTTTACTGTGTTTTATTTTATTCTGGTATATTGTAGTTCTACGAGAAACTAACCATGCATGCCAACAGAAAACTAATGACACCTCTATGTGACCTGATACCCTAAAACCATAAGCTACAACTAAACAAAGCATGACCACCACGTCAATATCTTTCGTGGTCTAAAGGATTTTCCCCTATTTTTTTATCACATCATTGATGGTAATTTACTTTTAATGTTTTCCTTTATTTACTTGCAATGTTCCGTTGCCAAACAATTCATTTACTTCTAATGTTCCGTTGCCAAACAAGTTTAATGATCAGATTTATATAACTTTGGACTTCTAAACTAAAGAATCTCCTTTTTATTTAGTAATGGTTCCAATAATTTTTTTAAGCCTTTATGACTATACTTCTTAATAAATGAAAAGCAAATCCTGGAAAGGATTCTAATGTTTCTATTAAAAGCATGTTACTGACTTTTAGGCAACTATTGTCATTTCTAATATGCCTTACTGTATGTCTAAATCTCTTCAATTACTCATTTTTGAAACTGCTGAGCTATCTTACTAGAGTACTAATAGGTAGCGGGTAGATACTTTTAAACGATCCCGGTAGGATCGTTTATAACAGGTTTACTTGCTCTCAGATTCAGATACTTAGTAAAATCATGTCCAATCATTTAATGCTTTTTAATTTTATTTATCTATTTCCTTTCCGTCCTTGGTGACACCCAGGAGCAATCATCAGAACCAGCTTAAACTGCAAAAGTAATAATCATGAACCGGCTTGATACTTTGATACTGGTGGCTGTAGCAGTTTGAATGTTTGTGGTACTGCTATGAGGAAGGGCGGTTATTACGGCAATAAACTAGGATAATAAAAACCTTAAGAGTCGGCATAAAAGGATACACACAATCAATGGTACAGACTCACATGTCGACAGCCAGCAATATATCTGTGATCTAAAAAAGGAAACATGTCCTCAATACCTAGGCATCTAAACTTGGAATGTAAAAAGTAGGTACCATGGCGGAAAAACATTGTAAGAGAGATGAAAAATTAAATATATATTACATATATATATAATATATATTACATATATATACAAAAACACCATATATATATATATATATATTATATATATATATATATATATATATATATATAGGTGGTAATTGGTTGCGGGAAACCAACAGAATTAGAAGAAATTATGAGAGGCCTACTTTAGACGCAGAAGATTGCTCGATGATAAATTTGTATACGGTTCGGCTTGTCTTACGCTACTGTTACTTTCTCTTCCTCGTTGGCAACATTGTAGTTTTAAAAATTTGTGTCTGTTGAGAAAAAAAGGATAATAAGGTAAAGTCACCTAATACCGACCCATACAAAAATAACACCTATTACCGATCCAAATGATTACAATTTCAGTCTAGTCGCCAAAATCACGTGAATAATTTATTGGTGTCTAGAACGAAAGTACCCGAATTGATGCCATTCGAATTAGTTTTATGGTCAGATTTCGTAGAGTGTAGGTTACGTGTGCTTGTGATTCATTAAAGGGGTAAGTACACAAATAAAGAAATTAAGCATAAAATTCAAGTAGATATTTTTATATATTTATTATAAAGTTTGAAGACATTTCCATACATGTTGTCTATACTATAATGTAGTAATTTTTCGAAGATTTGCAATATTTAATGAAAAAATCGTAAAAATATATTGAGTCGGTAATAGGTATAGATATTTCTAATACCGACCCAAGGTCGGTATTAGGTTTGTAAACCTTTATTTTATTAATCTATTATTTTGCTTTGCCATGTAGTTGCACCATGATTGTTCATTTCTTAAGTACATATACTATTAAGTCGACGTTTTTTTCAATTTTCGACCCATGATTTATGTTATGAGTAACCTAATATTCTAAAAATTTCTTTGTCTGGAGCGACAAACATGTTAATATTTTAATAAGTCCAAACCCCTGGAAAATGTAGTTAATATAGATATTACTTTTGGTATATTTAATTATGGTAATTGTTAAAATCTTTAATTAACAAGAAGAAGGCGTTTTAGTCATTTGTCTTAAGTTTTACACAGTCGGTATTAGGATAAGTGCGACCATATTGAAATCAATTTACCGACCTATTAGGTCGATAATAGCAAATTCCATTAGCTTAATACCGACGCATTAAAAAAGGTGTTCGTTATTAAGTCAGACATTGCACTCATTAAAACCGTCTGCTTTTTTTAATTAATTATATATTTCTTTTCAGGCATTATGGCATCAAAAATACGTGTACAATATTCAAAAGAAAAATTGTCTAGCGCCTTGGAAGCTATAAAAAATGGGATGTCAGTTTACGAGACATCTAACAGATTCGGATTGCCAAAGACCACTTTACGGGATAAACGTTCAGGAAGATTTAAAAATCCCAAGTGGGATTCTTTATTTGGCGCAACAAGGGTTCCCTGAGACAAATTCCAAATTAATACACACAGTAGCTAATTTAATTAAAAACTTGGACCGACAAAATCCATTTAAAGACGGTATTCCGGGAAATCACTGGTTTCAAAAATTCATGGAAAGACATCCTGAACTTAGTACAAGAGTGTCCCAAAATCTTACCGCAAATAGGAGTAATTTCAATGAGCAAAGTATTAGAGAGTGGTTCAGAAAGGTTGGGGATTATTTCACGAGCAACAATGTTATGAATATTTTTGAGGATGGATCCCGAATATTTAACTGCGATGATGCTTTCATTTTATGTCCCAAGAAGAAGCAAGTCTTAGCAAGAAGAGGAACAAATCTGGTGTATAATAGAATAGCTAATGATGAAAAAGAGTGTTTGACAGTATTGGCTAATGTATCAGCAAGTGGTTCACTTGCTCCACCAATGATATTATTCCCATATAAAAGACTTTCGAAGCATATTACAAAAACTGTGCCACCAGGTTGGGGTTTAGGGTATACAGAAAGCGGCTGGATGAGTATGGAAGCTTTTTATGAATATATTGCGAATTGTTTTTATCCATGGCCCGAAAAACATAGAGTGCAGCTTCCAATTGTATTATTCCTCGATGGATACACCTCCCACATATCTCTAGCGCTAAGTGAATTTTGCAAGGAGAAAGGTATAATATTGGTTGCATTATTGCCAAATTCGACCCACGTTCTGCAGCCTCTAGACGTAGCTGTATTTAGACCGGTGAAAGCAACATGGCGAAACGTGGTACATGATTTCAGGCTTAATCACGAAATGGCCAAAATTAAACGAACAGACGTCTCAGGTTCAGTCAAGATTTGTTTCGACAAATGTTTAAAAGAAGATACAATAAAAAATGGATTTAAATGTTGTGGACTCTGTCCATTTAATTCATCAAAGGTTCAATACAACAAACTCTTCAAGACCAAAACCAAAATAGCAGAACATTTAACAGGGACTTTCGAAATTTCTAACAAAGATCAAAATAATCAAGAAACTCAAGAATATAAACAATTCAAACAGCAATTCGAAAATCGTTTGGGCCCTGACACACTTTGTTCTTTCAAATCATCTGGCAGCTCTTGGCAAGGAGACTCTACTTTCGAAAAATAATTTGTGTATTGGAAATCTCTAGATGATAAAAATTTAGATGCAGACCTGGATAACAGAAATGAACACTTACAAATTACTATAAATGACACAACATTCATTAATAATATTTCCAGTATTGCGGACTTTAATGAAGATAACTGGGATGTTCTTGACTTCGAAGTCCAGGAAAATGAGAATCTCGCTATGTGTAGGTTCAGTTCCTCCACTAGTGATGATTCATAGGAACTAGTCTCAGAAAAAACGAATAAGATTGTTCTGGAAATTCACCCTGTTGTTAACACTAATAATTTAGAACATGGTGATAATTTTGATGTGAATGAATGCAAAGATTACGATAGTATAGCAAAAACGCCTCAAAAGCTTTTTACACGCTCTGAGACTAACTTTGAAACGACATATTTAAAACTGGTGCTAGAAAGTCCCCAGATAACACAAAATGACATTTTTGAACAACTAAGCAAAGGACTGAACGATTACCTTCAAATACACACGTATCTCCTCTACAGCACACGGAAAACCAACAACAACCAGAACAACAAAATTATTGCAAACTCCACAGACATTTTTTTTTTAGTTTAATTTCATATATTTTATTTGTTTTACTTAATATAATAAACACTTTTTTATAGTCAGGGGTGTTTTACTAAATATAGACAATGCTGATAACATCTGTTATCCCACAATCGGTAATAGGTTATAAAAAATCGGTAATAGGAAAAAATATTACTATTAGGTCGGTATTAGGAAAATTTGCTCTTTTTTGATGTAGTATTTTTTCTTAGCAATAAAAATTGAAATTTGGAAAAATAATTTAATTATTTGGAAACGTAATATAGTGATCTTCACATAAATTCTACGAGATTTTTGAAACCATAAAAATATAAAAATAATCCAACGAAATGTTGAACTTTCCTTAACTGGTGCGGTAATAGGTGACTTTACCTTAGTAAGTTAGAAAGAAGACAAAACAAAACTTAGTGCTGTGTTGTGTATCTACTATAGTGCATAGCTATTAGATAAAGTAAGGACGCCATAGAGTTTAGCTATTTTAACCTATTTTAGTACGATTTAGTGATTTAAATCAAAAAAGAATTAATACTTGGTCAATTGTGACTAGATTACAGTGGTATGAACAGAACTAAGATGCTTATTAAAAAAATGAGCCACTGTTCCTCTTATTTTATATTAAAACCCTTAGTTACTACTCTAACTAGTAAAATGGTTTATTCTACAGGAACATTTTTTTTACGTTTTTCATTATTGTTATGTTGATCCTAACACGTTTAAGTAGTATACCAATTTTTATAATATCCACCAACATTTGACATCTATTTATCAAGTTAAACGTGTTGTTATAATCTACTATTTGTATATATTCAAAATATAAGTTAATTTAAGCATTCTTACTTACCACACCGATTTTGTCAAAATAACATTTCATGTAACATTTTAGTTTAGCATCTTGAACAAAATCTCCACTTCTGGCTTTGTCAATGACATCTGTAAAAGAAACATAGTAGCTGTTAAGAACTATAAAAATTTAAAAAAAGAGGTTAGTCTTCGTAAGTGGGTATATTTATTTAAAAAACCCTTAAAAGGGCTACATCACAAAAACAAACGTTTTCGGACTAAACAGTCCATCATCAGGTTTAAATTTTAAAATTGCTAGGTTAAAATGTCTGAGCCACCAAATTACATGGGTAAAAACCCTTTAAATTATATATAGTTGTAAAAGATTATACATCTTGTTGTTAATAAACTGTGATGTTCAGTATTAAATTAAATATGACTACAGGTAACATACATTGTTGAATTGAGTTTCAGAGCCGGGGAGTAAACCTCTACACACGGAGAACACCTGGAAACTGATTCAGTTTCCAGCTGTTCTGCAGCGGCTCTGGAACTCAATTCAATAATGTATAGGCTATTCCACGAATATACGACTGTTTTGATTTACTCCGACAACGAATATTTTACTGTGCAATGAATAAAGACCCAGGCCAATAAATTCGATAAGTGGATGTTGTTGTATACATACACAAATAATGCAATTTTTGAAAAATTTGCTATTTTTCAACAGCTGTACTTTTGAATCTTCTAAATGGATTATAATTCGGCGGACGAACTGTCGACACCAAATTGTCTTTGTACCTGAGGTAATCGAAGGGTCAAATTTTATTATAGGAAATTTCGACACCGCGGCGTAGAGCAGGTAGGTAGGTAATTAGCGGCGATGGACATTTGCACCCAAGCAGGACAAGCAGGTTTTCCCAATATTTATTGTCACGGCGGGGGGCGTGGCACTTGTGTACTTGTGACTAAATTATTTTAGTTGTAATTTATTTCTTGTTTGACGTTGACTTGTGCACGTATACGGATATTTAAAAAATGAGTTTGATAAAAAGTTCCCGTGGTCGAGATTTATTAGTGGTGGAGCATCATTCGTTCTCGAAACAGAAAGTGTTAAAAAGCGGCGAGATATTTTGGCGCTGCATTCAAAGAAACACTAAGTGTTCCGCAAAAGTATTTATAATAGGCTGTGAGGACCTCACCATCACAAGAAGTGATTTGGTGCATAATCATGAAGCCGATCCAAAAAAGCTTGAAGTAAAGATGGTAACCAATGCATGTAAAAGAAAAGCCCAAGAGGACATATCGGAAAAGCCTGCCAAAATTACAAGAACTGCTGTTGCTGAGTGTGATGCCAATTTGCTGACGGTTCCTGACATAGCTAGCATAAAAAAGAACATTTACAACTATCGTCGTAAACTGCTACCAGGTCCGTTACCAAGATGCATATCAGAAGTCCATAACTTCACCAGTAGTGTAAGTTTCACTTACACCAAAACTGGTTTAAAAAATTCAATCTTTGGGTTTGGTACAAGAATATAAGGAAACAAATTCAGAAATTGGAAAATGGTTAAGGCATACGTTTGGTTTAACTTATTTAAATTCAGCAGAAGTTGAAGAATGCTTTCTTTATGATTTAATGTCATATAAACCTATAAACGCAACACTTGATATATATGCAGATTATTTACTGGAAAATTACATTTTCGATAGCGCTCTATTTCCACCACACATATGGTCTAATCAGAATCCGTCGATTGCGAGGACCACAAATGTCTGTGAATCCTGTCATTCGAGATTTAATTCTTCTTTTTATTCAACACATCCTTCTATTTTTATTTTTATTGAAAAGTTATAAGAATTTCAAGTAGACACTTATGTCAAAATAAATAGTTTACATATACCAGCAAAAATCAAAGATACTACTGTTAAGGCTAAATTGGCATTTTTGGAGAAAATGATGGATAAACTACGATCCCAACAAATACGTAGGTTAGATTTTATAAAAGCTGTATCTTATCATTCCTATAATAGCAATTAAATCATTGTATACAAGTATATTAACGGTAAAATATACAAAAATTAGGTACTAGTTGTATTATATTTAGATATTATTACAGTTATAAAGAAATAAAATGCACATTACTTTTATTCAAATAAATAAATTAATTAATTATGGTATTTTATTTATGTCGCAGCTATATTTATTTGGTGTCGAATATACCTGTAAGATAAAAACGGGAATTGGGGCTGGTGTCGAAAATTGCCATTAAATTTTAGTCGCTACCTGCTTAGTGTCGAAATTTCCTACGCCCTTATAATTTACCGATGCTAGTTTTAAAGGTATTTAGATATCCTTTAATTTACCTGTTGTTTCAGTTTTTTCGTCGTTTAGTTAAATTTTGAAAATTAATTAAAAATCATAAAATTTTATTACTTTTCGTTTCGGTCTTGCCCTAGAAAATAAAACTTTTGTTTTGCTGTTTTATGAATTATTTCGTCAAAAAGTTGACACTAAAACTACAAAAAATACGACTTTGTGAGTTAAAATCTATTTATCCAATTAAAATAAAATACGATACCTATAATACAATGTCTAAAAGATACTGATCCATAACCTTTTTTTAGTTATACATTATTACAAAAATATTTCTTAAACTCACCTTCAGAAACTCCAATTTCTGATACACACATAGTATGTATAGAATCCATATTCTGTTGCTGTTTTTCTGTTAGAGAAGCCTAAAAAATAGCTTGTTGAATGGATAGAAATTCTGAAATGAAGCAATATATAATAGACCAAGAGCTGGTGTACCCTCCGAGTAACGATACCTATGTCTACATGGCTAGAAATTTTAATAGTGATAAGTAAGGAGCGGATTTTATGGTAAAAGCATATTGCTTGCATGTGTTGCATATTTAAGAACTTGTTGTAACATGTTGTAACATTTTAAAAGAAATATACAAATTAAGTGAATTTAAAAACTTAGATTAAAAGATTAAAAAAGAAAAAAACTTATTTTTTCCAAAAAAAAAATTCTAAAATTTTTTAATTTGACACAAAATATTCCCCCGCATATGTGGTTGTATCTTTGCGAGAACTACACGAAGTCGGATCATTCACACACACACACACACACACACACACACAACACACACACACACACACCACACACACACACACATACACACGCACATACACACGCGAAGCGTTCAACCCAACCCCTAGTGACATGTGTATACCACTGCTAGTCAGTGGGATCCACATGTCCGAAGATCAAACCGGTCTCGCTCCAGAAGAGCTAATCATTCTGGATCGGTACCTATCTGACTCCCAGGTTTTTCCTCCACCCCTTTGCTACGTGTGACATACGTAACAAAGGCTTATGAACTTTACGTCGGGCTATTTGGGTAATGAACCAAACCCTCCGTATCGACATGGTTGTGGTTAAGCCACCTGAAATTAAGGGGTAGCTAGAAGCTTTTCTCCCTAGTTACTTTACTGATTCTAATTTGGCATGAGCATTACTTTGGACCTGATGTCCCTAGAAAGTATGTGCCCCGCACGGAGAGGCACCAACCTAAGTTGGTGCCCCTCCGTACAGGGAAATGTGTGTGTTCGGACACTCAGCTGCCGATTTGGCAAAAATTAATTTGTTCTCCTCGCCAGCTGAGCATCCGACTGGTCTGGCCACCGAGCCCATGCTTGCCGCGCTATCGCCTCGATGCTCAGAAGGTCGCGTGCTGGTCTCTCAAATTGGACCTGCCTTAAGGGCCTAAGCCAACAAGTTGGCTGTACAAAGGGAGCAGATGGCTCTCTTTATACCTTTTATTCGTGTGTTTATCTGTGTGCTGTGATAGGGGTCAGTATCACGTATTATATCGCGCTCGGTTTATAAATATATAATTCATTGTCACTATAATTCGCTTGCGGAAAATAGAGGGTCTTTTATCGGATTTTTGTGCTAATACTAAAACTTAAGACTACTTGATTTTTTTTGGTGAGTAACTTCCAAATTTTTTTTTTTTCCTACCTCTATCCCGCGTTGCCTTTGACTAGTCTGTGCCTATCTCTGTCTTTACTGTGTTTTATGCTACTGGGAACATATCCTGATATCTGTTGTTTAGGCCGTCTGTGTGTCGTCCTAACGTTTTCATCATAGTCTGTTAGCTCACGCAGCTTTCTGTTGGGGTGGTTTCTTATCTCATTGTAGATGTCATATGCTTTATCGTTCATGGTGTGAAGAATTCTTTTCTGTTTTGTGTCTCTGTATAGGTACCGTAGAGGTACATATCTTGGTACATTTAATGCATCTCTGATTAGCTGATTTTGTGCTACTTGCAGTTTCTTCCTGTTTGTTTTACACGTATGTCCCCAAGCTGCTGATGCGTAAGTTAGCGTTGGAAGTATTATACTGTTTGCTACCGTTATCTTCGTCCAGAAGTTTAGTTTGCTTTTTTTTCCTATTAGTGAGGCAAGTTGTATTTTTGTTAGTTTTGCTTTATGTACTACTTGGTTTGTATGTTCCGTGAATGTGAGCTTGTGATCAAGGGTCACTCCTAGGTATTTAGCTTGATTAATCCATTCTATGTCTTCATTTGCTAGGTTTAGTTGCATGTTGGGTATTTGTCTTCTTTTCCGAAACATGACGGCCTGTGTTTTATCCGGGTTAAGTGCGATTTTCCACTTTATGCACCATGCATATGCATATAGCCGATTTAGTGAACGTTGTAAATCTCTGGTTGCAAAGTAAATGTTTTTGTTGCTGGTTGCTAGCGCTGTATCATCTGCGTATAAGGTGAGCAGAGTCTTGTAATCGCTGGGTGTATCTGCGGTATATATGGTATACAGGTAAGAAGACAGCACAGCGCCCTGGGGCACACCCGCCTCCAGAGTTCCGACCTCGGATAGGGCAGACCCTATACGAACTCGGAATCTCCGGTTTGCCAGGTATGACGCAAGGAGACATGTCATCGTCTCACTGTATCCGCTATGATTCATTTTGTATAGTAGGCCCTCGTGCCATACTCTGTCGAATGCTTTACTAACATCAAGAAAAGCTGCAGCTGTGAACATTTTCTCATTGTAGCCTTTGGTAATGAATTCCGTTAATTTGAGTACTTGTAATTCACAAGAGTGCCTGGATCTAAAGCCAAATTGTAGCTTCTGGAATCATTCCGATTGCTTCAGACTCTGTTTGAAGTCTTTTAAGATTATTTTTTCGGCTATTTTGCTTAAACATGATAGTAGACTTATAGGGTCGATAGTTTTGTGGAAAGCTCGCATCTTTTCCCGGTTTTCCAATCATTATTACTTCCGCCTCTTTCCATCTGTCTGGAAAGTATCTTAGTCGCAATATTCCATTTATTATGTTAGCAATGTACACTATGATCTTGTTTGGTACATTTTTGATTGCCCTGTTGGTGATTTTATCAGAGACCTGCTGCTTTTTTGGGATTTAATATTTTGAATTAATTCTTTGATCTCTTCCGGACTTGTATGCTCTAGGCCTATTATGCCTTTTCTTCTTTTTAAGCGTCTAGCGCTTCTTTCTACTTCCTCCGTTAAGTCTAAATTTTCTGCCGGGTAAAAGTTTTGCGTGTTATTGGTTTCAAGTGTTTCTCTCATTACCTCCGATTTTTCTTGATCAGTAAATACTCTACCGTTTGTTCCGTGTAGAGGTGGTATGAGCTTTTTATCAATTCTTATTTCCTTTTTATCAATTATTTTTTGATACTTTCCAGAATGCGGATTGATTTGGATTTAGTTCTTGGATATACAGTGGTGAGTGCTTTATCATCCGGCTTTTTAACGTAAGAGATAGAAAATACAGTTACCTTGTGAAATAAGAAGAGATGAAACTCGTAAAGGTGGGAAATAATCGATAGAAACCTATAATTTACATTACATTACATTACCACCGTCGATAGTCTCACACCTTTAGACGTTATTATAGTATTAAGTGTTTACAAGTCGCTTTAAAACCCGGCAAAATAGCGGAAAGGATAGAGGATGGATTTTGTGAGAAAGAATGAGATATAGCTAGTTCTTAGACGTGGCTATTTGACTTCAGTCATAATTATACGGATGACCGCAAAAATATTTTATTTTAATAATTTCTGATGTAAGAATAAATGATTGAATAAGTTAAGAATTAAAGTAAAAAACATTAATTAGTAGCGATTTTAAATTATAAATCTTTAAGTTTATTTAATAATAAAAATAACTCAACTGAAATATTTGACTAAACTAAAGGTAGGTATGTTCTGTTCGAAAACATTTGTCGTATGTGGAGTTGGTGTAATTATTAGACACGTGGTCTATTGACAAGAAGATTGGGGTTCAATTCCCACCAAGGATAAAATTTTTGTTTTACTCAATCAAAAAATAATAGAAAATAATATACATATTAGGTAACAAGTTTTCGAAAACCTCATTATTTACAATTTATTCTTATTCCAATGTTATAAAACGGAAAAAAACGGACAAAATAATTCAAATTCAAAAAGATATTTATGTGTAACTTTAAACACTTCTAATACTAGTAACGACTGACATAAATATTTAGTGATTCAAATCAAAACGATCTCTGCATAATTTCAAATTATTAAAAAAAAAAGAAAAGAAAACCACATATGGGTTTTGAACTCTAATCGTCTGCGTCGCAGTGTCGAATTCTTACCACTAATCCACGAAGGACTGATGTTTATTTCCGTGACAAGAGTGTATGAAACTCCTCAAATCATAGAAATTATTTTTGGTTAATAATTTAAAACTTTAGATTAAATAATCACTATTAATTAATTTATTTTATTCACATTTTTGCTTTATTGTGGCCAATCATTTTTTACTTTATGCGAAATTAAAAAATGTCACTGAAATACGTTACACATACGACGTCACAAATAATAATTATGACCGAGGTAATTTAGCTGGAAGCTAACGTCTAAAGGTGTGAGACTATCGATAGTATTAATGCAATGTAATGTAAATTATAGGTTTCTATCGATTATTTCCCACCTCTAAGAGTTTCATCTCTTTTTATTTCAAATGGGAGAATTAGCGACGGAAGTAATGGTTAGAATTTGCAATGAGATTTGGGTATACCGAAAAGTAGACAAATGACTGGGGTAAACTTGCGTTTATTCCCATATATAAAAAAAGTTTTACCGACAGCTGATTGCAGTAATTACCGCACAGTAGCATTGATATCACACGCAAGCAAAGAACTTCTAACCATCATTAATGAAAGACTAAAATTAATTCCCTTACCACAAATTCCCCAAGAATAATGCGGATTCGTCCCAGGTAGGGAAACAAGAGAACATATTCTTAATTATTCGTCCAAATTATCGAAAAATCTCGAGATTGCTTTGTTGACTATTCCAAAGTTTTCGATACTGTAAAATGTAATAAAATGTGGCATACACTTAGTGAAATGAGTACTGCAGAACATCTTATCTATTTATTAGAAAAACTATAGGTAAATAATATCTGCTAATGTAAGAGTTAATAATGTGATTTCGAAAAACATCAAATTAAAATATAAAATTCGACAGGGATGCATAATATGGTCTATTCTATTCAATGTGTATAGTGAAGATATGCGGCAAGTTGGTGAGGAAAGTGGCAATGTAAGGTGAACCAACGATAGGAGGAAGAAAAATTAAAAGGCTGCGTTATGCTGATGACACTGTTATCGTCATTACCAGAAGAACTGGAACAAATTATGAATAGGCTAGGCACGGTAAGTACGGAATATAGTTTGAAAATAAATATGCAGAAAAGCAAAGTAATGATCATCGATAGAATCAGAAACAACCAAGCAGAGATAAAAAACATGACAGGTTACGAAGTAGTCAGGCAAAATTACTTAGGCTTGTTTATTACTAACAGTGGAGGATGCGAAGACGACATCTGTCGACGCATCACAATGGCCAGATCGGCAACAGCTAAACTCACAAAAATTTGGAAGAACACTGGCATCACAAAAAATACAAAATTATGCCTTGTTCGAGCATTGATATTTCCTATCGCCACCTATGCTTTAGAAACTTATTACAACAATAACGAAATAACGACATAATATTACGACAATAACAAAAGCCGATTCAAAGCGTATAATGGCCTTTGAAATGTGGGTCTACCGTAGAATGTTGCGCATACCATGGACAGCTTATCGCACAAATAACTCAATTCTAGCAGAACTTAACATAAAATTAGACTTATCACAACTATCAACCCAAATATACTGAGATATTTTGGACATATAACTAGAAGAAGAGAAGCCATAGAGCAAATGATAGTTGAAGGTAACGTAGGGGTAAAAGATCCAGAGGAAGATCTCCAGTACGATGGTCGGACCAAATAAAAGAGATGACTGGTTATTCATTCTCCGAAGCAAAACAACACGCACAGGAAAGAGATAATTGGACAAAAATATTTAATAAAATTACATGACGCTACTATATCCTTACGAAGGAGAAAAGATTGAGGAGGATTCTTATCTCACAAATTCACGAACAACAAATAATACCAATGGCACAGAATGAATGTTCATAACCAAAAGTCGTTATTTATTCTACAAACAATTAAAATACCAATATTTCCAACTTCTAATGTGACCAATAAACTCAAATTAGAAAGGTTTGAAAAGGTTTTTAGAAATCCCGCTCATTCTGATGTCAGACTTAGGTGGTCTATTCTACGATAAATATGGTTGTCAAGTGGTTAGGGAAATCTAGGAAAATTCTGACAAAAATTCTAGGGAATTAAAAAAAATCATCTGGCAACCCTGGTTTAGTCGTTAGCTGGATAGCGTCGTCTAGAGTTGTACCACTTAAAATTTCTACAATATAGTTTTCACACCTTCGTCGTCAATTTTAAGAAGCTCCGGTATCTACGACAGTTTTATTAGTAGGTCTACATTTTTTTTTGACTTTTCCATGATCTTCGAATAAATTTCATAGAGGTAAATTGTTAGCTCATTATCATATTTTGTATTCGTGTATTAAATATAAATTTTGGAAGTTACTATTTTATTTGGGAATACAGCCAAACTTTTAGTTTGAAATCAATTTATTTGACGTTTCATCTTCCACTTTGGAAATCTTTTTTCGTAATCGGTATTTTGATAACGATTTCCGAAGTGGAAGTCAAAACCTCAAATAATTTAATTTCAAACTAACATTGTGGTTTTATTTTCAAATAAAATAGTAATTTACATAAGATGCTTCAAGAAAATATCTTTAGAACAATATATTTGGGATTTCAGTAAATTGAGTTCCAAAATGCCACTAACAGAAAAAGAACTGGAAGAAGAGGCTGTGCGTGTTAGGAATGGTGAAGATTTTGACTCACAAACCTTCGAAGACAGTGGCAGCGACTGGAAAGAAGATAATCTGAAAATAGAATCTTCACACTCGGATAATGAAGCTGTCCAAGATTTGATTGTATCTCCTTGTTCTAATGAACCGACAGGGCAAGATGCCATTTCGGATAATGAAAAAGTTTCTACGTCGATATCTGGAAAATCAAAGTATGTAGTGGTCCAACAAAAAAAAGTTTTAAGGGTAAGAGTGGTTATAAGTGGTCGATTAAAGTTTCTTATAAATCATGAAGGACAGCTGCAAGGATTCAAAAACTATAATACTTTTAATGGAAACTTTTTATATTGCTTTTCAAACACGATACTTGAAATAATTATTTTGCAGCATACAATTGCAAAAACTGTAAGACAAGCTGAGAAACATAAAAATGTGTCTCAATTATCAATTGAAAAATTAAGAACCTTACTTGCAATTCTTGTAATTTCTGACGCAAAAGAAATAACCATTTATCAGTAAAATATATGTTTAACACCTTCATTTCAGGAACGTTTTACAGAGCTTGTATGAGTTGCTCTTGCTTTATATTTCTACTAATAAGATTTGACGAAAAGCAAACAAGGCAAGAGAGACAAGTAAATGATCCTTTTTCATATATCCGCGAAATATGGGATATTTTTATTGAAATATGCCGCACTTCAAAGTACGCTATTAAGATTGTCATGTTGTGTGATTTTTCAGTAAATATGTGTTGGTAACAAGTTCCTATTTGGGAAAGAAAACTAATACTAATGGTTTGTCACTAGCAGAGCATTATATCAAAGAACTAACCAAATCTTTCCATGGATCAAATCGAAAGATAACCACGTTACGTTTGGTTTATGTCAGTAAAACTAGTCGATAAAAAATCCTACAGAGATGTTGGCACTAACAGATCAAAATGTAGCAGACTTTTCGATGTTTTGTTTTCATCAGAAGAAAACTTTGTTATCTTACGTCCCTAAAAAACAGAACTTAGTTTTACTGCTTTCAACTTTTCGTGGTATAGGCATCGTGAAAAGAAGTTCGCGAAATATTTTTCTCAAGAGGATTCACTGATGAATATTATTTCAAAATAATATCTATGCTTTTGGGTTAGCAGTCTGGATTCACAAAGTATCCATGTTTTTTATGTGGGATACTCGGGCACGAAATTTACATTACTTTAAGAAAGAGTGACCACTCAGCGAAAGACTAGTATCAGGACCAGAAAATGTTGAACTAGATACACTAGTTGACATAAAATTAGTTCTTTTGCCTTTTCTTCACATAAATTTAGGATTGATAAAGCAGTTTGTCAAAGCTTTTGATAAACAATGTGACTGCTTTAAATATCTGTGCAACAAATTGTCTGCACTTTCTAAGCTAAACTTAAAAAAGGAATTTTTGTAGGCCCTCAAATTCGAACCATTAAATCGGACAGATTGTTCTAGAATACAATGACCCAGAATAAACCTGAAGTATAAAGTTCTTTCGTAGAACTCATAACGTTTTTCTGGAAATAACAAGTCTCCAAGCTATAGAGAAATTGTAGCTAACATTGCCGAAAATTATAAAAAACTGGGATGCAATTAAAACATCAAACTTCATGTTTTGAAATATGAAGTTTAAAATTTTATGAAAAGTCTCAAACACCCTTTTTTTGGAAACCTGGCGTTCTAAAAAAAAATCAAAGTACAGATTCGTGATCAGCGCATTCCATTTACTATAGGACACTTATTCAACTTAAAACACTTAGAAAATGTAGGCCTGTGTAATTAAACTCAAAAAAAGTATGCGTCAAAAATTCTTTACGGGTCGAGTTGTACAGGGACAAATTACCGAATGTACCCGCTACATCGAGCATAGAAATAAAAATAAACATTTGTAGTTGATCACTCCCGGTATTATCCACATGGAAGCAGGCGTGGTTTATTACTTTCTAATGTCTTTTTTTTTTTATTGGGCACTAATGAAGTATAATTGCTCAAATTTTTCCAAAGTGTTTTCGCTCAAACCTTATCGTTATCTGGCAAAAAATGCATTCTTAGATAAGCAATAAAATTAGTGTCGTGATAGACAAGTATACGTATATTTTTAATACTTTGTGCAAATCCTTTAATTTTTTGGTAAATATTCCTGATTCGGTTTTATATATTTTGTATAATTCCGCTTTAAAGGGTCGTAATATTGTTAATCCGGCTCGAAAGTACCATGTACAAGATCGGATAGGGTGCTTATGATTAGGATCAGAAATAACTTCACCCCTGGATATTTTGTTTTTTTAGATAGCTCGTGGGACTGTATATTTATTTCCTCTATAAGGATTGTTAAAGGTTACTGCATACTCAAACCTTTAATTGGCTTATCTTTGGGGGTTGCCAAGTATTATCTTTAATAAAACTCATTTCATCGCAAAAAACATGTATTGACAATACCAGGACTATAGAACATTTAAGTACATTTTAGTTACTAGTACATACAACTATCCAGAGATTGAGGATTTCCATCCTTTCCTATTTTCCCATTTACCAAGAACAGAAGCGTTATTCTTGATTCGATTGTAAAGTTTATCTAATATACAGTGAGATCTGGTATTCATGTTAATTACAGTGGTCGATAAGCACGCCATTCGCATTTTAGTTAATCGAAATTAATTAGAAATATCCATGGATATTTCAAATGGAGTGTATAATAAAATACAATTAGTATATTTGTTGAAGTAGGCAACGAGAATACAACGCTCATTTTCATTTTCCTCGGTATAACTAAAATCATTTGGTATTTGGTCTGACTCGTTGTTATGAAGTACCCCATTACCGTTATGTATTTGTTATCAGTATTGACTTCTGTGTTAAATATGAGTTGTGTTCCTATGTCTACACCTTAAGGAAGGATCTGCTTTGTCTTTTCTATCGCTTTCGCAATTTGTTGTGGCTTTATTATATCTATAAAATGCCCGTGGTTATACTGCAAATTCAATATCCCTTTGTATATTTTTATGTATTCCTATTTTGAGAGGTCGTTTGTATTCTAAGTGTAATGTCTTCTTTCTCTAATATCTTTGTTTTCTGCATTACGACGTTAAGCTCTTGAGATGTTTGATGTATTTTTTTTGTGAATGCATCTTAAAATATGTTAAGGTGTCTGTTTATCCTCATTTTTGTATAGTTAATCGATGCTATTGTTTCTAACACAATCTTTGTCTAATTTTTTTGTGTCCTGTTATAAGTTCCCTTTGATTCTTTTCAAATGACTTAATATGCTTCATCGTTCACTACCAAAAAAAAAAATGTTAGTAAACCTCCTAATACTCCTCTTTTTTTCCCTTGTTTTATTTCGATTGACAGTGATTTACTTGTCATTTTTACTCTTTTTTTTTCTTTATTAAATTTATCTAGTATGTAGTTAGACACATGTCATGTAATTCTTGCATCATTGTTCATTCTAAAGGTTCCCCTTCCTATTACCACATCTTCTATTGTTTTAATAAATAATCCTGATTCGGGTTTCTATACTTTGTATAATTCTGCATTAATGTCGTAATAATGTTTATCTGACTTAAAGCCTCATGTATAAGATTGGAGAGATTTATTGATTACATTAAAAAACAATATTAATACCTACTCCTATTCTATTGTGATAATGGTGTATAAGATTGGGGAGGTTTGTTTATGCTTAGGATCATGAATAGCTTCAGCCCTTGGATCTTTTGCTTCTTTGATAGCATAGAGGTCTAATTTAGCGTTTTTTCTTTGATAATTTTTGTGAAAAGTTTATATATGTGTAAAAAAACATACAGAAGTTAAAACACTTTACAATTGTATTTTGGTATAAAAAGCATATAAAAACTTTTAAATTAAAAACTTTCGTCAAAATATATACAGTAGCATAACGTTTTCGATCTAATCAGATCATCCTCAGTGCCTTATGTCCTTGAAGCTGACAATAAAGCTGTGGCTGTGACAGCCATATATGGATTTCATCGAGTTATCATTTATGTAGAGGGCATTACGTGACTAAAAACGACCTTACTTCGGCCATATCGTTATAATAGTTTTGACAGATCGTGTATGATTGCTTACGTCTGTTGCTTTTTGAATATTTTTGGTTTTATAATACTCTTATAATATATAAAACCGTAATATTAAATTGTGAGAGTGCATAATAATGGTTTCTTGTTCTCAACGTAGTTGCAGTAGCAGAAGCAATATTAATAAAAAATCTTCAGGAATAACGTTCCACAGGTTAGTATACAAATATGTAAACAAAGTAATAGCCCGTTCTTCAGAGAATAAATTAATAACATTTATGAACAATTTTGCAGTAACTTTGCAGTAACTAACTTAAGTTTCTAGGTTAGTTTTTCAGTCAATATTGAGTATTTTTAAAAGTTTACAAAATACCAATTAAAACATTCACTTCCAATAAAATATAAGTAATGAATACACAGCATATAAAGATACTAATAAACAATTTGTAAGCTTTTATAATATTTTTAGTTCAATAATCATATTTTTTATTTAAAATATAAATTTGTTATTAATATTTAGTGATGCACATAATTGTATTTTTAGGTTTCCAAAAGATCCTGAAAGACGAGACATATGCTACAAATTTGTTAACAAAGGATTATGGAAACCAAATAAATGTGGTGTTGTATGGTTCAATTTTTTTTTATATAATAACTTCACTATCACTAATTTAATTATACCATTTCCCTGTATTATTAGCCTTTTTTAATTAAACTAAATGTTTAAAAGTCAGGTAATTTATTTGTATGTTAATTTGATAAAATCTTCTGAATAAATTTGTATAATAGTTTTAATATTATTAAGTCTGGCCCTGATTCCACCGCCATATTGGTATGATCGTTAGCCACACCTACTGACGCCGTTGTTAATATACACAATAATATACTCATAGCTTCTCCATGGATTTTAACTCGATGATTGGTTTACATTATGAGTTTTGATTACCACCCCATAGACTGTTTACTTGGAGGTCACTACAGGATAATGACTAAAATTGCATTAGAAATCAGATCGGCTTTATTCAAACCAATCTAAGATTTAAAAATATCATTGTAAGCGTTAAGACTTTTCCTGAAGCAGATGTCCCCTTAGACCATAATTTCCTTGTCTCAAAAATTAAACTGAGGGTAAAAAAGATAATAAAATCCAAAAGTTTTAAGGTGAATATTCAGTTACTCAAGGAAAACGAAATCAGTGCTGAGGCTTCAACTTGTATCAATCAAGAAATGAAGAAATTAACATCAGAAATGGAAAACACTAAAAAATTGAACATTGCGTGGAGCTACATTAAAGATTCTGTTATAAAAACACAGAAAGTAATTCTACAAAAGAATACAGAAAGACGAAAACCTTGGATGGCTCAAAAAATACTGGAAATCATGGAACAAAGAAGACAATTGAGGAACAAAAACTCAAAAAAGTAGAGAGAAAAACACAAATTAATAAGGAATAACAAGAGGCTAAAAAAGTGGATATGGAAACATGCATCAAAGTGAAACAATTGCAGAAAAAGCATGATCATTATAATTTCTACAAAAAAGTAAAAGAATTATCTGGAAAATCACAAACAAGTACATTTAACCGATTAATTGACAAAAACAATAAATCTATTAATAACCCAATTAAAATAAAGCAGTATTGACTAAATATATTAAAGATTTTTCCATGGAACATTTGAACATTTTTAAATTGAACATGCAAAAATATTCAAAAAGTGCGAAGCGAATATGAGTAATAGAGAGTTTGGCTTTCGTAACGGCTTCGGAACAGTGAAAGCTATATATAGTTTTACAACTCTTGCGCAAACATGTCGAAAACAACAAAAAGATCTTCTCGTTGCATTTATAGAATATAAGAAAGCTTTCGAAAAAGTTAAACTTAACATAGTGAGAAATCTCTATTGGAAAAAAACAGACTGTAGTAACATTAGATGGAAATAGCACGGATGCGCAACAGATAAGTAGAGAAGTGATACAGGGCTATGTACTTTCACCATTACTATTTAATATAAATTCCGAAGAGTTATTTACTCAAGCACTTAAAAACTGTATAGAAGGGATCAAGATAAATGGTGAAAATATAAATAACATCCGTTAGGCTGACGATATAGTAATTATTGCTGAAAGTGAGATAGACCTGCAGACGTTACTAAATGCAATTTGTGATACTCGGGAAGAGTTTAACAATAAACATAAAGAAAACAAAAACCATGGTTATCAATAAGAGGGGTAAAGTCATTACAAAGATTAAGATAAAAAATGAAGATATTGAGCAAGTGGACGAACTGAAATACTTAGAAATCTGGATTACGGAAGATCTAGATACGAGATCAGAAATTCGCTTAAGAATAGAGCAATCAAGAGCAGATTTTTTGAAGATGAGGAAATTTCTGAGTAACCAAAGACTCAATCTGCAAATCCGATATCGGATGGTAAAATGTTATATCCACTCTATTCTTCTTTATGTTGTCGAACCCTGGACTGTTAGTGTTGACTTAAGATACCATGGACCGATCATATTACGAAATAATGTTGCACAGAATGACAAGTGACAGATAACTTTTGACCACCATTAAAAGGAGAAATACAGCATATTTGTGGCAAATACTAGGAAATGATAAGTACGAATTGTTATAGCTAATTAGGAAGGGTAAAATCGAAGAAAACATGGGTCCTAGTAGACGAAAATATCTTGGCTAAAAAACATTCGCGACTGGATCGGTTTAAACACACAGATGCTCTTAAGAAAAGCAGAAGACAGAGACACATTTGTAATGGTTATAGCCAACCTTCATTAGTGGAGACGGTACCAGAAGAAGAAGTTCTGAAACCAGAATGTATCGTTTGCCAGCATTATGTGACACCTTCAACAATTCGAAGAATTACCGTTGTTTGGTATAAGTGACTTTTGTAGTATATCTCGTTTGCTTGGTAGCCCAATCTTATATATTTTTATGGTGGATAGTATGTTTCTGTTGCCGATAGATTCAAAGTTTCGAAATCCTAGCCTGAGTACCTAGTTGATAAAAATTATATCTAACCCCCTCTGTGGCTCAGTGGTAAGAGCGCCTGCCTTTAAACCTAAAGGTCGTGAGTTCGAATCCCACCTGGGTGGAAATTTCCGTTTATTAAAAAAATTAATAAATGAAAATAATTTCTATCCTTCTGTGATCGGTACACACCGGAGGGACCGCAGACGTTCGGATACAATTAGCGTCTCTTAGCAAAGACAATGACGTCGACTTTGCTAAGTATCAAGACAATTACTCTACACACACAAACACACACACACACACACACACACACACACACACACACACACACACACACACACACTACATAATACACTTATCTTGATTGAGACTGGCTGAATGACAATTGTCCAAGCCAAAACACACACATAAAAAAAATTATATCCTCTCTACAAGCAACACAAGCATTTGGATATTTCAGTTTTTACCAGTTTTAAATTTTTTTTTATTGGATAATGAAGATTAACTATAAACTAAACAACAGTGAAGTGATTTATTATGGGTTTAATTACATAAATATCTACATAATATATATTAAAATTATGTTATATAAAAGATATAATATATAATTTTAATTTTTAATGTGAATAAATTACGTAATTTGGGATAAAGTATACTTTTATTTTCATATATCTCATTCATGATCTAATGCCAAGACATAAAATATTTGTTTTCTTTCGATATAATTTTAATTTTAGTTTCGTATAAGCACTTCTCATTTGTAATTCAATGCCTAAACAGAGACTGTGTTTTTGTTTTTCTGGATAATGTTATTTTCCTTTGACTTCTTCTTTAAGTGCTGTCTCCCAATTGGAGGTTGTATATCATCATCACTATCTTTTCTTTATCTACTGCTGCTCTAAAGAGTTCTATAGAACTGCATTTAAACCAGTCCCTTAAATTCTTCAACCATGACACTCTCCTTCTTCCTGTACTCCTTCCTCCTTTAATCTTTTCCTGTATTATCGGTCTTAGCAGTTCATATCGCTGTCTTCTGAGTACTTATCCCAGATATTGCAACCTTATTATTTTTATTGTGGTTATTATTTCGCATTCTTTGCCAATTTCTCGCAATACTTCCGTGTTAGTTTTCTTTTGTGTTTATGCTATTCTAAGCATCCTCCTGTAACACCATATTTTAAAAGACCTGAAACTTATTTATGTGTTCTTGCTACAATATCCAGATTTCAAGTCCATATTGCAGTATCCATTGTCCATATTAAAGACAGTCCCACTGAAAAAATACCCATCAAACGTGGAGTACGGCAGGGTTGTGTTTTGTCACCCACTCTTTTTAATCTGTACTCTGAAGAAATCTTTAGGAAGGCTTTGGATGACAGACAAGAGGGAGTAAGACTAGGTGGAGAAGTAATCAGCAATATTAGATACGCTGACGATACAGCCATTCTTGTAGAAAGTTTACAAGATCTCCAAACATTACTAAATCTAGTCAGGAAGCAAGTTATCGGAGAAGCCTAAAAATCAACATTTCAAAGACAAAGTGGATGGCAGTTGGAAAGATCCATATAGACCAAGGTCTGCTTTCTCTTAATGAAGAAGAGATAGAAAGGGTAAATCATTTCAAATACCTTGGCAGCTGGTTAAATGTAAATTGTGATTCTGATGAAGAGATAATATCCAGGATCTAAATATCACGTAAGGCTTTTATGACCTGGAAACCAGTTTTATGCAACAGAAACCTGTCAATGAATATTCGTAAGAAGGTCCTGAAATGTTATGTGTGGTCGATCCTATTGTATGGTTGTGAGACATGGACGTTAAAAACCACAATGCTAAACAAGTTAGAAGCATTCGAATTGTGGTGCTATAGACGAATCCTAAAGATATCGTGGGTTTGGCACACTTCCAATGAAGATGTTCTTCAAATGATCAATTCAGAGCGTCTGCTCATAAACACCATAAAGAGGAGAAAAACAGAATACTTTGGCCATATAATTAGAGGACCGAAATACCATTACAATACTTCGCCTTATAATATAAGGAAAAGTGGAAGGAAAGAGATGGATTGGTCGAAAGAAACTTTCATGGCTACGTAATATTAGACAATGGTGTGGTTTCACAGTAGAAAAATTATTTCGCGCAGCAGCCGACAGAGAAAGGTTTCAGGAAATTGTAAACATGATGACGGCCAATGTCTGAATACGGACACGGCACCCAAAGAAGAAGAAGATTGCTGTATCGAAAACACGTAGCATCTCAGTGCTTAGTGTCCAGTTTCCTTTGACGCTTTGTTTTAAATTTTTTATTTTATTTCTGTGTCTAAGCTCGTTTTCTTGCGAGAGTAAGCTGTTATTGGATGGTGCCCAATTTATTTTAATTTTAAAGATAATACAAACAGTTTCTATATGAGTTTTGAAAGAACCGCACTTAAACTCTTCCAACACGAACAAAAAGTAACTATATTATTTGTGTACATCAGTAAATAGTTTGCTTACGTTACAAAACATGGCACAGAAAAACAAATATTATAATATGATGATATTATATACAATATATGACAATGCAACGTGAGTAGACTTTCGTTACATGGGTCAATTTTCTGAGCCGAGAAGTGTCGTCATCTTTTAAACTCTCATACATTTTTAATATTTCCTCCCCTATTTGATTTAGGATCACATTGCTTTTTGTAATTTTTTTCAAACCCAAAATAATGTTCATTAGTTATTACGAGTGCCCAGCGTATTATATACTCAATAATCAATGATCTTTAAAATACTCAACAGCATAAAATTCAACAATATTTATATCAGTATTCAATATTTACAAAAGCCTCATTTTAAATTACGAATTATTGCGAATAATTAATGGCAGACCTTCTATGAGATGGACAGATGATCTGAAAAGGACTGCCGGGAAAAATTGGCTACAAGTAGCGTACAATAAAAAACAATGGAAAGGAAGACTTGAAGAGGCTTATGTTCAGATGTGGACGTGAATGGCTAGACGAAAAAGAAGAAGAAGAAGCGAATAATTAATAAAGAATAAAAAATAATAGAAAAAGTAAAAAGGAAAACACGACTAGTATGTTCATATCGAGATATACAATAATATACGACTAATAACGGATGGAGAGTTAAAGAGCAAGAGCAGTAATAGAAGAAAAATATTTGCTTGGCTCATAGATAGTATAAGTCCAGAGAAGATGGCTAGAAACAAGACGGAACAGGTTGCAAGCCTAATCCTTGAATTACAGAGAAGAAAAAAAGAAAAATAAAAATATTTTTTTAATTAAAAAGATTTTAAGTGTAATTTCGGGTAATATAAAAATTAAATGGTAGATGATAATCATGAAACCACCAAAATATACTCACCATTGCACCACAAACTAAAAACGCCAAAAATATAAATCGTTTCATATTGTGTGACTGTTATCGTCATTCGCACAAATCACTTAGTTAATATCCCACATAATTCACACATTTTTATACAATTTTAATAACAATTTGTAAACATGCAATTTTTACATAAATACCATTTAAGACAGGATGTTACTATTTTTGTTTATGGTCACCATTTGTAATTAACTGCTATTATGTAAATCATTATAATATTAGATCACTAGATAATATCCCTGTTAAATATAACACATTATCGATATAGCAATTATTTAACTTTTTAATAATAAGATGGTTAATTTTGTAAGTTTAGACGAAAATTTTATGTGACATTGCATTAAATATATAAAAGTTATTAGTCAATGCCAGTTGAATTTCTGCAAACCGAGTAAAGAAATAAAATATAAAGACAGTACTAAATTTCTGATACTTTCATTTAAATCCTAAATGTTTGTAATTAATATTGGTTAATGAAAATATGTGAAAGTTAATGAAAGATCTGAAAAGTACAATTGATGAAATCGTTGTTCCTTACAGGAATTGATTGCATCGGTAGTTAGCTTTAACCAACGATCAGAAAAATGTTGTCAAAAATAGCCCGTAGATTACTTTACTTTGGAGATAGTTGGAGCTAATATTAATAGTAAGACCACTTACAGTAACCCTAGATGATATTGAATCTTAAATCGCACTGAATATAAACTGTACTTAACTTTAGTATCAAACACTGAAGTCAATTTATAATGTATATTTGATCTACTCGGGTTTTACATCAAATTACTTGGGATACAATAGAATACACCAATATAGATAAATTCCCAGAGAAAAAAAATAGGTCCAAACTCTTAAACGACGAAACCAAACGACAGTCTAATCTCTTTGATTACCCAACTAAAAAGTGATGCTCTTTTATAAAATTTAACAAATTATCCCCTAGAACAGACTCATCCCACTTAAAGAATTTTCTCCTAACAAGAACCGACTTATTCTTATTTTTAGTGTACACCCACAAACTCTTAACAATCACCCACACCTCCAACTATTTCAACATCGTTAAACACTCCTTCACAAATGGACACTATAGAAAAATATTCCAATCAGCAATCTAGTTCCTTTACAAACAGTATAAATCCTGAACATGTCAAAATAAAAGAATCCTCAGTTACCAATACCATTACACCTCCAGAAACTTCTTCTTCCTCTTATGGTGTCCTATCAAATTAGTGGATGTTGGCGACAATTCTGGTATACTCCTCTCGATCTTGTGTGGCTCTAAAAAGTGCATGAGCATCGAGATTTGTCCAATCCCTTATGTTTTTAAGCCATGAGTATTTCTTTCTTCCGATGCCTCGTTTTCCTTCTATCTTCCCTTCCATAATAAGCTTTAAGAACTGGTACATGGAATTTCGAAATATATGACCCAGAGAAGCAGTTTTTCTTCTTTTTATTATTGGCAGCAATTCTCGTTCTCTGCTTATTCTATTTAATACTTCGACATTTGTTGTGTGATCTGTCCAGGGAATTTTGAGTAGTCTTCTAAATACCCACATTTCAAAGGCCTCTAATCAGTTCATCACATTTGCCTCTATGGTCCAGGTATCTACACCATATAGCAGTATGGAGTAAATGTAACATTTTACAAAGCGATATCGAAGCATTAAGTTAAGGCTACTATTGCTTAGAAAGGTTCTCATATTAGTAAATGCTGTTCTAGCTTGCTCAATCCTGCTACGTATCTCTATGTCTGAATCTAGATCTTCAGTTATCCAACTACCGAGATATCTGAACTTGGGGACCTTTTGGATGTTCTTGTTGTTTATTCTTATACTCAATTGCATATTTCGTGTTCTACTAATCACCATTACCTTCGTCTTGTCTATATTAATCTTCAAGCCCACTCGTTCCAGAAAATAACAGCGCTATATCACTAGATATTACTTAACAGACAAGCCGTAAACGTGACTAAGATGAAATTCACCTTCACCAACATATACACCAGCTCTATCAGAAAAATCAAACAAACAGAAATAAATTTTAAGAAATCTACACAAAAACGCAACAAATAACCCAAGAAAAGTTCTGATACTGACTTAAAAACAATAATAAAGGAAAATTCATCACCATATATCCTTAATCACGACCAATTTATAGATCTGTTAGAAAACGCACCAGGTTCTCTAAATATAATCACCACTATAACTAATTGTACACATGATTTTACTGGACTACTAGGAACGAATCTTAAGAGCAACCAATAATCTTGTTTACATAATTATCAACGTTTTTCAAAAAATAGAGTAAACCCAAAAATAGCAAGCGGTGGAGTTACAATTCTTGTAAATAACAAATTAACCGAAAGTAGGTTACCCCTACAAACACATTTAGAAGTTGTAGCTATTTTTCTATAACGGATGACAAAAATAAATATTTGCACGATTTACGTACCACCAGGACCACTAATTGATAAACAGGACTTCGTGAGACAAATACCTTCTCCGCGTATTTTAACAGGTGATTTTAATGCTTACTACAGTATTTGGGGTTCTACATACGATGACAAAAGGGGACTTATTATTGAAGAATTAATAGATCAGTATAACTTATCACTGTTGAACGTAGGACGTCCTACAAAATTCAATATACAAACAGGCGAATCGATTCCCTTTGACTTAACGATAGCAGATAATAACATCTCTGCATTAATGACATGGGACACATTGGACTACACTTATAACAGTGATCATTACCCAATAATAATCACCAATAACTTAGTATTGTTCTGAAGCTATTTTCTTGTGGCTTTGTAAATTAATTACTATTTAACTGGGAATAATCCACAATTAAAGATAAAAATACGTTTATTGACGTTTCAATTTCCACTTCGGAAATCGTTCTTGGAGAACGATTTCCGAATCGTTCTTTAATTGTGGCTTATTCCCCGTTAAAAAGTAATTAATCACCAATAACTTGTTTAAGTCCAAAAATGGAAAGCACACCTCTAAGAGGAAAATGAAGAAAGCAAATTGGACATTATTTGAAGATATTGTAGAAAAACATGTTACAAACTGTAAAATATTCAACAATATTGACATAGACATACAAACCTTCTTCAGCATCATCGTAGATGCAGCTGAGGTAACTTTTAAAAAAACTACACTTGTTATAAAACATAAACCAGTTCCTTGGTGGAATGAACAATGTAAGACATCCATCAAGGCTTCCAAAAAAAGCCTTTAACAAATACAAAAGACATAAAATACTTAACAATAAAATAGAATTCCAAAAACTTAAAGCTAAAGCTCAGGTAACAATAAAAACAAAAAAAAATTCGTGGGCTCAATTTTTGTTCAGTATAAATAGTAGGACCCCAATGTCTAAAATGTCAATTTATATATATATATATATATATATATATTATATATATATATATATATATATATATATATATATATATATATATATATATATATATATAAGGTTTTGTCGCGGGTTTCGAAGAATTAGTTTGTAAGTATATTCTTTTAAAATTATCTTTATTACAATTATCAGGACACAAACATATATATCTAATTAATACAATATTTAAATATAAATTTGAAACATCTTTAAACTGAAATTGTTATTACAATAATTAAACAATACTAACAAAATTGGTACCTTTTTGTCACTGAATGCCTAAAGGAAATTGTTTTCTAAAATAAAGTACTTAATCGCCACTCAATGTCTTAATTCTCTGGTTATCCTTCTTTTTATGAAATTGCTTTCCAAAATAGACCACAATGTTCATTAACTTCTACCTTTTCAAATTATTTGTCTTCTTATCAAAATTTATACTTGAGTTTTTGTAAAATGTTATTTCTTCTTTATTGTGATTGACTTTTACTATTAATAATTTATATATTATTTTTTGTTTGATTTCTTTTCTATGAAAATTTAACGAAAACTTGACTTTTACAAAAATTAATTGTGACAGTTTTTACTTCTCAAAAATTAATCCCCCTTACGCTCAAAGTGACAGCGTATTTATAGATATTTCAATGCTCGCGAAAATTCTCGAACGAAAAGAAGTTAAAGAAGTTAAAGAAGTTAGATTCATTCCATTTTGATATATAAGACTTTTTGACGTTTTATTTTCAAACTTCTAGAACGTTTTTTTTTTTCTATTTCGAATTTTTATCGAAATTTAGGCTTTTCAGATCAGAATTAGAACTTATATATAAATTAAACATCTTAAATTAGTAAATGACAATATTTTAATCCATATTTATTATTTCAAATGTTTCTTTCTGTTCAACTTCACCTGAATTCACTGTCCCATATCACTGTCATTCACAAAATATCCCAATATAACAAATTTACTCATCCTAATCTATTTATAACATCATAACTATCAAAATAACAAAATACATTGCAAAATAAGAACTTTTAAACAAACTATTATGCTAATTTTTGAGGATGCCCTCATATTTTGAATAATTTTGAAGTGGGATGATTTTGAACCATCAGTGTATATCTGGGTATGATTTTTATAACGACTAAGGATTTTTCCAAAATGGGAAATAACATAATAGAGATTATTGGAGTTTTTATCAAATGACGAAAGTTCAAAATTATATAATGGTATGTTTTGAATCCAAGGTGGATTATGGTCATATGTGTATGGATAATCTACGGGCTATTTTCAGGAACATTCGGTGGTTAAAGCTAACTACCGATGCAATAAATGCCTTTAAGGAACAACAATTTCACCAACTGCAGTTTTTAGAACTTTCATTAACTTTTATATCTTTGCATTAATTACAAACATTTGAGGAATAACAAGTAGAAAAGTAATCAGAAGAGCTGCAAAAATAGTGCTAACCACAGCAAGACACTCACAATATAATCCAAAAAATATCACAGCACAGGATACAATAAAACAAAAACTTTCCGTTTACTTAGGCCTACTAAGGAGATACAAAATTAATAACAAATGAAAATCTGACAATATGCTTTTTGAAATTGAAAAGGCCTTCTATCGGAAATTTAATTCTACTGAAGAAAGGGCCAATAAATCTTACCCAAGCCGAGAGGAAATCCATGAGTTTTGGGAAATCAACTTTCAACACCAGCTGCTCTTAACACCAATGCTGGATAGATCGAAAATGCCCACACAACTGCCAACACTACGTTACTGTTCCCTACGAACCCTTCACTACTAAAGAAGTCAAATATTATCAAAGAGCATCTTAACTGGAAATCTCCTTGGCCAGATGGTGAACAGAACTTCGTGCTTATTTCGAAGTATTTCTATATGTATCGAAGTATTTATGAGTGCCTATCAGCAATAATTATTTACACTATTTCTAATCCGCAGGAAATACCACCTTTCCTAACCCAGGGAACAACTTATTTAATTCCCAAAGATCAAAATAACACCCAAGATCCAACCAACTACCGCCCAATTACTTGCCTTTCAACTCTGTATAAATTGGTCACGCCCTGTGTAGCCCGGCGTATGAACCAACACTGTGCTTTAAACAATATCATAGAGCGTCAACAGAAAGGATGCGCTAAGGGTTCCATGGGCTGCAAAAAACGGAATCTCTGTACTGCTTTCACCGACTACAAAAAAGCGTTTGATTTAGTGCCGCATGAATTGCTTCTGGATATAGTAAAAATATATAAAGTCGATGATAGCATAGTGACCATTTTAATACTTATAATGTCAGATTGGAAGACAAAAATTCAACTCCAAATAACTGGTGAAAACAATATCAAAACTGAAAATATTGCAATTAACCGGGGCCTTTTTCAGGGGGACTTGTTGAGCCCTCTCTGGTTCTGTTTAGCGATGAACCCATTACTACCCAGCTACTGAACTGCACTGACTCAGGTTTTAGTATAAAAATAACAATACTGTTGAAGCGAAGCTTAATCATTTGTTGTATATGGATGATTTGAAATGAATGCATTCCACTCGAAGCCACTTGGATCAGATGCTAAAAACTGTAGAAAATTTCTCAAATTATATTAGTATGCACTTCGGCCTTGACAAGTGCTGTGTCTTAAATATAATTAAAGGAAAGGTGCAGCCCGGCGGATTCGATAAACAAAATGGCCAGAACATCGAGGCCATGAGTGAAAATGATATCTATAAATACCTTGGAATAAAGCAAGCGCGGAAGATTGACCCTAAACAAATTAAAACTAAGATAACTACAGAGGATAAAATCACATACGAAGGGTGAAAACAGTGCTTAGTTCACACCTTAACAGTAAAAATTTGTTTAAGGCACTAAACACCTACGCATATTCCGCGCTTAGCTACTCATTTGGTATTGTTAAGTAGACAAAAAACGGATATAGAATATCTTTAGCGAAAAGAACGAACACACCTCACAAAGGCACAAAAACACCATTCTTGAAGTGCAGTAGAAAGAACGACATTACCGCAGTATTTAGGAGGACGAGAACTTATGGATATAAGCGAGCAATTCGAAAAAACAGCTTACTTATTTAAGAACTTATTTTCAGATGCAGGAGAAGACATCTATTTTTTATCGCGCAATGTGTGTAGTAGATGACACAACACCGATTAAACTGAGGAAACCAAAAATGCGCATAAACCATCTTGCTAAGGACGAAAAAATACGCACCTAGATAGGTAAACCTTTGCACGGGCGACATCCCAATGAGGTCAGTCAAGACCATGTCGACAATATAGCTTCGAGCTATTGGCGGACATCAGGAAAGATGTTTTCTGAAACAGAAGGTTCACTACTGGCCATTCAGGATCAGGTTATACCAACCAAAAATTACCAAAAATATGTCGTCAAAGGCCCTCAGGTCCAAAATGACAAATGCCGATATGGATTTTAAGCTCAGGAAACCATCCAACATCTTACCGGGGGCTGTCAGGCATTTGCTTTAACTGAATATAAGGAACGGCACGACTCAGTAGGAAAGATCTTTCATCAAGAGATAGCTATCACACTGGGACTTCTTTAAACAAACCGTCCTTCATATTATCAATACGTTCCTGAGAGTATACTTCAGAATGACAACTAGAAGCTAAACTGGGACCGCACTGTGCTCACAGACTAAACAGTCTTACATAATAGACCAGATCTCATAATAGTTAATAAACTACAGAGACAAACATCATTAATTTAGATGCTTTACTTTAAAATGTTATTTTATTATAGTATATTGGATAATCTAATTTTACAAATACCTTATGTTATTAAAATTTTTAAAAAGGTTAGGGTAATTTTAAATACAATATTGAATTTTACTGTTGTAAAAATAGTCATAATATCATACAAAAGTTTTCTGCGGCCAGTTAGTGCTTTACAGATATTTAAATTCGTTAAAAAGCATTGCGTGATGTGAGATTTAAAAATTCATCATCATTATAACCCGCATACCTGCATTTCTCTCATTATTTTTACTATTATCCTGTCACCTTTTTCACCGTTTCAGTTTTTTGCGGTTGAAAAATGTTGTTCCCATTACATAATTTAATTTAAAAGGAACTGCGTGACATATTTAAAATTTCTTTACTGACCTATTTGAAGCATACATGAAATGTTTTGTAGGGGAATGTTTTTTTTATATACATTTCTATACATTGTAAAATATCTTTTGAAAGTAAAGACAGAAAATCATCAGTAAAAAAATATAAAAATCAATTTATAATTTAGCTCCAGCTTCAGCTTTTCCTGAATATTTGTCTGACTATCGTGTTTCAAGCGTATTACAGGATTATGTTTTTTAACTGGATTTTAACTGATTTTGTTTTTTTAACATCAATTGAAATATTTCAGTTTCTACCTCTGGTTCAATATACAGGATGCACCAAACCTCTGACGTTCTTTTAATACGGCGAAATTATGGAGTAGATAATAAATGTTTATAACGAAACTGGTGTATATTACATACAGGGTCTCTATAGGATCAGTCGGAACAACGGAATCAACCAAAGTTATGTTTTTTTGTTAAATGAAACACTCTGTATATTAAAGCATATTTAAATTCATTTTTTTTTATTAAAAATTTGTCTAATGTATTCTAGGTCTAAAGTTAACAGTTTTCGAATTATTTACACTTTTTCTGTTAAAAATGCTAATAATTAAATTATTGTAGGTAGATTAGGTGTGAAATCACTCCACGAGAAATGCAGACATCAACATGTATTTGTCTACCAAAGGAAGCAAATGTCAAAGAATGTAGTGATCATAGAACGATTAGTCTAATGTCACATTCACATACCTTAAAAACCCTGCTAAAAATTATCCATAATAGAATACACGCTAAGCTGGAGATAGATATTAGTGATTTCCATTTCGGGGGAATTTCGGAATGGAGTGGGCACAAGAGAGGCACTATTTTCTTTTAACGTGCTGACTCAAAGATGTATGGATGTTAATCGAGATCTTTATATCTGCTTTATAGACTACAATCAGGCATGCAATAAGGTAAAATATGACCAACTTATAGAAGCACTTAAAAAAAAGAATCTGGATATGAGGGATGTAATACTGATATCAAATTTATACTACAGCCAACGATCGTCAACAGCCAACGAACGTGAAAATTGAAAGATAAGTGTCAGAAGAAGTGGAGATAAGGAGATGAGTAGTGGAGATAAGGAGAGAAATGAGACAGTCGGCATAAAACTAAACGAAAGTTTAATTAACAGCAATAGGTATGCCGAAGATACAGTAATAATAGCCGACAACTTGAAAGACTTAGAAAGAATAATAAACAAATTATTAAGCTATAGTGGAGAATACGGACTCTCTCTTAACACAAAAAATCAAATTGATGAAAATTAGCAAGAGCAATAATACAAATGAAATATTAACGGTAGGCGGCCAGCAGATTGGGTGAGTAAACATATATACTTACTTGAGAACGATAAGCACAGAAATAAAATGAATATACTGCAGAAATAAGTGTCAGAATTGAAAAAGCACGTGCCAACTTCGTGAAAATGAAAAAGATTTTATGCAGCAAAGATCTGACATTGGCCCTCAGAATAAGACTAATTAAATACTATGTAAACAGTGTAGGTACTCTACTATGGAGCGGAATTATGGACAATAAACCGGAATACAATAAATCGACTTAACGCGTTTAAAATGTGGACATTTAGTAGATTGTTAAGGATTCCATGGGTAGATAGAGTCACGAATACAAAAATGTTAAGGAAAATAGGCAGAGAGAGGGAAATGGAAAATACAATAAAAGAAAAGAAATTGCAGTATCTCGGACATGTTATGAAAAGTGACAAATACAACATCTTAAGACTCATAATTCAAGGAAAAATAGAGGGTAGGAGAAGCGTAGGAAGAAGACGCGTTTCCTGGTTGAATAACCTGAGAGAGTAGTTTGGTTGCAGCTCAAGACAATTATTGTTCAGTATTGCTTAAGGTTTCAAGTCAATAAAATGTAAGTCTAACTGGTAAGCAGGTTTTGTGTGTTTTCAATAAAATTGATAGTGTGTAAAATAATTTATTAATTTAGCTGAGTATACTTTCGACATAATAAATGTCATCATCAGAGCTATCCTAAAATAACGTTAAGTTAAGTCAATTTTTTATATAAAATACAATGACAGAAAAAACTTACGTCAATTAGGCAATAAATACTTCATAGAAGGAAAATTGTGGACAAACGACATATTAAAAAACAAAGATAGGGCTCTGTAAGCCACAGATCTTGGGTCTAACCCTTATACACATGTATAATTCACATCAAAAAATTTTTATAAAACATGGTTACCACATACAGCAACGACAACAAAGTTACAGTTACATGTTAGTTACATGTTTTTGACTTACATTTTTGAAGTAAAATGAAAGAGGAAGCTCGGATATACGGAAATAAATCCAAAAGCGACCTCTGTGTTTAATTATTAATTGAAAATTGAAAATGTCTAAACTGACGCCTGAACGTTATTGATTATTACTTTTAGTTACTATAGAATTTTAAATTTAAATATTTTAAATTGATAAGTTAACGTGAAGATTTAAAATATACATTTATCAATATTATCCAAAAACAAAACTTTAAAGTTTGACCAAGTAGAAGAAAGTAGATAAAAACCAACCAAGGAGAAGTATCATTTGCTAAGTTAAGAGTTCAATAGCTATTATTGATTATCAATATTATTAATAAAATAAATAATGAAGAAGAAAAATATCAAACATTCTCTACTTAGGTGAAATCAATAAAAGAAATTAAATTCTTAAATTTTCTTGTGCATTCCACCAATATGGCATCTTGTTGACATATTTGCAACAAATTTTGCTTCCTTCCATTGCTTCTTTAATGACTCTCTCCAGTTGGATGGATGGATAATCATTATCCATCCAGATACTGACATTATCTGGGTCATTATCCATCCAGATACTGACAGATAATGTAGCGTAGAAGTAATTTCAAACTGTTTGTCCTCGTTTTAGTGTAGTGTTTTGTATAATTTATGTTATTTTTAATATTTCCACAATCTACGCTTGCCGGATAGTTCTTATTTTGACGAAATGCCCCTGAAGATGCTATTGTAAGCGAAAGTACTTGGGCTAGATTTAATTAACTTGTGCTCGATAATAGCCTTATTTTCAAAGTTTAATTAAATTATAATTGTAGTTGCTAACAACAGAAGCTTAATGGAAAGCTATCGTCAATAGATTCAATGTTCAATGGATATTTCCTAATTGCCCAGATGGAAATAATATGGCCATCAAAATATCTCCACATAAAGGCTCATATTATTACAATTAAAAAAAGTTTTTTAGTATCGTAATGATGACAGTTGTAAATACCAATTATGAATTTATTATGGTAAATGCAGGAAAAAATGGACGAATATCAGACGGAGGTGTTTTGAAGTATACTGCATTTTAAAAGGTATTCACAGATAATTCACTTAAAATCTCAGAACCTGATCTGTTGCCAAACAGTCAAAAGATATAGTCATCTCTTGGAGATGACGCTTTTGCACTGACAGAAAATTTCATGAAACCTTACAGCTAAACAGGATTAACGATGAAAAAATAATTTTTAATTCTCGACTTGATCGTGGACTTCGCCTTGTGGAAATCATCATTATCAGTAGCTCAACAACCCTTTCTGGGTCATGGCTTGTTCTAGGATTTTCCGCCATTCTGTTCTGTTCTTTGCTTTGTTTTTCCAGTTGGTAATCTTAAGTGTTTTCAGATCTTGTTTTAATTATTTTATGTATCTAAGTCTGGGTCTTCCCTTTGACCTTCTCCCTACTAGTGTTTGCCTCATTATATGTTTTGGTGTTTTAGTCTCCAACATCAGTTCAACATGGCCCATCCAGCGCAGACGTCCGATGTTTATGGATGTTACGATCTTGGGTTCATTGTATGCTGTGTATAGTTCAAAGTTCATCATCATTTCTCAACCTCTTGCATCCACTGTTGGATATAGATCTCCTCCATGTTCTTCCACTGTTCTCTATCTTGCGTTTTCTGTATCCAATTTGCGACTGTTTTTCTCAAGTCGTCCATCCATCTTTTTGGTGGTCTGCTTCGGTGTCTTTTGTCTTCTCTAGGTCTCCATTCTATGAGTCTTTTGGTCCACCTATTATCATTTAAACGTGCTATATATCCAGCCTATCTCCATTTGGCTTGTGCAATTTTTTCTATGACATCTGTCACTTTAGTCCTCTCTCTCACCATCCTATTTGGTACCATATCTCTTCTAGTTATTCCCAACATTGCTCTTTCCATTTTTCTTTGGGTTACTCTCAATTTATTCAATCGCAAATCGGTAGCGTTCCTTTTAGAATATCTCGCATCTTGCCAAATGCTGCCCATCCCAACCCTATGCGACGCTGGATCTCACAAGTTTGATTGTCTTTTCCTATTCTAATTTCATGCCCTAAATAGATATAGCTAAAGACCTGATGTACTTCGTTCCCATCTACCCTCATTACATCACTTGGAACTAAATTGGTCATGTATTTTGTTTTTTCAAAGTTTATGTTCAGGCCTATTTGTTCTATTGCCTGTTTTAGTTCTTCCTTCATTTTGTGAGCTTCATTTAAACTCTCGGCTATAATGACAATATCATCTGCAAAGCGCAAGTGGCTTAAGTATTCACCATCAATACTTATTTCCCTTTTAGCCCAATCTAGTTTTTTAAAGGCATATTCCAGAGCTGCAGTGAATAGTTGAGGAGAGATGGTGTCGCCCTGTCTAATTCCTTGCTCAATTCTATATTTATCGGTAAAGTCATGGAGTTTAACAGATGCTGTTTCGTTGTTGTATATATGTTTTATCAAATTTGTATATCTATAGTCTACTCGGCTTTGTTCTAATGCTCCTAATACTGCCGGTAATTCCACGGTATCAAAAGCTTTGTTGAAGTCTATGAAAATCTGAAGTCTTTGAAAATCTGTTTAAAGTTATATCTTCTGATATAATGTAGATTTTTCGTTTAAATGTACCTAACAGGTTCTCATCGCTTTTCGACAGTCTCCACGTCTCTGATCCACATACAAGTACCGGTTTTATCAGGGTCTTGTATATTTTGCATTTGGTTTTTCTTGTGATTTTGTTAGATCTTAAATGTTTAATCAGCCCATTATGTGTTTTATTAGCGATATGTATTCTTCTCTTCAATTTCTTTACTGATATTGTTTATCTGCAGTAACTAGTGAACCTAGATATGTAAAATTTTTCACGCTTTCGATGTTATAGTCTCGTATTGTCAGATTCTGTAGGTTTCTTTGGCCTGTCGATTTACTGGCCTTCATGTATTTGGTTTTTATTTCGTTAATGTTTAGGCCATTGTTTTGTGCCGCTCTTTCTATCGCATTAAATGCTTCTATCATCTCTCTTTCACTTCTAGCTAAGATATATATAATATTTGTACACTTTTTGTTATTATTGGTACTCTAGTGTTGACTTTCGACTATTTAAATATTTTCTCTAATGTGATGTTGAATAGAATACAGGATAGGGCATCTCCCTGTCGTGGGCCGTTTTCACATTGATTGTATCTGTTAGTTCGTTTTGAATTCGAATTTTGCTTTGTACTTTAAGTGTGTCTTTTACTATATCAATGAGTGGAGTTGGAATATTAAACTCTTTTAGTGCATGGATAAGAGACTCTCAATGGATGCTATTATGGACACTCTCAAAGTCAATGAAAAGATGATATGTGTCTATACTAAATTCACTAGTCTTTTCCAAGATTTGCTTCAAGAAGAAGATCTGATCTATTGTGGACTTCTGCCGGCGGAAACCACATTGATATCCTCCAACTATTTGTTCCGCATATGGTCTCAATCAATCATACACAATATTTGACAGTAATTTATATGCCACAGTCAGTAGTGTTATTACCCAGTAGTTTTTGCATTGAAGTTGATCTCCTAGTGGGATAATTACTCCAGTATTCCAGTCTTGTGTCAGTTGTTTATTATTACAAATATGCCTTGTGGAAATGCATTTGGAATATTACTATCAGAATTCGGTGTATTTCAACGACCTATTGCATTATCGCCTGAGAAAGCTCAAAACGTCGTCTTATTAAAAAAAAACAGCCTGAGTCATTAATGTACAATAATTCTGTGGATGTAGAAGATTTCGAGTGAGGAAATATTGTTAAAGGACTCGAAGAACAACTGGACAATCAATATATATATTTGTAACACTTATGCCAGAATTCAGCCTTTGTAGCAAAAAGTGTCAAATATAATTATTCCTTTCTAAAATTGGTGCGCAACGAATTAAATTTTTTCACTTACTATTAATCTTTGTACATTTTATTACCATAATCTTTACTTTTGAAAACATTCTACAAAGCCGCTAACGACGGATACACATCGCCTTACTTTATAATAAACTTTATTTCTTTCCCTTTTTCGCTTTGCAAATATATTTTTTACCATACCACGATGTTAACACCAACAGTGTTAAAACGAAAATGAACCACAGTCACAATATTTACAATATTGCTCAATAAAAATCAAAGTCATGTTGATCAACACAATATATTGCGCAATCATTCAATGTGATCTACAGACGATTAATATTTTGTACAATATAAATTATTGTCCAATATATTGATAATGACATTGACCATCTAAGGGCCGCTTAAATGCATTATCAATAAGGACGAAACAATCCATGTGATATGGATAAAAACTATAAAGAATATAGTGAGCGTTACGATACATTTTTATACGTGATATACTAATTTTATTTCGCGATGGTTTGTTTTCGAATATGAATTCTGTGAAAGTTTCGTTCGATTTTCCAAGTTGAGTCGACGATGCATCCGTTCTGTTTGCTTTTAACTGTATACTTCTTGAAGAATACCAAACTTGATTAGCATTTTTTGGGAATTTCCCGATGTGTATTTGCATAATTTAGTGAGAGTTCGTGAAGTTGTTCTATATTCTAGCAAGAAAACTGGTGAATAATTTCTTCTCTAGAGGAGTTATTAAGAATCATATAAATGTGTTTTATGTATTATCGTTGCTGATTGCATCATTCAAATTCATCCAGATTAAGAAAACAAAGCATATTTTGAAAATACTATTTGGTAAAATATTATACAATTAGTTAATCAGTTATTGAGACAGGTACAATTTACATTTATGTTTACATGGTTAATATTTTACATTGGGTACAAATTAGTTACAAAACATTTTTTTTACAAAACGTTTTTTATAATACATTTTGTTTTAAATTAAATTGTATAATGTAACAATAAAACACTGAAAACTTTGTTTTCAAACTTCCACAGAATTTATTTTAAATCTTATCACTACAGCTGTTTCGGCTGATTGCATTTCTCAAGTGATCTATTTTTGGCTGGGGTTTACAAATTTATAGTCTCTAATGAAATAGGTTGAGGAGGGGAGAACTGTTTGTCTCAAGTTGGTCATTCAGAATTATATCTGTGTTTTTTAGTTGGTTGATTTCCATAGATTCTAACAAAGATAGCTTAAGGCCTTTATTTTGAATGTGAAGAATTTTAAATTTGTCATTAAAAGAATGATTATGATCTAGAAGGTGATGTAGGTTTTTGGGCAGTCGCCACATTGAAGTTTGTACACACCACTATTTAAGTGTTTTTTATTTTGGCTCTTGTTATTTTTAATATATTTGCCTAAGTTGTTATTTGTTCGGAAAGCTGGTGTTATTCCTTTCTTTTTTATGTGTTTGGCAATTTTTGTTGTTATTTTGCCTGTATATGTAATCGAGCAGAAGGTACTGGGTTTTTCTCTGGTGGTGGAAATACTAATTTTAGGACTTTCTTGTGTAGTTTTGATTTAACATTTTATTAATTGTTTGTTCGTTGTATCCATGGTTTACTGCTGTTTGCTTAATTATATTTAATTCTGTCTTAAAGTTGTATTTTGACATAGGAATTTCTCTTAATCTATGTAACATACTATGTTAAGCTGCCAGTTTATGTTGTGTTGGATGGGGTGATGAATTGTGTGTAGTCGTGTCAGTATGGGTAGGTTT
The DNA here is from genome assembly GCA_918026665.1 of Diabrotica balteata. Taxonomy (NCBI): domain Eukaryota; kingdom Metazoa; phylum Arthropoda; class Insecta; order Coleoptera; family Chrysomelidae; genus Diabrotica; species Diabrotica balteata. Next base: position 113,627,379 of record OU898280.1, on the reverse strand, counting down.
ATGAAATATGGTGAAGTCATGTTTGTTCTGAAGTTTGCTAATTTTTAAGTCTAAGTTTTTTTTTATGGATTGATTTTATTCTGTTTCTATTGTAAATTCAATATGACTATGAAGTGAATTAATATACGATAAAAATTGGTCGAGTTGCCTGTTAGTTCCTGTGAAACATACCAGTACGTCGTCTACGTATCTCCACCAATATAAAAACTGTTTGAATACGGGATGTTTTGAAATCTTTGTCTCTAGATGATCCATAAAAATATCTGATAGTAATGGGCTTAGAGGATAACCCATTATAAGTTCTTCACTGTTATTTGTATATATTTTATTATTAAATTCAAAGTAGTCCTGGTTTATGCAAACTTCAAGAAGATGTAAAATTTCAGATGTAATTATTGGATTTGTACTATTTTGGTCTAAAAGGTTTTTTACTAGAATAAAAGTTTCTGTAGGAGGGATACTAGGAAAAAGATTTTTACGTCAAATGAAATTAATCTGGATTTGTTAGGTACTTGAAAATGTTGTATTTTATTAACTAGTTCTATTGTATTTTTTATGGTAAATTTAGGTGAAAATATAGTGTGTTCTAAAATAATCTCTAACAGGTTTTTTGAGAGGGTTTTTTTATAGTAAAAATCCTATTATAGAGCTTAAAATATTCTTTCAATAATAACATACAACAATGGAATTATAAGAAGGATAATAAAATAATAATTGTAAAGCGTCTTGGATTTTTTTTAATAATCTGGAATAATATCATGGAAAACGCCTAGTATACTAATTTTTTCAGCGCTGTTCCTTAATCAACCAAACTCAATAATCCGCAAGTCTCACGCTGTTATTATTATTAATTTTCTTAGAATCATCGCAGATTCAATTAAAGCGTATCTTAGGCGTGGCACTCGTCTCAGTAGGAGATCATTAGTCATATCGGTTTATTGAATTTTTTCACTCCTTGTCTTTTTTTTTACGAAGTATAACGGTTTTGTTTTATTAGTTGGCAAATATTATTATTTGTGTCATAATACGAATACGCAAATAAAAGGATAATTTCAGAATATTTTAAATTAGTTATTTGTAGAGTTGGACAAATATGCAAATAAAAAAGTATAAAATATGCGCATAAATATGCAGTATTTTATGCAAAAATTTGCATTTAATAAAAAATATTTACAATATTTTTTTTTTTTACAAAAATACTTATAATATTATAAATATATAACATATACAATTATTTTAACCTATAAAGATTATTTTGATTTGTGGTAACAATAGATCATCAGATGTTCAAAATTTTTTAATAAAAATCGTCGAGTTAGCATCTATGGAGAAGCTATGAGCATATTAACGTATTTATTAAAAACGGCGTAGGTAGGAGTGGCTAACGATAATACCAATATGGCGGTGACATCAGGGCCAGACTCAATAATATTAAAACTAGTATACAAATACGACTAGTTATTCAGAAGATTTAATCATAATCTAAAAAAGTGCAACACATTTAATAAACTATGATTTATTTATCCCGCGGTAAACACTAAAAACACGATATATTATACATAAAGATAAATTAATTCAGTCAAATACTATTAATTTATTCTCTGACGTACCTGCCATTATTTTGTTTGCATTTTTGTATACTAACCTGTGGAACGATACTCCTAAAGATTTTTTATTAACATTACTTTTGCTACTGCAACTACGTTGAGAACAAAAAACCATTAATATGCACTATCACAATATATTACAGTTTCTGTAAAAGTATTATAAAACTGAAAATATTCGAAAAACAACAAATGTAAACAAACATATACGATTTGTCAAAAGTTTCAAAACAATATTAACAATATGGCCGAAGTGAGGTCGTTTTAGTTACTTGCTGCCCTCTCCATAGATTCTAACTCGATGATAAAAACATATGGCTTCTATCTGAATACATATATTTGTAAATAGAAAAACTTTTTCGACATCTACTGATGAAACTGGGGCATTTTTTTAAATTTAGTATAATTATCGATGATTCTAAATTAAGTGGTTCGGAAAATGTCCCAGCTAGTACTTGAACTACTTCAGAAAGAACCTAGTAACCACTATTTTTTTTCATATTTACTTTAAATTTTTGAAAAATTTCCTTTTCAATAGTACTTTTGACGTTTTGACACAATAACTTAAATTCTTTTATTAACCCTAGAAATGTGGGGTTTTTCGTCGCAGTTCGGATGCAGTCGCGTAACCTCTGCCCATACACTTCTCAGTAGCTGCAGAGAACTACGAATAGCTGTTTCTTTAGTCTTGATTTAACAGGCGGTGAGTGTGTTTCTCCACTACTGTATTTATGTATTAGATTTTTTGAGGGCACGTCGTCAATTTTAGGAAAGTTTACCTTCTACGTTAGTTTTTTTCTCTCAAGTTTATTTGGACGCCGGTGACGTTTTTGGTAAGTCATTATCTAATTCTTTTTTATATTTGTAGTAAATATTATTTTATTTAATTGTAGCACTATGTCATCACCAAAACCTTTAACGGCAAGTGAAATAATCACTCTAAAAATAGTGGTAATTCCAAAATTTTCCAGCCATCCAATGTATCCAGTTCATCCGTAAATTTAATGGATGCAGATATAAAAGCAATAGTGGTGGAAAGCAAAAAATCTACAGAAGAATTACCTGAAACATCAGGTGAGAACTCCACTGTTTCTCAGTTTATTGTAAATCCGGGAAAGGCTCTAAAAGGTAAAAACGGGCATAAGTGGTCAAACAAAATATCTTCATTGTCAAAAAGAACGGCAGCTAGAAATATTATTCATTTTATAGCTGGTCCCAAAGGAAATGCCAAAAACTACACAAAAGTTGAAAAATATTTCTTACATTTTTTTCAGAGGATATATTATGTCGTACTCTGTTACACTCAAATACTGAAATTACAAGACAATCTAAAAAATATGCCAGTCGTCCTAATATTTCTGACATGATTATAAATGAGCTACAAGCTTTATTGGCAATTTTGATAAAGTCTGCAGCAAATAAAGACAGTCATCTATCTGTGAAATACATGTTTGACAATAATATATCAGATAAATTTTATCAGGATTGCATGAGTGGCCAGCGTTTAAAATATCCCATAAACTGTCTTAGGTTTGATGAAAAGGAAACACGAAGAGAAAGGCAGCAAGATGATCCTTTTGCGCATATACGCGTAATATGGGACATTTTTATTACACCTGCAGAGAATCTTATACACCTTCATCCTATCTGACTATTGATGAACAGTTAGTAGGATTTCGAGGACGTTGCCCTTTTCGAATGTATTTACCTGATAAATCTAATTCGTATGGTCTCAAAATCGTAATGATGTGTGACAGCTCTTCGAAATATATGATCGATGCTATTCCTTATTTAGGCAAGAAAACCAATACCAACGGTTTGCCGTTGGGTACATATTTTGTAAAGTAACTGACAAAATCAGTTCATGGTAGTAACAGAAATATTACCATGGACAACTGGTTTACATCAGTTAGCTTAGCAGAGGAGTTATTAAAAGATCAGTACAAACTGACAATTATCAGAACTCTTCGCAAAAATAAAAGAGAAATTCCACAGGAATTGTTCAATGTAAAGAACAGAGTCCCAATACATCTATGTTTTGTTTTGATAAGAGAAAGACATTGGTATCATATACGACAAAGAAAAATAAGGTAGTTTAACTTTTTTCAACACTTAACGAAGGCTGATGTTTCCAAAATGAATGGCAAACCCACTATAATAACTGATTATAATGGAACAAAACGCGGAGTGGATACATTTGATCAAATGTGTTCGAATATGAATGCGGATCGTAAGACGAGGAGATGGCCTTTGTGTATCTTCTATAATATGATAAATATTGCAAGTATTAACTCGTATGTTATTTACACCACAAACACATTAAAAGCAAACAGAAAAGTTTTATCCAGATACGAATATATGGTTGAATTGGCTCGTCATCTCGCCGAACCCTGGCTGAGAGAACGATTGTGTATTCTAACTTTACCTCGAAATCTTAAGCAAAATATTAAAGATGTCCTTAAAATTTCCGAAGAAGTTGAACGTCCGTTACCTGAAAAAAAGAAACCCAAGGCATGTTTCCATTGTCCGAGTAAAAAGAGGCGCATGACTACCACATATTGCAACCAATGCCATCACGCTTTGTGTGGCGAACACCGAGGTAATATATATGTACAATGTGCGCAAACGAGTAGTGTACATCGACTTTATTTATATATGTACCACTTAATAAGACTTACATTTTTTCTAATTTTTTGTAATAAAAGTGTTCATAATTACATTTGTATTTTTTTTCAATTTTTTGTTAGATGTAAAAATTACGATAGTCCACCATAACTGTCAGTAAATAATAGTCCACCTTTCTAGGGTTAAAACTGAATTTTTTAACAATGATAATTTGGAGGATTCTTATTGAGTTATAGTTTTCTGGACAAAACTATAATTTGATTTTATTAATGACATTTGCTGTTGGAGGATGTTATTTTGGAAGACTTGCTTAGCTTCCAATAAAGACCCTCAACTATCATCCGGTAAAAGGTTAATTATTTTTTTTAACCCGTAAAATTATCAGCATAGAAATTAGTTGCTTCCAACCATGTTACCCAACATGTTAAATGGGTTGCGGTGGCAGGAGAACAGCAGGAAGCATATATCTGTAACATTGTATTCTTACAGGTGATTTCAGGAATACCTTTTTGACGCTTGCTATTAAACTGTGAACTAGTAGAATTTTTTTTCTTACTTCCTCCGCAACTCTGTTTATTCCATACGCTAAACAAGTGACATGTATTAAGTTTCAATAAAATATTTTTAAATTTTTTCCTGCTTTTACCATATATGGCGCGGCATCAGATGCAATAAGCAATAATTTATCATTAGGCACAGCAGCAAAAAGAAAATATTTGTTTATGGTTCTTGCATAAACCGTGATATTGTTATAGCGTTGGTTTTTTCCACTTGCTTAGAAGAAATTAAATACGATTTTGGAAAGGCTTCATCGCTAAGTACACCAATCAATGTAAGTGCACAATGTATCTTCCTGGCAAGTCAGTGGTCTCGTACACACATATGTAAAAGGAATTGTTACCTATTTCGGCTTTTATGTTTATTATTTCCCTTTAGACTTCGTTGACTGGGAATGTTTTGTTTGCATTTTTTTTTAAGAACTAGACTTTCTAAAAAATAACTATTTGCCAGGGTTCACTATTTGGATAGCTTTACTGGTAAGTCCGAGAGATTGGCGAATAATGCTGTTTGGCGTTTTTTGAACAGATGGTAATGCACTTTTTAACCTTCAATATTCCCTCTTGTTTAACACTACTGGTCTTCTTTAACACTACTGTTACTTTCTTCGCGTCTTTCGTCTTCTTCTTGTGCTACCTGCTGCTATTCATTGCTTTGGGCATAGTCCTAATCTATATCGGAGTTTTCAACCTCTTATCATCGTTCTCAAAATACCATTTTTTTCTTTTTAAATGGTTAGATGCATTTCCACTACTCGTGAATAAAATATCTATAATAATGGGCCCTAAAAATAATAAAAGGCGTTTTTGGAAATATTTCGACTAAGTTTTCCAGTTTTACGTACATGTAGTATGATTACTGGCATAATACGAAATACCCGGCCTGCGAGACCGAAGTACTTTCAAACAGCTACTGGCTACTGCGCTACTGGTATCTTTTAGTTGCAAAACATATACTAATCATGGTTGCGCGCACGATAAACTTACAACGGTATGCCGACGCGCATCTTCAGTGACGTCACATCGATGTAAATCGTAAGTTATTTGATGTTGGTTAGGTTGAGTGTTTTTATTTTTAATTTATCCCATTGTGGATTTACTAATTTACAATTTTTAAATCGAATACCGTTGTAAATGAAACGGCGATATTGAGATACAAAAATACTTTTGAAAGAATTTATAAAAATGAAATAAAAGAAGTATTCAATGTGATTGGAATTTACAAATATTTATTTCAATATAGAAAGCGCTTTAACAGAATAATGTTTAATACTTCGTAGGTACTTATTTATTTTTTTTACTGTTACTAAATTTTAACATTTTTATTTCCAGTTTTACAATTTTCAAAACTAATTTGCTTATTAATTTCTCGCAATCTTATGTAGCTTCTGGTACGACTAAGGCAATAAATAACTTCATAAGGTATATTACTTCATTACCAAGCATGGCAACGGTACGGTCAGCTATCAATGAAAATATTTTTTTCTATTTAGAAAGTGACGTTCCATGCATTAAATTGAACTCTATTTCCAGTACTTTCCGTCGGTACACGACGGCATTTTAAATAGGTATAATAATTTACACGCACTTTTAGTCACCTATCGGATAGTTAACAATAGTTTTTTTTTTCAAATTCAAACATACAACAAACAACGATTTATTAAAAACCACGAAATAGATTTCAAAACACTGAAAATACTATCTCACACCATAAGGTACAACAGCTCGATACATCGACGTGACGTAACTGCGCGTCAAAGACACGTTTTTATTCCAAACGTAGCATACCGTTGTAAGTGTATCGTGGTTGCGCGCGTTACGTAGCTCATGTGACAAGGTAGTTGAAGGAAGCATATGTAGGAGGGGAGAACCGCAGCTCAAACGGGGTTACCAAAGTTTAGCATATTATGACACTGAAGGTCTTTGAGATGGGTATATCCATTTGCTGGTTAATATACGTGTTTCTTCTTCTTAAAGTTCCACTCCTATCGGAGATTGGAAATCATTCTGGCAATTATAATTTTATTGGTTACTCGCCTGAATAGTTCAATTGAACTGCATCCAAACCACTCACGGAGATTGCGTGGCCACGAGATTTTACGTCTTCCTACGCTTCTTCTACCTTTGATTTTACCCTGCATATATATTCCTTAGTAGTTCGTACTTTTCACCTCTCATGATGTGCCCCAATATTCCAATTTCCTGATCTTTATGGAATTTAAAACTTCGCATTGTTTTCCTAGTTGTTCGAGAACTTGTTCGTTTGTTTTGCGATCCATCCATGATATTTTTAAAATGCGTCGGTAACACCACATTTCGAATGCTTCTAGGTTTTTAATGTTGGATTTTTTAAGTGTCCAAGCTTCAACTCCATACAAAAGGGTAGAGAAAATTGTAACAAAAATGGATAAGCTGGTGCGCCAATATAACAAGAATGTGTAGTGTAGCAATAGGGTAAACTCTAAAATGTACCTTGATACACCAACGGACTAATATCTGAAATAACAAGATGGAAGGGATTAGATAGAAATAAATTATGTAAAAGAAATAAATAAAGGGTAAATATGAATTTTAAAATATAATAAAATTAATGCTGGCTAGCGACAATGCAGGAGAATGACCACTTGACACTCAAAGAGGGATTCGGCCAATTTGCATGCCCTACAGAGACCGTAAGATGTAAGAATTAATGACTAGGAACTACCAAGAAATAAACAGAAGAAAGATAAAGTTGCTCTACTGAATGTTTGGGCGCCAGGAAGTTAAATGGTTTCTTCCGAGATATCTTGTATTGCTGAAATATTAAAGGATAGGTATCAAGTGAAATCTTAAATTGTTTTAACCCAACTTAATACATACCTATATTATGTATAAATTATTTTAAAACCCTTATATATAACAATATAACCCAACACCTCTTATATACAATTAACTAATCTATATTTACAATGAAAACCCTGAATATAATGATAAAATAATTTCCCCCCCAAATGTACCTGATAATGTGAAATTTTGACTAAGGTTATGCAATAGTTAAGTATATAATATAAAATGAAATATAATAATATAAACGTTACAATTATCAAATAAATGAAATAAACCTCTCCGGATATGTGTGCACACTATAACCTGATGAAGAGAGATTCAAGGGAGAGTCAAAATCTCATCCCTTGGTAGACCATAAATAATTTAATTAAATTGTACTGACTATTGTTTTATTAAAAGTAAATATAATTATTATTAATGATATAAAAGTTAAAACCTTAAAGAGGACGTAATGATATTAAAGATATTTAAACAAGAAACAAAAAGATAAAACTAAGTTCTTCCTGCCGGTTTCCTTAGGTTTCCCTGGAAGGTCCTCTGGTGAAGAACTAGTTGCAGGTGGGTAAATTTACTCCAAACCTGGATTCCATAAAAAAAGGAGGGTACTTTAAACCAAGTCCATTAAATTCGGCTTCATAAAACCCATAAAACTTAAAATTCCTCTTCCCCTTGTATTAATAAATTCTCCAAAAAAAAACAAATAAGTATTCTTCCCTGACTTGCACTGGAATCCGTAAGTAGGCTAAAAAAAACAGTTGTGTTACTCCAAGTACTTTGTTCATACAAGAAGGTAAAGAAAAACCAAGAAAGGTCAACAAGTTGCTTTAAATTGAAATAAAAACTATACTGTTTTTCTGTAAAAAATAACCTTGGGATGATATGATAATGTTTTATAGGATATATTAAATCGACAGGTTTTCGGAAAGCATGGTCTATATATATTATAGAATAGGAAAAAAAAGAAATATTAGCCGGTTTAAACGGTATGGAATTGAAATAGATAATTGTTGGTTTTCATCTTTGGAAAGAAAGTTTGAGATAATGATAAAATCTAATGTAATATGTTTAGGTATTAATGAAATAAGTGAAATAGGACATATATAAGATACAATAGATAGATAGATAGATAAGAATATAATCGAGAGAGGATTAAAATAGATTTGAATTTCACTAACAATGGCGGATGATCTGACATGTTTTTTCATATAATTTATTTATAACTTTAAGCTTACCGCTGAGGTGGTCCAAAATTAAAGTACTTTCACAAAAAAACTAAATAACACATGGCTTCTTCCAACACAACAGCTTTTCCAAAAAATAAAAAATAAACTTAAACCCAATTCATAAAAATGGCACCTACAGCCGCCTTGAACAACGAAGTTCGCTCGACGAAATTCCAGCAACAAGTGCCGATCTCTCGGTACTTCCGCTGTCACCACGATGTACTTTCGGAGTCTTAGACAGAGGGCGGGATTTAATGCCAACTTTCGAAAATAAAATTTACTGGAGTTTTAAATATTTGGGTTTAAGAATATTTCAAAAATGAATTTAATTTATAATTAAATTAAAGGATTCCAGTGACAAAAAGGTAAATGGTTCCTTAAGTGACGGACTCGTTACAAAATATAACATCGAAGCATTCTTATCCGGAGCGATATATTAATATCGCGATTACAAAAAAGTTTTCTCATTCTATTAAAAGTTGACCGCGCAATTTCAATGCGGCATCATATTTCTTTTGTCTGATCAGTATCTTCTGTGATCCATGCTCCAAGGTATTTGTACGAAGATATTTGTTCAATTTCTGTATTGTCTAGTACTAGCTTAACTTTGATGTTTTGTGCTTTTGTAAATACCATGAACTTTGTTTTCTTCAAATTTATTTTTAGTCCATAATCGTTGCAATATATATTTAGTTGTTCAGCAAGGTGTTGCAGTTCTTCTAGTGTTCCTGCCAAAAGGACGGTGTCGTCAGCATATCTTATGTTATTAAGTGGCTCACCGTTTATTATAAGGCCCTCACTGATCTCGGCAAGCGCTAATTCTGAGATGGCTTCACTGTATAAATTGAATAACAAGGGTGATAAAATACACCCTTGGCGGACCCCACGGCGAATCTGGATATCCTTGGTCAGTTCGTTTTCAACTTTCACTTTTGCTGTTTGATTCCAATAGAGGTTACAGATGATTCTAATGTCTCTACTGTCTATGTTTTTATTTAATAAAATTTCTTTAAGTCGATTATGTTGCACTCTGTCAAATGCCTGTTTAACAGGTAACAGACAAATACGTGTTTGTATACATGCTTTTAAGAACCATCTATAATCTTGCCATTCAAACATTCAGCGATAATCGTAGTAAAACACTTTACTATCACATGAAAAAATAATTATGCACTTTATATTTAGAATAATCATTTTATAAATACATATTAACATATTTTTTTTATTTTCAGATTTAGCGTGTATACTTTGTAGAACTTCTGCTTCATTTCATCAAAACAATTCTGCTGCTAAGGATGTACGTACAGTGTAATTTAAACTATTTTAACAATTCAGCGTTTGCACACTAAGTAGCTACTTTAAAATACATTTTCCAGCATCATACATAGTTGGCATAAATATCTAATTTCACAGGAGGTTTAATTTTAATTTTCAAGATGATTGTCAAAACCATAATCTGGTAGTTTAGTTGTTCTATAACTTTAGTTTGTGATATTAGTCTTTTATGGTTGTACGTGAAAAGTTTTGTGGTTAGTTAGTTACAGTAATTCTGAAAGTTAATGAATTACTAGATTATTAACATTATTATTGAATAGTACTTGTCTTAAAATTCCATATTTGTATTAATTATTATTAATATTAACCCTGAGCTACTATCGTGTATTTACACCCACATAACTATTATCGTGGGGTCATAGATGACCCGAAATTTAAAAACCTCTAAACAAGATATATAAATATATTTTTTACTGTTTTTGTATTTTTGACAAATGAATGTGTATATAAAAAAGAGATTTTTTGTAAACTTAAATTTTATTTCAAGAAAATTAAGATGCTATAATAAAAATTATAGAACTTTTAAAATAAATTTTGATCAAAAACATAACTTATTATTATAACAAAAAAAAAATATCTTAAATTGAAATTAACGGTTCGTTTTGTGAAAAGTAGTTTATATTAGTAACGTCTTAACCTAATACAAAAGAAAATCATAATAGACTAACCATATAAAAAAATAACAGTCATGTTTTTTTTCGTAATGTTAGAATCTTGCGACAAAAATATTTGAACAAATTGTAAGTGTTTATCTATTCTTTGCACATAGTACAGGTAACTCTCTGAAGTGAATGTGTTTTGCAGATGGTCCTGTGACATTCTGTGCAAAATGTGGAATGTTTGTTATCCTTACCTCTGGGACACAAGTAGCATCTACGTCTTACAACTGGCCTTTCTGGTTTGGTCTGATCGTGATGAGTAATTTTATTTTCTAATGCTTTGGAAATTATCGAGCGTAATTCTCTTGACAAATTTGGCATTGCAAATCTTACTTCTAAATATTCATTTATAAGACTGATTCCCAGATCTTGAATAAAATCCAAACGATTTTTTCTAACCCCAGGATTAGCTCCGTGAAAAATAATGTGACTGTTTACTATAGAAATATCCATTATAGAATACCAAATTACTAAAGGCCATCGCTGGCATCTTCGACCTGAACGATAAAGTGCACATTTTTGATCAAGTGCATCAACGCCCCCTTTCGACGAATTGTAGAAAGCTATTATATCAGGTTTTTTGCTTTCCTGGTCAACAGATTTGTCGTGATGCATAGACGACAACATAATTACACTTTTATTTTTTTTAGGGACCTATGATACGATTGCATTGTCTCGTGTAAAACCAAATAAACACTTATCAACTTCGTAATTTTTATTTGGTTGAAATTGTGGAGGAATTTCTCTCTTATTTTTACGCATTGTACCTACATAGGTAAGTCGAAGTTTTTTTAGTTTATCAACTAGCTCGATTGAGGTGAACCAATTATCACCAGTGACATTTCGGTTACTATTGGCAATTGGTTCCACTAAAGCAAGTACTGATCTTGTAGGTATGGATAGCTTTTGGGCATTAGGATCATTTGTTTTACCCGTATACACAAAAGCATTTACCAAATAATGTGTTTTTGCGTCACATAAACACATGATCTTGATGCCGTACTTAACTGGTTTGGCTTTCATGTACATTCTGAAAGGGCATCTACCTCTAAACCCAACCAACATCTCGTCCACTGTAACATATTTGGAATAGGTGTAGTTTGCTGTACTGTTAGATACGAAACATTTAAATAAATAGGACACTGCTGCAAATCGGTCTCCATTGGCCTTCTTTTGCTCTCTTATTTCATGATTGTCAAATCTTATTGCTGTGAGAAAAAATAAAAAGCGTTCTTTTGACATTGTAGCACGAAAAATTGGCCTACCTAAAACACTTGTCGAAAATAAAGAATCGACATTCTCATGATTAGACTTTAGTACACCTGAAAGGTATAAAAGACCCAAAAAAGCCTTAAGTTCACCTTCGTTTAGATGATCGACAAATGTACATGTATCCCCATAATTTACACTGAGCTCGGTAATTTTTTCATTTGTGTACTCTAGAATAGAGGCCAACATGTCAGGAGTTATAAGAAGTGACCAGGATTCAAGTGGACTGGATGGTTTTGTTTCTAAGGCAGGTCCACGAAGACCAGAAAAGTGTGTAATAATGTTCTGTGCGCGAATTTTTGATGGAGCTGGAGCATTTTTAGCCCACTTATATCTGTTCCGTCCATAGTAAAAATTTGTTTCATTATTAGATGCTGTTCCACATTCGTCGCTTGATAAGTCACTTACATCAATTTCTGAATCTGTGTCGTGAACCGAATGTTTAATTTCAGTGTCAGTATCACTGTTATTAGAGTCACTATAAGTGCCAATATTTTCGGTTGGTTCCTCCAGAGATTCGAGAAAATCAAAAACATTTTCACTTGTCACCGTACTTCCGCTAATTCTTAAAGCCATTTTAATGTATTATCTTAAATATTAATAACGTAACTACTATGGTGGGGTTAAATCCGACCGGAACTCAGCAGCACGTGTGCACTATCCCGCTGATCGTTTGCTACTAAGCGGCATGCTAAACTACGTACTTAATTGGGAGAATACATTATATACAAGGTCGTTCGCCAAACTGTCTACCAGTGGCGCACGAAATTTCAAGTCCTGGGGTCAAATTTGACCCTACGACATTAGTTCAGGGTTGAAAAAACTAGGTTTTCAGTATTTCTAAAATTTAAGTATTATTTTTATTAAAGTAATTTTATTATTGATTTATTATTTGTATTTTAAAAAATATGTATTATATTAAAATAATTTAATAAATTAGTATACGTTGTTTACTTCTGACAGACTCATCAAAGTCTAAATATCAAATTATTTTTAAAATATAAATAAATATCATTTGGTTGTAAATATAATTATTATGTAAAATAAATAAGATGTTTAATAATAAAGTTTGAGTATAGCTCGAAAGGACATTAATAGCAACTAACAACAACTAACAATTGGTAGAGACTAGATGTGTAGACTGTTAGATCGTCACGCTACTCGTGACGCCGTCTCGTGGTACTTCTTACTTGATGCTTGCCGTAGCATTTTACTATAGAAAAAACTAATACAACGCCAGTATAAAACCGATGCTTTAAAAATTTAGATGATGAACTTATCTAACTTCGTACAGTAAACCATGGTGTCAGACTTTATCGATATCTTAAGAGATATTAAAAAAACTGCTCAATAGTTTTTATCTGAAGCAAAACTTCTAGGATGGCGTTGCATTACTTCCTTTTCATTGTAAAATCCTGAGGCGATCGTCACGTAACTAGCGCCATGAGAAGGCGTCACCGATAGCGTCACAAAATAGCGGTTTTTACATCGATTTATTACCTCATCAATTCGTTTCTAGAGACCATATTAATAAATTCTTTTATTAGAGAATTCATATAAATTTAAAAACGATTTAAGCGAATTTACCTAGTCCGAAAATGCTTCCTAAGGAAGCTAGATCTCTTTGAAGATCGCACTTTCTTCTTAGTTTGCTTTAAATAACCTTAGAACGGTTGTACAATGATATAAAAGTAGCACATAAAGATGATATTTTAATAGAAGTTAAGGGGAATCCAGAAATTGACGTTCTTAGTCGATCTATCATCTATCCCACAATTTCAAATCTTACACAACGAAAATGTATATTTTTTTCATTTTATAAAGATATCAGTACCGCTAGGAGAAAATTTTTCGGCTCCTGAAGAGTTTGCTAGATAGTTCTACGTTGATGACAATTCTTACGTTGTTTAAACATTTATGCATTATACTCCATTCCATGAATATACGACTGTTTTAAATTGGCTTTAAGGTGTCGATTTAAATGGTCCAATGTACTGAATTGTACAATAGTAAATTCTCCCAATTTTTAAAATACTGTTACGATAGATATAAACCTTAGATTTAAATATGAAGTCATGATATAAATATAAAGTTAATAGTTTATAAAACAGTTGTAATTCAGATTTTGAAGTATATAATTACTATCATGGAGTTTATTTTTTCATTTCAATCATTTCATTGTAAACAAGTTGGTTTTTGAATTATGTGATTTAAACGAAATGTAACAATACTTAAGTGATCAAATAGTGTAAACTTTTTAGTCGAATATTCAATTAATATTAAAAAAAAAACAAAGAAACACTTATTCTCTTAATCTTCTAAAACTATCATCAACGATCAGATTCACAGCCATAATCAGTCGGCGATATATGAAACTGTATATAAATTTTCGTTACTTTTTAATATCCGTAACGACTCGGTACTTTAACTATCAATAGCCGGCATGTTATACCCGTTACTTTCGGAACTTTTAAGAGTACATAAACTCAAAGTAAACAAATATTTAAAACTAACAAAGTGAAATATTAGATCCTTTATCTGGTTTGTGAACCATCGTTCTGCCAATTTCTTTTCATTTATATTAAAAATATTATATTTTTTTTTATTACAGTTGTAATACCTAATAAAGTGATATAATAAAATGTGTTATATTATCAAAGAAACCCGGCACGCCTCTTTGGTGTTTACATTTCACGGAAAGCTTACCCAAATGTCTGATGAAAACATTTGGCTTCATAGACGTCATTATATTTATTTGTAGATTTTAAATGAAATAATTTTCATTTAAAGTTTTAGTAAATATAGTGGTTTCTTTTTCATCAATATTTGTTGTTCTGTTTTTATACCGCATCCTAATCATGTAGTTCTCCACCAAGCTCTACATAAGAGAGATTTTGATGCAAGGTTGGATTACTGCAATTAGATGTTAGGTCTGCTAGAAAAAAGAAACCGCATATCATGTCAAAGATTTTGTGGACAGACGAGGCTACGTTTAATAGTGCGGGTGATGTTAATCTGCATAATACGCATTATTGTGCTGAAGAAAATCAGCACTGCATATATGAGGTGCTCAAGGTAGATGGAGTCTTAATGTTTGGTGTGGTATAGTTGATGGAAAGATCGTAGGTCCATATTTCTTTGATAGAACTTTAAATGGCGAAACATATTTGGATTTTCTGGAAAATCAGTTGTCTGTTTTATTGAAAAATATTTCATTACAAACAAGAAGAGATATGATATTACAATATGACGGGTGTCCTGCGCACTTTTCCAGACGAGTTCGAGATTATTTGTATGCAAGTTATCCAGTTATAACTGGATTGGAAAGGAAAATATATTTTCATGGCCAGATAGATCTCCAGACTTAGTGTTGGTAAACTCGACCAACCACGCGAGACGACATGAAACAGCGCATTAAAAGCGCAATAAATAGTATATCAACAGCTGAGATTGAAGCAGCTGTTATGTATACGCGCAAAATATTACATCTTTTTGTCCAAAGTGGACAACGATGGAAAACAATTTAAAAATTTAATTTGACATTAAGTTTTAAAGATCGAGATATTTGTATGATCTTTCACATATTTAATTGTAATTTATAATACATGGTGAGTCAATACTTACTTATGTTTATGCGTTTTTATTCATATCTCGAGTTCGACAAAAGTTATCAACATGCGGTTTACTCCATTTTGTTGAGAATTTAATCCAGTTCCATTATAATTTACAATAAATAGGTGTTTCCATTAAACGTTTTGAAGAAAAACAAATTTTAATTTTTTCTATTTGAAAGTACCCTCTACCCATGACAATTAAAACTAAATACAATTGTTTTATAGTAGATGTAAATTACATCATCCACACTCTTTCTAATAACACTAATTTCGTTAAAATCGGTTGATCCAAACCAAAGTTATAGGTATTTATCCACAAATACTTTGCCACTCTCCCCTACCCTTTATTTGAAAAAAAATATAAAAAAGTACTTAAACAACTTTGTGAGGAATTTAGGCCTCTTTCTAGCTTACTTATTTAACATTTGGTATAATTGGGCATATTATACAAAAAACTTTTCAAATTTTTCTTCACAGGTTACGCCCCCTAGCGGTTAACCCAGAAACTTAACAGTTATTTCCAGTGATTTCTCTTAGCCACTTTTACTAAAGAATTTTTTCTCCTGAAGTTATAACATGAATAGTTTCTGATATATAGCCGAGAGATCGGCTTATTGGAACACCCGGTACTCGATGTCCTTTTCTGTGATTTGTCTTAGTACAAATACGGCGTCCACGCAGGATCTTCCGGATTCTTTAAGTAAAAGGGCAAATTTATGCATAAAGACTAATGGTCATTACATCTAGCATATTTTGTAACCATCTACCTTTAATACTTGTTCTTTTGTGTTAAGATACTTGTTTATGTAACTTTCATGAAGAAAAATCGAAAAATTCTTAAATAATTTTTTTTAAACGGTGTATCATACCGATTTAAAGTAGTAGAACCTTTAGTAATAAAGTACCTAAAAATTTAATAATTCAGTAAGTACTTAAAAATTAAAGACAAAAAATATATGTATTAAAATAACCGTAGATTGACCCAAAACGGACGCCTAGGACTTATACCATAAATTCGCAATTGATTCTAATGCAGGAAAATCCTATGTAAGCCACTGAGCTAAAGTCAAACGTCTTCTACAACCGTTGTTGTACTTTAATGTATCCTGGAATAATGAAAAATCTGAACGGATACAACTGACCTCTGTACTTGTATGTATTACATTTCTAGGTTTATTTCTACACAAGGCCATCTATTGCAAGACCAGCTATGGCAGCTATACTGCTGACTGATTTAGTTACTTTTGTCAACGAGCCTTATTCTTTTTTTAAGCTCGCTCTGATTCGACAAGATAGTCACATCGGTCAAGGAGTTTTTCGTCTGATCTTCAGATATTTGGTCTGATTCGGCGATTGCACTACCTTGAGCGAATTTTTCTACCCATAAATTGTCAATCGTATTAAATACATGCAAGAATTTATAGCACACTTTACTCGGCATTACGTGCCTTCTAATTAAAACCCATCTTACTGTGCTAGTCGTGTTTTATCACCGGCACAATTTTGAAACTAGCATTTTTTCACCGTGAAGCTCGTCCTAATATTATTACTCCCCGAATGTGGTCGAAGACTTTCTTCTGAAATACGATACCATCCCGAGATTTTAACGCTGTTCTTCTTCTTGTTTATCGCAACCCACGAACTTCTTATAGGAAAAAGGGTATTCTGTTTGCCACGACTTTCTTCCTAATCACACAGCCTTGTTAATCTGAGGACAGTTTTAGATAGCATCCAACAATGTCCTGTGGTCAAAATATGCCCGCTTCGTATTTGTTAATCCAAATTTTATTTTTACTTAGTTTTTTTATAATAAATCGATATTTTCGTGTCTATCCTTTACACTTATACTTTTAGCTGCTACTATTCAGTAAAATTTCATTATCAAACTGGCTAACATATGTAATCTGTTTTTAAGTTTAAAGAAATTGACTTCTCTTTTTTTTTACATTTTTACAAACAGAGGAAACATTTTTAATCATCCCCAATTTTGGCATATGCAGATGATGATGACCTAGTTGCCCACACAACACGCAAACTAGAAGAAATGTATACCACCTTGTCAAATGCCTCAAAAAATATGGGCCTGCAAGTAAATGAGGAGAAAACTAAATAATGGCATCAACAGCCAACAATAGTGAAAGGAAACATCGGCCACCAATTCACTGTTGATAACTCTACCTTTGAAGTGGTGGACAAATCACATACTTAGGCTCCCTGGTAACCAAGTAGAACGTCATGATGGAAGAAATCAAGCAAAAAATAATTCTAGCAAACAAATGCTATTTTGGATTTGGTAGACATATGAGAAGCATAAATCAGTGTTGACATATGGATAGGAGACATGGACAATTTCCAAGGCAAATGAAAACCTCCTGCTTATATTTGAACGAAGGATCCTGAGAAGAATATTCGGTGGCATCTGTGAAAATGGTGTTTAGAGAAGGAGATACAACTACGAGATATATCACAAATATAAATATATATTTGGTGGTAAAGACGTATTATCTCTTATAAAAATACGAAGACTAAGATGGGAAAGACATCTGGCAAGATCACAACAAAATAACCCTCCTAGAAGAATCCTTGTGTCACAACCTGTGGGAAGTAGAAGTACGTACAATAGACGCTAGGTCTATTACTGGCGTAATAGATTTGGGAAGGTCGAGGCTCTTTTATATGGCTGTTGCACCAATGATGATGATGATTTCAAAGGTAGGTGTTAGATTCTTTGTACATATAACAGCAATGAGTTATTCTTCGTTATTTTTCGTCATATTTAAATTAATTTTTAATTTATTCACAATCACAAGATTAACATAAAATAAGTTAAGTTTGTCTTAGGAGAATAAATTAAAATATCATGCCCGCTTCGAATGTCAAGCACACTAGCTTCTAATATAACATTGTGTGTTTAACCTATCAGCATAAAACGTAAAGGCAAAAAATTTATTTCAAATCCTTTATAAAAGGTATATAATAAAATGCCCAAACGGGCTATCACAAATATATTACAAAAGGTTTTCGGATTGTTAAATCCATCATCAGTGTAAACCTGAAAGTAAATAATAACTTTAATTAAAAAGAACGTTGAATTTAAAATGTTGACTGAGGTTAAAGAACATTGTGGTTAATACTTACGAGGTATACATGCTATGAGCCACCAAAATATATGGGTCAAAACCCTTTAACTGATATAAATTTACAGTTGCTTTACATTATATGTGGTTACAAATTATGATGTTTAATATTGTTCTGAAGCTATTTTCTTGTGGCATTGTAAATTAATTACTATTAAACTGGGAATAAGTCACAATTAAAGATAAAAATACGTTTTTTGACGTTTCAATTTCCACTTCGGAAATCGTTCTCAAAATACGAACAGTAAATTAAACAAATTTTGTTTTTTGTTACATAGTGAAAAATTCTTCTAATAATTTAATTTTATCTGACTCATTTATATTGACAATTCAGACATACATTATGCATTTTAAAGTAGACGACTTTAAAATGATATTGCCAATATTGTTGAGTTGCGCTCCTGGGACGACTTTACTTAAAAGATAGTTCATTCGATTACATGAAATCAACTTTAACTTGAGAATATCCATCAGAAAAAAATCATAGCATGTAATTCGTCTTTAAAAAGACAAACACATGACATGATGACAGTAAAATTCTCCTGTTAGTGATTCTATAGTAAATTATGAGGGAAAACGAGGAAAAAAAGCTCATAATGCTATCCCGACATTGTAAGTATTTGTTCGTGAATTTAGTTTACCTTCAACAAACATCAAAATTCTGATTTTATATGTTACGTTATTTAAAAAACATAAATGATGTATCCTCTATATGTTACTGACTTACTACTACTGGTATTTTCTTATTAATAACTTCCTCTTTCAATATTGGTAACCAGATCCTACTACATTCTGCCGAGGAATTTGCGACACAATTGGCCTCATTTAGCATAATTAGAGCTGCTTCTTTGATTTTTTTTTTTTTTTCAAAGAAGCGGCTCTAATTATGCTGAATGAGGCCAATTGTGTCGCAAATTCCTCGGCAGAATGTAGTAGGATATGGTTACCAATATTGAAAGAGGAAGTTATTAATAAGAAAATACCAGTATTAGTAAGTCAGTAACATATAGAGGATACATCATTTATGCTTTTTAAATAACGTAACATATAAAATCAGAATTTTGATGTTTGTTGAAGGTAAACTAAATTCACGAACAAATACTTACAATGTCGGGATAGTATTATGAGGTTTTTTTCCTGGTTTTCCCTCATAATTTACTATGGAATCACTAACAGGAGAATTTTACTGTCATCATGTCATGTGTTTCTCTTTTTAAAGACGAATTACATGCTATGATTTTTTTCTGACGGATATTCTCAAGTTAAAGTTGATTTCATGTAATCGAATGAACTATCTTATAAGTAAAGTCGTCCCAGGAGCGCAACTCAACAATATTGGCAATATCATTTTAAAGTCGTCTACTTTAAAATGCATAATGTATGTCTGAATTGTCAATATAAATGAGTCAGATAAAATTAAATTATTAGAAGAATTTTTCACTATGTAACAAAAAACAAAATTTGTTTAATTTACTGTTTGTATTTTGAGAACGATTTCCGAAGTGGAAATTGGAACGTCAATAAACGTATTTTTATCTTTAATTGTGGCTTATTCCCAGTTTAATAGTAATTAATTATGATGTTTAAGTTACCGTTGGAATTGGTAACATGGCGACGTATGACCCTACATAGGTAAAATGGTCCTGAGACGAAGTGTCTTCGAGGACCTGTTGATAACAACTGATCAAAATGACATTGTTGACATGTTAGAACGGATGTTGTGTAAGAGCAGTCAGTGTAACTTACGGTAGTTGTCTAAAAATGACAGATGTCAGCATTATTTCAAATTGAAAAAATTAAAATTATAATAATGTAACAGTATCAACCATCAATGTTGTAGTCTGTAATGTGAATTAATCATATGGCTATATTGGAAACATTGAAAAAATTGGTTTTTAAAAATTAATGTGGGTAAACTGGAGTTTATGAAATTTTGTAGGATCAATAGTCAACCAACTATACATGTGTATGGATTTATTTGTTCTAAGTTAAAAAATTTTATGAAAAGGCCCTGTATGTTGTGTAACATTTGGTACCTAGAAACTGGTAAAAAAGGTACATGTAGGAAGATGGGTCCTATAAGATTTATTAATGAGGAATGTTGTAGTAGAATGTGTGTTTAGATCTGTTGTTGAGCTGAAATTTAAATATGACAAGAATGTGATTATGGTGTGATATTCATGAAGTACTTAACTTAAAACTTAAGCAAGGAGGGCCCTCTATGTCAAAAAACAACATTTGGCACCTGGTAAAAATAAAAGATTTTTCAAGTTATAAGTAGATGAACATGAATTGCTAGTTATGTGTGAAAATTAAAGATGGTAGATTGTTTTTGTGTGTGGACACGTATGCCAGAACAACAGAAAACTGATGGCTGAAAGGTGATTTGGTATGTTACTGTTAATACATTGCTCAAATTAAAACTCAAGAAAAAACAAAAGGCCCTATATGTTAAAAGGAACATTTGGTGCCTGAGAAATATAAAATAAAAAAGAAAAAAGTATGAGTTATAAATTTAAGTTTAGGTAGGTATGTGAGTTTAATAGGCTTTTGGGGTGTATTGTGAGACCATGTAAAACTGTAAGAGTAGTTATGTTTAAGTTGGATCTGTCAAATTTGCTAAAGATGTGTGATGTTTAATTGTTATTGTGAAGAGAAAGGTGGAAAAACTACAAGAGGCTGAAGACCCCAGAGACCCGAAAACCAAACCCTAAGGGACAGTGGATGGGTAAAAGGAGTTATAATAGAAAAGAAAAATGCAGTAAGAAAAGGTGAAAATATGTGGTTGAGTAGGTGAAGGTCTATGTTAATGAAAAATTGTTTTTGGAGAGGGAGTGGAATAATCTGCTCTGAATTTATTTTGTGGAAAAGGAGCATGGAGAATGTTGGGTGTCTAGACAGAAGTGAGGAGAGAAGGGGAGTTGGATATATTGAACAAAGTTAGAGAGGGCTAAGGACGATTAGTGGGTGATAAGAGGAGGACGAAAATTTAAATACTAATGAAGAAGTAAAGTTGGAAAGTGGGTTATGAAAACAGTTGACGGTGGAGCGGAAGAAAATCTCGATTGAATGAGACATGGCGATTGACACAATTTGGACTTTTCTGTTTTTCTTTAATCATTTCTAGGTCTTTATATAGGTCTAGTTTGAGAAAGTTTTTTTGTGGGATATTATGAATAAGTGGGATATTGAGAGTGTGATTGTGTTCTTTAAGATGTTGAGAGAAAGTGGAAGTATTTTCTCTTTTTATGTGCTCTAAAGAGCGTGAAGACAATGATCTACATGTTCTTCCTATGTAGGTGGCATCACAATTAGAACATTTTATTCTATAAACACCACTACGGTTCATATAATTGATGGGGTCTTTGGAATTGGATATATACTTGGATATAAGGCAACTCTTTAAATTTGTGTTGTTTTACTTTCCATGCATTTTCTATTTATTTTTGTATTAGGTTCGTTTATTACAATATTAAGTTAATGTTTTAAATTCCTAATCTTGTTTTGCAGACATAGAGTCTGTGGATATTTTTATGAGTTGCGTTGTTAACTAAAACGTTATATAATATATTATCAATTAGTAGTATGTTTAAAATCTCTGTATACATCAAATTTAAAGCAGTAACGTTTCCGCACAATAATAAAATACTAAAACGTAGCGATTACTATGGTCGTCGGAATAACAATTTTACGTTGTGGTCGTTAACAAACTTTTACGGGTATCGTTAAACTCATTTTTACAATGATTTTTATTGAATTTTTGTGTTTCTTTAATTTGTAGTAAATAATCTGCTAATGGGGTATTGCAGTGGTAGAAAAGATAAAAATGTTACCGTTTTATCTAATAACATTTTATCAGCTTATTACACTGACTTAAAAAAATCAACCAGAAGTAGCTTTATTATGGTTTATTAGAAGGTCTTTAAGAAAACTAAATTAAAATTATGCGTAATCTATAACACATATGTCAATCATGCGTAGATAACGACTTTTTTCCTTCATTTATATCGAATTGCTAAAGCAAGGAGACTGTATGAAAGACGGATTGCCTAAAACAGAAACAAGTGAAATCATTTTAATTAAATAAAAATGGAAAGAATTATATCGATGGTGAAAGTTCCCAACCTCCTATGTCAATTTTTGACAATTTTGTTTTTTTTACCTTAAATTAAAGATAGATATGTATTTTTACTGTTTACAAGCTCCTATGTCGTTATTTTATTAATTGGCCTCTAGATCGCAGCAATATCCAGGATCTCCTATGTCACATGACTCGTTTTAGACTTCTCCAAACTCTTATGTCAGTTCGCCACGGACATTGGAGTTTGAGTCCGGCTTTTTTCACCTAACCTAAATTACTATTACCTTTCATGTCAACAGATGTCCTTTCATGACCTTTCATGTCAACAATGTGCATTCAACACGTGAATTTAAATTTTTGTTTGCTTTATCTACTTTTTATAGTATTTATATTTATAATAAACAGTTGGAGTCCAACGCCTGGAGATAGACGAGAGAATAGTTTTTCATTATTAAAATATCACCTAAAAATATATAATGAACGAAAAGAAGTGTGTTTTGTGTGAAGGAAATGTTTTGCAACACCCTATCTATAAATAGTTGGTCTTGCCAGAACTGGGCGAAAAACGGAGAACATGGGATCAGATCAGATAAAGATATTAATGATACCCCTTCCACTTCTAGTGGTAGTTCAAAAAGAAAAGCTAACACAGAAAAAACTGCAAAATCAAAGTTTGCCGCGAAACATATCGACTCATTACCTAAGCTTGAATCCCACTACTGCCGAAAGGACAGCAGTAAGCTTTACCTAGAACCAACAATTTCTTCTTTTGAACAGTTTCATAGGTTGAACTTAGAGAGATGTAAGGAAACAGGACAAGAAGGACTGTACAGAACCAGTTTCAGAGAACTTATTGTTTCAAAAAGTATTTCACTATTTACGCCTAAAAAGGATCGGTGTGATACTTGTTGTCAGCATGGCGTTGGTAATTTGTCTGATGAAGATTATGCGTCACATATCAAGGAGAAACAAATGGCTCGGCAGAAAAAGAGAGGGCCAAGGAAAAAGGAGTACAAAACAAGTGCAAAATTCTTTGCCTTGACATGCAGGCAGTAAAGTTGTCACCTTGCCTAAAAGCATCTGCACTGTACTATAAAAAAAAAGCTTTGTTGTCACAATTATACGGTGTTTGATATGACAACATTGGATGTTATGTGCTACTGGTGGGACGAAAGCGAAGGCGAGCTGAAATCGTCAAATTTTGTTGGCTGCTTGATAAACTATTTAAAGGAGTTAATGTAAGCTAGTCTCCTAGAGTAGATCGTAAAATAATTATTTGGAGCGAAAGCTGCATCTACCAAAATAAAAATAAAATCCTCAGTAATGCTCTCCTGCAATTTGCAGTTTTGAATAATGTCACAATACTTCAAAAATGCCTAGTTCATGGGCACACCCAGATGGAGTGTGACAGTCCATGCAACTATTGAAAAGAAATTAAAAAATAGAAATATCTATTTATCCCACGAATACCTAGCAGTTACTAAGGAAGCACGACTGAAACCTTTTCTTTACAGGACTAAATATCTCACTTACGATTTTTTTAAAGATTTTTCTGGGCCGAATTATGAAAGGTAATTAAATAACTATAGAAGTATGCACCTGTGCATCGATCTGTGCGATCGGTACTCACTTCCGGTGAGTACCGATCGCACAAGGATAGAAATTATTTTCATTCATTAATTTTTAATAAACGAAAATTTCTCCACCCAGATGAGATTCGAACTCACGACCTTTAGGTTTAAAGGCGCTCTTACCACTGAGCCACAGAGGGTGTTAAAGACTGTATTATAAACTAGGCTTTATGGACAGCGCTTTTACGGAGCTAAAACGTCGTGCCAAAAAAATATCTAACGACCCATATCCACAAATGTATAAGGAAAAATCAAAAATAAATGAATCAAAATTCAAACATTTGCAGCAGCTTAAAAGTGTTATACCTCTTGCGGCTCATTATTTTTATAATAACTTACCACATTAAACTATGTTTTTATTATTTTGAAATCTTTAATCATTTATGGGTACTATACGAACTGAAAAATAAAATAACATGCGAGTTTGTTGTTTCTTTTGCCACCACCTATGTCATTAATTTTATGAATACTAATAGGTACCCAAACTCCTATGTCAATTTATGATTATATTATTTTTTATATATCAAAGATTTCTTTATTAAATTAAAGTAAACAAATTTCCTAAAACGGAGTAATGAAAAAAATTATAATAATTTGCAAAACTTATGTAAAATACAGTTTTTATGCTCTCCTGTAAAGTTGGGTATTTTGACATAGAAGGTTGTGACCTTTCACCATCGATATACTTTTTATGCACACTTATGACAAATTAAAAAATAAAAAACCTTGGTCTAGTCGTCAGATAGTTTACCTATAAAAAACATACAAACAAGCTAAATTTCGCAGAAAATAATAATTTTGGTACCCTTAAAGTTATGCAAAAAAGTTTACTACTTTTATTCCTGGGCTTTTACCATAAACCCCCCTCGCAGGGTGGTAAACACGTGAAAAAATCGATTTATCGAGAATCTGTACATTATAGAAAAAAATGTTTTAAATAAAAACTGCAACTATTATAAGATAATTTTAAACAACAATGTTAATAAGCATTTTTGCGTGGAAAAAAACTGTTCTCTTAGAAACAACGCTTGAAGCGACCGTCGATTTTGCATGTCAGTTACGCGCGAAATCAATATTCAATAAAATTTGTATCAGCTGGACGGTAAAAATTCGATATCTTTTAATTTAAATATTCTATCGGCAAAACTTAAGCTGCGTTTTAAAGGCAAAGAGTGCAGCTTTCGTATGCAGCTTTTGCATTTTGCCGAAAATAAACTCAGTTTTTATAAAGATGCTAAATAATGACAAAAATCGCGCCACTAACGTGGCGCGATTTTTGTCATTATTTACGTTTCTCGTGAGATCAATGAAATTGATTTCTTTTATTGACCAGCTGTAGAAACTTTCTGATTACTAGAGTACATTCTTTAAAACTTATTACATGAAGTTTCAATTTTGAGTTGTGGTAACAAATATGATGCATTTGAAATATGAACAGAAAACGCAGAATTTAATATTTTACATTACAACTACACGTCACCGAAAATGCATTTAAGAATACTGTTTTGAATGTAGATTATTGCAGTAGTTTTTTTTCTTTTGAAAAACGTACTATTGTAATTAAAAAAAAAGTTTTAAATGTTTTTAGATTGTGTGTTGTGTGAAAATTTAAATTTAACATTTTTTAAGCATATCCTAAATGCCTCATATTTGCTGTTAAACGCAAAACTCAAATTTCTATATTTTTTGCTATAGCTTTTAAGGTTGATCTGCACCCCCCAAAAGATAAATTCCAAATTCAAAAAATTTGAAAAAAATTGAGAAGGTGTATGAGATGACTAGAAGTATTTTGACAACTTTTAAGCAAACTTCATGTTTTCGTTTTTAAAAAAACTCAAAAAAACTACTTTTTTTCCAAGTATAAAGCGGGAAAACCAGACAAATAATTTTGTTAATTTTTTTACAGCATCAAGATATAATTATAAGAAATACTTAGGAATTTTTTGAAAATTTTTGAATTTATAGTTTTGTCCCAATAGGAAAAAATAATATGTTTCTGCTTATAATAAAGCTTTCGGTAAGAAACCAAAATATTTTTTACTAACAACATATATAAATCTGTAAAAGTGGAAAATATTTGCAATAAAACGTTAAATATTTTTTATTAAACATATGAAAAATCTCGTTAAACAAGAATTATGTCTTGAACCGCCGCCTTCAATGTAGGGAGTGTAATGTAGGGAGATGGCTCCATCTGAAACAGTGGTAATATTTATCATCGATAGATAGCATTACGTTCGGCTTCGAAACGCTTCAAACGAAACGACATGGTAACAGGGTTGCCATATCAATTACTTTGTACAACAATTTGGCAGAATATAACAAAACTTAGTAGGAATGTTATCGGTTTGAATTTTGAACTGGTCATGCTGAAACTTACAGAGTTACAGAATAGTCGATACTGCAACTTTTATTTTGAAAGTACGATATCATAAAATTTACACTCTATAAGTATTATATCTATAAAAAACTTATTTAGTTTTAAAAACCTATTTAGGCGTCTTTAGTAAATTATTTTAGTATTTATATACAATAGTGTTCTTTGCATGACGGCCATTAAAGGTTTAAATTTGCAGATATTGATAGTCCATTATTTATGTTGCGCAATAATATGAGGTTGTTAGGAATCAAATTTTCTAGAATTCAATTGAAGAATGACTTAAGTAAATATCAAATAAACTATTTGAATAAAGTGCGAGAGGAACTGGAAAAACGTAATCTACTTAACAAGGAACTAACAATAAAGTATATTAATACAGTTCCAACTATTATTAGTACTAACCAACAAAATGCCGCAAAAAACAAATAGAGTTGACAACAGTAAATATTTTTTAGACTAATATTGCTTCTTTAAATGCTAAGTTTTCTGACTTTTTGTCATTTACATCTTCTAATTCCCATATACATATTTTTGGGATGGAGTTCCTCTGAAATTGGTACGAGAAGTTAATAATTTTAGTGTTACGGTCAACCAAACAATAAGTTGGTCTACTCAAACACCAAAAGTAGTTAGTAAAGTGGACTCTGCTTTATTATTTATCACAAAAGCTTTTCATAGAATATCTCCAGACTTGTTTTTGAAATTCTACAAAACTTATGTCAGACCTCACCTAGAATTTGCAGTCTCAGTTTGGTCACCTCATTTGCAAAAAGACATTAATTTATTAGAAGGAGTAAAACTAAGAGGGACCTAGCTACCTTTTAATTATGGGATGTCAAAGATATGATGTCATATCTACTTATAGAATTCTTAGTGGGGATTTTTTGAGGGGGGTGGTAGACTAAGAGGTCATAACTATAAATTGAAAAAGAAGTATTTTAAAACCACCTTAAGGCAAAACTTTTTAGTTAACCGAGTTTTTGATAAATTAAACGGTTTAAGTGATGACATAGTAGAAGCTACTATTTTAAATAGTTTCAAAAATAAGTTTGATGAAAACCAACAAAATATTGTACCTAGTCTTATGTTAATTATATTGGTTGTCTTTTTTTTCTTTTGAAAACTTATGTATATTTGGTAATATTTGTATTTTTGTAATTTGCTATTGCCAGAACTTTTTGTAAGTACTAATTCTTTTGAAAATTATTTTTATTTTTACTTTGTGAGAAAATTGGATTTATATTATCATATTTAGTTTAGTACATACAAATATTTTGTAATTTGGGCCACATAAACTCTGCTTTGGCTCGATATCATTATATAATAATAATAATAATAATCAGTGCCGCATGAATGGCTTATAGATATATTGAAAATATATAAAGTCGATGATAATCTAGTGACCTTTTTAAAGCATAAAAATGGCAGAGTGGAAGACTAAAATTCACCTTCAAATACCTGGTGAAATTAATATCGAAACTGAAGATATCCCTATTAACCGGGGCCTATTCCAGGGGACTCGTTGAGTCCACTTTGGTTCTGCCTAGCGATGAACCCACTATCTCAGCTGCTGAACTCTACTGACTCAGGATTTAGCATCAAAAATAACAACACCGTTGTAGCGAAGCTTAATCATCTGTTGTATATGGATGATTTAAAATTAATGGCTTCCACTCGAAACCACCTAGATGAGATGCTAAAAACTGTAAAAAATTTCTCAAATGATATCAGTATGCATTTTGGACTAGACAAGTGCCGTATACTAAATATAGTCAGAGGAAACGTTCAGCCCGAAGGTTTCGATATGCAAGATGGCCAAAACATCGAGGCAGTGGGTGATAATGATCTGTACAAATATCTCGGAGTAAAACAAGCGCGGAAAATTGACCATAAACAAATGAAAACGGAACTAACTTCGGAGTTCGTGCGAAGAGTAAGATAACTAAATCTGTCATGTCTTAATAGTAAAAATTTGTTTAAGGCATTAAATACGTACGCCTGTTCCGCGCTGAGCTACTCATTTGGTATTATAAAGTGGTCAAAAACGGATATAGAGGGTCTTCAGCGGAAAGTAAGAAAACTTCTCACAAAGGCGCAAAAACATCATCCACCTAGTGCAGTAGAGAGAACAACATTACCGCGGTATCAAGGGGGAAGAGGATTTATGGATATAGGTGAGCAATTAGATAAACAAATTGCTAATTTAAGATCTTATTTTCAGGTACAGGCTGAGACATCTACTTTACATCGAGCAATTTGCGCAGTAGATGATACGACGCCGCTTAAACTGAGGGAACAAGAAATGCGCATAAACCACTTGAGTCAGCAAGAAAAAATGCGCACCTGGATGAGCAAACCTCTGAATGGGCGACATCTCAATGAGATCAACCAAGAATATGTCGACAATACATCGTCGCACTATTGGTTGACATCAGGAAAGACGTTTTTCGAAACTGAGGGTTTCCTACTTGCCATTCAGGATCAGGTTATTCCAACTAAAAATTACCTGAAATATATTGTTAAAGATCCTTAAGTTCAAAATGACAAATGCCGATATGGATGCCAAGCCCAAGAAACCATCCAACATCTTATCGGTGGCTGCCAGGCATTTTGTCGGTACTGATTATAAAGAACGCCATGACTCAGTAGGAAAGATTATCCACCAAGAACTAGCTGACAAACTGGGACTTCTCCAAACCGACCATCTTCCTTATTATCAATACGCCCCTGATAGAATGCTTAAAAATGACAACTACAAGCTATACTGGGACCGCACTGTGCTTACAGATCAACCAGTGGCCCATAATAGATCTCATACTAGTTAATAAAGTTACTAAACAAACAACACTTATTGACCTAACACCAATAATTTAGGTGTTAAATATAACGAAAATATCGCCAAGTACAGAGATCTAGAAATACAAATCAGGAGAAATGGAGAATGGAAAGTACCCAGACACTACCTATTGTTCTATCTACTACTGGTGTTATTCGTAGATTCGTATTCCGACTGACATAGCAGAACAGTAAAGTATTATACATAAAGATGTTGTCATAAGATATCTTTGCTTCGTTGGTCTACTAGTAACCATATAAGTTTATAGCATATTTGATAAAATTACTGTCTACACAACTTGGCAACTCAGCCAATTGATATAGTGACAGAAAACTGCAATTTATGTTAGGATTTGAAAATATTACAGAGTCTTCATGTAGAAATCTACAATTAAGTTAAAAATTTACCACAGTAGCATGCCGCAGTAGAGCCATCTCAAGGGTCAGAAACAAATTAATCAAGGGTGAAGATCAACTTTAAATATAAGGCTTTATTAATGAAAACTTTACCGTGACCAGTCAGTAAAAGGGATAAATTGTATTGATCTCGTGAGAATCATAAAAAATGGCAAAAATCCCGCCACGTTTATTTATTTACCACTTATATCTGAGTATAAAATCTGAGTTTATTTGCAGCAAAATACAAAAACTGTATACAAAACCTAAACTCTTTACCTTTAAAACGCATCTTTATTTTTGTCGATAGGTCACTTAAATAAAAAAATATCGATTTTTTATCATCGATCTGATACAAATTTTATTAAACATTGATTTCGCGCGGGTAACTGACATGAAAAATCGACAGTCGCTTCAAGCGTTATTTCTAAGAGAACGGTTCACTCTGCACAAAAAATACTAATTAATATTTTTGTTTGGAATTATCTCATCTACATTTTTTATTTGAAATATTTTTCTATAGTGCACGGATTCTCAGTAAATAGATTTTTTGCGTTTTGACCCCCCTGCGAAGCAAGTTTTCGGGGAACTTTTTTGCGTCTTCTTTGAGGACGCAAAATTAATATTTTCGGCAAAATTCAGCTTGTTCGTATGATTTTTAGCGGTTCAGTGGCATTCTCGTCTCTGATGACTGAAGTAGCTGTGATCAAGAGAGATCCCATTTGGTCAAAAAATCCACAACTTTTCCTTTTTTGTTTATAAAAATAAAAAGCTACAAAAACTTTTTTGAGAAAACCATATATAAAGCCCACTGTTTTAGTGTTTCGTCTTTTAAATGTGTTTTATAGATTTTTCTTACGTTTTAACTTTTAACTTTTATACTCCATTCGCTTAGCTCGGACATATTTCGACAGATTCACTGTAGGAAACATACAACACAACAATTCCTATTTCTCAGTATTGATAGCTCAAGTATACTACTATTGCAGACTTCTTTTTTTGAAAAAAAAAAAGAAGAATTATTCTAAATAGTGGAAGTGTATACTAAACCCAACAAATTTTTTCCTGTATATTTAAAATATAATATTTTAGTTGTTACAATTTAATATTACATTGTAGTAAATATTTGTATTATTCGCGTTGTTTGTTTTAGCTAATAAGGTAAGTTGACCAAATAAGGCCCACTTAATGTTTGTTAGTTGTTTTTTGATAAATAAAATCACGATATAAATCTGAAAACCACAGAGAAAATAAATCACATATTTAAATTTAATATGAGATTGTTAAATTTTGTTAAAAGTTTTATGAGTTGTTACTTTTTAGTCTTTAAAAAATAGTTGCTTCTGGGCCTAATTAGGAACACCATGTTCTTAATAAGGCTCACTTTTTAAATGTGACCAATTATGCCTAATTGCACCAACAAATCTTCAGCTTCAGTTTAGCCCAGTTCAGCTTATGTCGAATTGACGTTCCACGTACGTCTTAATCTTAAGGTCTATTGGTGCAACTATACATTAATCAAATTAAACAAAGGTGACATGTAGGACATTTATTTTGTAAAAAATAATAGGTACTTAAAATAATTATTGCAAACAGTCTGGACATATGAAAACTAAGTCTTTATCATCTGCTGAAAGTCCTACACACCCTTCATGGATATATATTTTGCAGCTGTCACAAAGTCTCATATCCTTAACGACATCCTCATTGCAGACGAAACAATACCAACTATCTTTTCGTTCTTCTTTGTTTTTTGAGGTTTCAAGTGAGCTGTGTTTATTTTTCTCTTCTCCTTTTTTTAGTTGGTTTTTTGACTATTTTTTCCGTTTGCCAAGTTTTTTCCTTTTCTTGATTGGTTTTTAGGGTCATTTAAACCAGCTTCATCAAACAATGATTTTGTGACTTCCTGTGCTCGATAGTTCAGGGATTTCTTGCTAGTACCTTTGCGTTTCCCAGTTTCCAATTCTGGTGTTATTAACACTGCGTTAAAACTAACTGACATTTCGTTTTCTTCTTCTGAGCTGTCATGTACTGAAAATTCATTGTCAGAACCGTTAGAACTCTCAGAACTATCTTGCGTATTTTTCTCCTTTAGAGCTTTTATTTTCTTTTTTCTGTCTGGAGTGGAGCTGCCAATAGGATTATTCGTTGCGAAAGTCGAAGCTGATAGAATAGCAGAATCTTCCGAGTCTAATTTATTTTCTGTTATTTCTGATGCGCAAAAAGCTATGTCAGGAATGACACTCGGATCATACGGGTATATTCTCGTAGCACAAAACCTGAAATAACATTTGATGCTGTAGTTGCTTTTGGCCATACTTTTGAGAAAATTGTGCCAAACGAAAATTTATTGATCGTTCGATCTGGTTTATTTGTCCAGTAGGTGATAACTTCGTCGTCCCAGTAAGATTCGAAGGCTTTAAATACCGCCTTGTCCATAGTTGCAGTTCATGTGTGCAATTACTTGGCAGGCAAAAAAGCGTAATTTCATGCGACTCGGCTTCATCAACAATACCTGCATCCAGATGGGACGATGCTCCATCAAAAATAAGCAGTATTCTTCCTATTGGTTTGTACTTAGCAAAATGTTGTACCCACTTAATGAAAACTGGCGTAGTCATACTTCCTTTCTCGGTCATTTTAATAACTCTTCCAACAGGAAGATTGTCATACCATTCATTCTTCTTTCTTTTTCCTTTGAACAAGATCATAGGTGGAATTATTTGTCCTACAGCATTTCCACAACCGACGATTGACACATTCTCAGCGTGCTCTTGCGAAATTAAATGAACTCGTTTGACACCTTTACGAGCATATCATCATCATCATTAGCCATTTTGCGTCCACTGCTAAACATAGGCCTCCCGTAAATAATTCCATTGCATCCGATCTTGAGCAACTTGAATCCAGTTAGACTGGATGCGCTTTAAATCGTCCAACCACCTTGTTGGAGGACGTCCTCGACTACGATAAGCATCGTGTCTAGGCCTCCACTCTAAAATTTTCTTTGTCCATCTTCCATCTCTGACCCTAGCAACATGTCCTGCCCAGTTCCATTTCAGGGTTGTAATTCTTTCAACTGCGTCCGTCACACCAGTTTTTCTCCTTACTATCTGAACGAGCATATACCTGTTGTGATTTATAAAGGTTTAGGCGGCAACCTTTCTCGTCAATATTAAAAATGCGTTGAGGGCTTTGCAGGATATCAAGCTTCTTGATATCCTGCAAAGCTCCACCCACCTTGAAAAGCTTGATAGCTTTTCAAAATATTCATTGACTATGAATCTGTTTAATTTGGCGGCTCTAGCTGAATTTATGAATTGAGATTTTCTTTTAACTACTTCGGGATGTCGATTTAAAAAAAGTTTGAGCCATTTTGGACCAGCTAAGTTTTTATCGATAAAAGGTGCAGATATGCCATTTCTTTGGAAATATTCATGGACAGAACGTCTTATCACTGTTGATGTCAGAGGCATTCCAATGTCAGGTAGCCTAAAATTCTTCCACACAACTCAGATTCTTGTTGAGGGGTTAAACATGAAGGGCGCCCACGTTTCTTTTCCGCTTTTCCACTAAGCCAATGATTCCTAAGTGTTCGACTGGCAATATTAAATTCTTTGGCGGCTGTTCTTACTGACATCCCATTTTTAACTGCCTGCAAGGCCAAAGCCATTTGTTCTTCAATCCATAAAGCTCTAGGCATCTTAAGCTTTTTAGTATTCTTTCTGAAACAAAGTTAAAAACTTATAAAACGTGTTATTGCAGTGGTCTTAACAAGGCCCACCCGTAGTCTTAATAAGGCCCACTCGAGCCTTATTAGCAATACTGTAGGTGATCAATGTTTTTAGAAATTACCATTATTTACGTTTTAATAAACATAAGGTAATTCAGGTACTATAAAAGTACACCTAATAAGTACACAAATGTCATACAAGATAAAAAAAATCGCACTCATAATCGTATTAAATTACAAAAGCATACTAACCTCAATATTAGATTGGATGTTTACCCATTGACCACTGTAAACGAATGATCATATAAAAGCGACAGTTCGCGTCGCTGCTCAACTTAGTGTAACAATTTGCACCTAGATGGCTCTACTGCATCTGTACATTGCAGCATACTGCCATTATTTGTCCATCCTGAGGAATATGGGCGAGCAAGCTTTATTAGGAACCGGGCTTTATTTCGCGAACCTACCTTACAGTTTTATTGTTCTATTTTTTTTTTAATTATTTGTTAGTTCTATTTAGTTTATTTAGTTGTAGTTCTATTTTTGAATTTTATTATTAGGGTTAGGCAAAGTTTTCCATTTGTTTTATCAGATAATGCGTTTGGTGTGTTGTTCTTAAATAAAAATGATAAATGTTCTTTAAAAGTTAATATTTTTAGATGAGTAGGTTGATCATTAAATTATATTTATGAAATTATGTAAATATGTTCTTAATATCAAAAACATTTCAGTTAACATTCAGTTCAGTTTGACATGGCGTCAAACATTAAATTCGCCTAGAAATTTATAGCATGTATAAAGCTTCTATTATATATAAAATATATATTATATATAAAAAATATATTTTATAAAAAAATTACAGTAATTTAGTTTATATCGTTAAGTTGCTGCAAATGTAGGCAACCAACTTAAACTTTTTGTTAACATTTAGCTGGAGTTTCTTGAGAATATTTTTAATAAACATTTAATATTTTCCAGTTAATTTATTGTTGAATTATTGATGAATAAGCAATATTCTAAATGATATTTAATCACAAAACGTACTTAATATTGTGTTATTTATTTCTCATAATAAAGTACGTTAGATAAAAAGGTAAAATCCCGGGTCGTCCAAAACTAGTTTCTGATATGAATAATAGAATATTATGATATTTTTGAATTATATTTTTGATGATATTGGTATATTTTTATTAGACGTACATAATATTAAGTACGTCTTGTGATTATATATCGTTTGACATATTGCTTATTCGGCATTATTATCATCACTTTTAAAAAATATATTAAATTAACTAGCTAACTAAACTAACTGTCTTTAATACAAGCTACATACATACAACTAATACATACTATAAATTTCTAAGTCATAGTATAAGTTTGCAAAAGAAGTCGACGAAATACTCTAATGAAATGCGCTATGAGCACGTGTGCTAGTTGTATAGTAATGTCCAGGCACTTCTAGTCTATCAAAAAGTAACTAACTTCGTTAAAACATAATTACTAAAATCACTAGATAGTTCGGACTGGGATTAGCGAACCGAGTATATGAAAAAAGGATAAATTGTGAATTTTTCACCAAATCTCTCTTAAGTAGTAGTACTTTTTAAAACTTAAACATAGCTTTGAGTGTGGCTTTTTAAACTGAAAGCATTCAGCTCGTAAATAATAAATTTTACACAATTTAAAAATACTTTTTTTCCCATTCTTTGATTTGCAATTTACAGTGGCACAAGCTTATTTTTTTTTTATTAGAAACTTAGTTAACACAGTAAACTCAAATTGGGATTAAGCCAAGGAAATACGTATAAAAGTAGAAAAGGCAAGAGCATCGTTCACTAGCATGAAGCAAATTTTCACCTCTAACAGCCTCACCCTACCTCTCAAAATTCGACTTCTGAAATGTTATATGTATTCCCGGTTTTATAATATGGAATAGAGGCGTGGACAATGACAACAACATTGATAAAAAAAGTAGAGGCCTTCAAAATGAGGGCTTACTGACGTATATTACGTATATCCTGGACTGAGCGCGTGACCAACGACGAGGTACTACGCCGGATAGGTAAAGAGAGAGAGGTAGGAATAAGTATAAAGAAAAGAAAGTTGGAATACTTAGGTCTACAGCTAATCGTTCAAGGGGAAATAGACAACAGAAGGGGTCCAGGGAGGAGAAGACACTCGTGGCTCCAAAACTTGCGGCAATGGTTCGGATTGTCATCTGCTGAACTATTTAGATCTGCCCTAAACAAAGTCAGAATAGCCATGTTGATTGCCAACGTCCGGAACGGACAAGGCACATGAAGAAGAAGAAAAATAGGTCGCATCCACCAAAAGGTTATTAGCGACGAAACAACATTAAACTACTACAGATTATACACAATGTTTATGGATCTGAGATAATTCACTATATTGTCACAGGAACAGTTTTGACCTAGAGCCTATGGTAGAGCTTTTAGGATCTTGTAGCTCTGTCTTCTTGGTCATATTTACTACAAATTGTCAAAAAGTGTTCGACTGTTAATCGGACGTTACACTGATCACATATAGGTGGATTTTTCTTTGTGAAAAGGTAGGAGTGCGTTAATCTGGTATGTCCTAGACGTAACGCGCAACCGCAATTTAGTCTTGTCTATTGCGCGACGATGAAAACCACTGAGACACATTATTTTGAATTTTATTTAGATTGGAATTAGTTTTAGACCACCCATTTCGCCACAAACACCACATTTTATTTTTTAAATAAGCCTTTAACTTACTGAAAACCTACTTGTCTATCGGCTCCGACAAATCTCTTAAAATTGCCTCTCGTGCCGTCCTGTTAGCTTCTTCATTATTCCGACGTGTGAGGTTATTCCATGTTCATGAGCTTGGTAGCGGAAACAAGTGAAATTTTTTGAATTATACAACTGATTGTATAAGGAAACGATGTAAAAATTCATCAATGTTCCATTGAAGTCTCAAGTTGAATGTTGTTAACAGATTCGGAGTTGGATTATATTGAACAATTGTTTACAGAAGAGTCCCTATCTAAGTCAGAAATATCTTTTCCTAAATGGTTGTGTAGTTTCTTTTGAAGTTTTGTGAACTTGCTTTTTGTAGATCCATTATTTGCATATTGATAGCTGCTTTCTAAAAGATGGAGTGAACCAGCTATATCAGTTGTAAATTCTTTAACGATGCTAATAGTATCGGTGGAGCCTTGGATATTATCAATCAGTAAGGACAATTGACGGTAATTTATAACGAATGATAGGGTATGATTTATCAATGAAATTTTCAATAGTTTTCTGTGTAGATAGAATTTTAGATAAGCGCAGTTTTTTTGGTTTAGAGGGTTTGGGTTTTGCAAACAGATTTACTGATCGAATCACAATTTCAATTAGAGTTTTCACTTAGATGCTGTGACATTATTACATTTGGAAGTACGGGAGCAAACTCATTGGTAGTAACAGAAGTCAAGCTTGAAGTTTTATTTGTAAAATTGGTTAAAATGGTTGTTTCAGAAAATTGTAGTGATGTATCAGTTTTATTGGAATTTTCTGCAGTTGTATCTAATGGAAGAGGAGCTGATAGATTGAAGAATATTGCTTTTTATAAGTTAGTGAAAACGGTATTGCCGCTGAATGAGGTTGATTAAAAGTGTTGCTATGAGTAGGAGTATTAGTCACTTCTTTGTCATGGAGATTTGTAGGTGTAGGTGATATGCTCGGATTTGATAATGAATACCTTGATGACTGCTGGGTGTTTGGTACCTTGTGTAGTATATTTGTTGAAACTGTTTGATTTGGTACTTCACTGTTTGACTCAATATGAGTTGATTTCTTTACTGAACTGTTATTGCATTGGGATGATATGTGTCCTGTATTTTTGCAAATAAAGCAGGTGAGTGTACCTTGTGATAAAAATTTGCGGTAAGGTGTTTTGTCAAAATTGAATAGAATAGAACTTGGAATTGGTCATGTTATAGGGTTTATATAAACTTGCTTCCAAATGCTCAATATGTGATTATATTCAGGAAGAGTCGAGCTATGTTTCAGAAATGATTTAGCGAGTTTCAGAAAAAAGCGATGAAAATACTTGATCACTTTTTAAAAAATTTATTTACACAACACATGTTATCATTGAACGAACACTTTGAGAAATATTTTCTTGAATATATGAAGCAATATGACTGGGTCAGAAACCCTTTCCTGTCATCCACGCCATCCACACTTTCAAAAGAGGAAGAAGAACAACTGACAGAATTGTGCTGTGATATCAACCTTAAGCTTCAATACGACAAGGAAAAACAGTTTGAATTTTGAAGCTCACTTTCTCATGAGTATCGTGCCATCAGCACTGCTGCAATAAAGGTTTTATTACCATTTCCGACTTCGTACTTGTGCGAAATGGACTTTTCTGCACATGCAGTAATTAAAAACAAGAACAGGTCAAACATAAACTTAGAAAAATAAATGAGAGTGGTCATTTCCAAACTGGAGCCCCGATTTCATAAGCTGTGCTCAAAAAAGCAAGCACAACCCCTTACATTAACCAGCGAGTTACATAAATAAATATCCATTTTTTGTGTTGTGCCTATGTTTTGATTTCGTTCTTAATTTTTAATAAAAAATATAATGTTCAAATAGTGTTTTTGTTATAACTATAATCTGTTACTATAGTTGAGCCGCTGAAAAGATGTAATGATCACGTGAATGACACGCACTCTTAAATATTCCTCTCCCTATGTTATCACTTTTTCCACGTTTACACCACTCAACAAAAACGAACTAATACTCTTGCTATAATATATCTATACCGTTTTTTACAGGTTACTGATTTACATTAAATTTAAACATTTTATTGGCTTTAGCGTGTATAAATATGTCAAAAGTAAACTTTTAATAAAATTAAGAGATACATTCGTTTTATAAATTTGATGGAATGCGATTCGTTTGAATAGAATATTTTTATTCACAAGAATACAAAAAATACAAATACAAATTAATATACGTACGCGTGAACTTTACAAACAATTTTTAACACTGTCAACAAAATTCACCAGCAAAAGTGAAATACAAATTCATAATGACCATAGATAAATAATATAATGACAGTGTAAACAGTTTCTCAGAAGATCTAGTTTTGATCGACTGTCGATGCTTGCATTCAGCGATCATGCGACTTTGGATTCCATGTTTTAAGCGGCCAGGGTATAGGTTAGTACTAAAATTGGTAAGTATTATTGGGGGTTGGGTTGAGAGGGTGTCGCAAAAAAAATAGCCAAACTCTCACTGGCATCACAGTACGAATAAGTGTGGGAAGTTCTATTATATTGTATGATTATATATTATAAATTATGTCGTACGATATATGTTTATTATAGGTATTGAGTTTCCTTTTCTATCTTTATTTACAAAGCAATGTTAGTTTCATTTGAATAAACTTAATAAAGAGCAGAAGTGTTAAGAAGGCTACAAAAAGATTGCGAGGTCACAAAGCACATCAATACAAGAAAGCTGGAATATTTAGGCCACATTACCAGAGGTGCGAAATATGAGATATTAAGGTTCATAATGCAAGGTCAAATCAAGGGTAAAAGATCCATAGGAAGACGAAGAATTTCCTGGCTGAGAAACCTAAAAGAGTGGTATAGTTGCAGCTCAGTAGGTCTTTTTAGAGCAGCCGCCAATAAGGTACAAATAGCTGTGATGATAGTCAACCTCCGATAGGAGAAGGAACTACAAGAAGAAGAATAAAGAGCAATATTGCTACAATTTTTGCTTGAAACTTTAGAAAACATCAAGTAGTACCTCCAATTTGTACGCCTACTTAAAACAAAAACGTATATGGTGTATCCCTAAACCTCAGTAGTCATTATTTATTTTGTACGGTTAAACACGTAATAGTAGACACGGTTTTAATTGAACTTACCGACAAGAGCATCTGAAAATTTAAAACAACCAATCCGTAGCAAGATATTTTAAAAGGCTGTTGACAATTCATTAACATCATTATTAAATATCCTCTGTTACTTTTGTCCCAGCTATACCACGGACAATCCCATAGGACATTGTACATCTTTTCGGACTAAAATCAAGTATTCTATATTAATTTTTCCTGCTCTTATCCTATATAAAGTGTGAGTCTTTTAACCTAAAGTTTGTAAATCGATTTATTTATAAGATGCTCCAACTTATAAACGACTGACCAACGGCTTCGAGTGGATAAGTTAGTAAATGCTAGGGACCTTTTTTGTCCTTGGGGTTAAAAAATTTGCCCCAAGGGTCTATAACTTTTTGTATATACACTTGTACTTATATACCTATAGGGCAGACAGGTCAGTCTATTTATTTCTACTACATACTCATTCTCCGAGTAATTACCGGTATATGCACTCCCCCACTATAACGCATGGTTTAGGGCGAATGAGTTAGTAAATGATAGGGTACTTTTATGTACTTTATACTCGTTTATAAATGGCCCCCAACGGCGACTGAACCTATATGTGGTCAACAGCGTAAGGATGTCGAAGGCAACGGAAAACAACTACATTAAAAATCGCCAGATTTCTGTATAACAATCACCGTGCAAAATACGTTAAATCAAATGCCCTTAGGCCGCGGCAGATGTTTAGTAGACAAGGGATACTTGAGAGAGAACTTGGGCGAGAAGGAGGCAGACAAATGTGGCAAATAACTATATAGAGATCGGTTAGAAAACATATATTTGAAATGATTTTTGGAGAGACTGGCGTTCAGATTTTTGAGGTTAATTTATTGACATTGAGTAAGTATGTCATTTATTTCTATTAGTTAGCCAGTTTTTCTTTATTTATTATTTTTATGATGATTTTATATAATTTGAACTCGTAAATTCAAATAATTTAGCTTACATTAACACGACAACCATTTTGTAATAATAATTTAATCTTACCTCGTCTGATAAAAGCTGGCCATAAAAACACGCAATTAGGGTTTGCGCTATACACAATAACAGTGCCACGCACATAAAGATATTAAACTTGGAGTTAATATCCTAAAAATAAAAAACAATTTTGTTATAAAAATACATATCATTTCATGACTATAATCAATTAATTAAGTTTTATAAAACACTTAAATGAGAGTTTAAAATTTATTAAAACATCATAATGATCATTGGGTGACGTAATTTGAAATCATCGTTTAAGTTTGGTCTGCAGTATTTGCTTAAAATCATGGCCTTAGATCTTCTGACCAGGAGATTTCTCTTATTTCATAACTATAATCAATTAATCAAGTTTTATAAAACACTTA
Organism: Diabrotica balteata; assembly: GCA_918026665.1. Taxonomy (NCBI): domain Eukaryota; kingdom Metazoa; phylum Arthropoda; class Insecta; order Coleoptera; family Chrysomelidae; genus Diabrotica; species Diabrotica balteata. Next base: position 113,586,197 of record OU898280.1, on the reverse strand, counting down.
AATAAGAGTTTAAAATTTATCAAAACATCATAATGATCATTGGGTGACGTAATTTGAAATCATCGTTTAAGTTTGCTCTGCAGTATTTGTTTAAAATCATGGCCTTAGATCTTTTGACCAGGAGATTTCTCTTATTTTAAAAGTACTTGTTCCATAATAATATAGTTGTCCTTGTATTATTAGTTTTAGCACTTCATATCTATTGTCCTTTAGCATTACCTGTCCTAGAAATGCTTGTATTTTTAAACTGTTTGAAAAATTTTTATATTTTTATGCAATCTTATTAATACTTCTTTATTGAATATAGGATCATTTTAGGAAATTTTAACCCTTAAGTACTATGATGGAGTCAAAGTTGACTCTACAAGTTTTACGATGATATAACAAAGGAATCTCTTATTGTATCATGATTTATCAATCTTCAAAAATTCTGTTAATTAACCTGTTACTATAGCAGAGTTAAGCACGTTTAGGGTCAAATTTGAAGCGCTTATGGTATAAGTGTTTCTAGTGCAATTAGCAAATAATTTGAGATAGGCGATGAAATATAAATTTTATGAAATATGAAATAAGTCTAATAACTCTTTAAGTCTAATATTCCACAAAATAATAATTTAAATTAAATAGATTAGACAGTACGCAACTGATACGGGAATACTTCAAATTTTATTGACAGTTCAGCGTGCAGGAAAAGAATATAAAGTGTTGCAGCATTTTTAGAGTTAAAATTTTATGTATGTTTTTATTTCTTACACAATTTGATCATAATAAAATATATATTATTAAATTGTATTTATAAATATATATTCAATTTAGATTGAGAGCTTTAAAAATTAATTATTTTTGTTTACTGCGATAGGGAACTTGCAGATTTTTTTTATTATATAATAATGTTCAGTTTCATTTAAAAATAGGATTTCCAAAATTTCACGCCTCAAAAACTCATAATGACTTAGCAATACAAATTTAAAATCTTCCGTGTATAAAAATCATTTCAAACGATCGAAAAAGCGCGCGAACCCTTGTGACGTCACTTGGTGGTATTGTCTGTATGTCAGGTCTCCTGCCTTGTATAAAAGTATAAACTATTTTGTTTATATTGGTGTTTGATACAGATTTTGAATAGAGAGTGTTCAATTGTGTGTGTTTTTACTATGGAAAGTAAAAGTAAATACTACAAG